>JASKMD010000006.1:449134-539585 GCA_030144725.1 Haematococcus lacustris
TTTCCGTCGTCACAAACATCATGGGTGTTTTCCGTCGTCACAAACATCATGGGTGCAGCTTGCAAACTTCCGTCGACAGAAAGAAAAGAAGAGCTGGCGACTAAGCTTGCACACTCGTCTGGGCACCTTTGTTTTCCACACATCATGTGCCACAGCATGGGCGCACATCATGGGCGACGGGACTGGCCTGACACATGAGATTGCAAAGACCGCTGATTGCATGAAGAGTTGGAGGTGGCGGAGGGCGGTTAGGGGAGGCGGTGGTGCCATGCTCGCCTGCACCAGCCTGTCAGGTGGGCACCGCAGACCCTTCACTGCAACGCTGCATGCGGCTGTGCGTCTGCCTGCCTGCTAGACCTCTCCTGTCAGGTTGGGGAGTAGCGTCCCAACCGCCGCCCAAATGACTATGCTGCCATGACTGGGCTTGCCCTCATGGTGGCCATGACCCATGGCAGTCAGCCATTAACCCTCCCCAACCTCCACTGAGAGATGATGGCGCTGCCTATGTTACTGGCGTTGAGCGCCTACAGTGCTAAGGGACATCCCACCCGCCCATTTCCCTGCCACATGGAGCTTCATGGAACTGCATGGAGCTGTATGGAGCCGCATGAAGCTGAGGTGATTCCCCTTGCTGTACAAAGTGGATGCTCAGTCATTGCTGTAGAGAAAACAGTAAGACCAGCTAGGCTGGGGTGCAGTGTCAGAGCTAGCATGGCAGTGTTAATTGTCAGCGGCACGCTGTACCACATCGCCAGCTAGGCTACCTCCATAGCTGCTGCAGCAGCGGAGCGGAGGCGTGGTCCATTGTCAGGTGCGCCCATGTTGCCTGCTGTGTCTGCGTCTGCCTGGCGGTGTGGTCTTGCGCTGGTCATCAGCATCTTAACCCTGCATGCTCATAGAAAAGCACATGGGCCGGATCACATGGGCCGCGAAAGACATGGAAACAGGGCAAGCACTTGGCAGTGAAGAAGGGAGGAAGAACAAAGGGAAAGCATGACCCACGTTCTCTTGTGGCCTTTGGTGGCTTCGTGGTCTACCAGAGCTGCAGCAGTCTGGAAGTACCGCGCGCATGGGACACAGTAGTGACGACCATGCCCAGGGACGTCTTCGTCCAGCAATGCACTGCAGGTGGACATGAGAGATGTAGCTGCAGTGTATAGTGTCAGGTAGTGAAAGACGGGGCTGCTGGGTACAAGGCAGCCTTGACGTCACGTACTGCGCAGTTGTGCCTTGCGGGCCTGTTTTGCCTGGCTGGTGCACGTCTGCAACGGGCTTGCGCACGTCCTGTGCGTACGACACGGCCAAGCTCCTAGCAAGTGTTGGAATGGGCACCGACGGTCAGCACCTCTCGTACCTCCCAGACTTGGTCGATGTGGCGAGCTTGGAATTTTCGGCGAGTCAGGCGCTTGTTTGGGTTTTGCTGATGCTTCTTGTTAGACCCAACTTTACGGCTGGGACCGCCGCCCATCAGGCCTGAGCGTTAGTATGGTAAAGAGACTGAGCGAGTCGCATGTGGCATCTTTTGCATTAGCGTATGCACATGTGCCGACAAATTCGTGATATAGATAGGCCACGGTTTGCTGTCTAGCCGCATGGTAAGCTGCGCTAGGTTCAACATAGCTTAGACTGCGGCGAGCCCCCTGCCTGGTCCATGTGCAGTTGCCCACAGGCACTTTGTGCATGCCTGCTTTGCAACTGTTGGCCTGGTGTGCAATGCTGCACCAATGTCAACACGTGTCGCAAAAGGGAGCCTAAGCATCGGCACAGTAACACCTGGAGAGCAGGCATGTTCTGCATTGAATGGCATGTTTGTCTGTGTGCGCTTAGACTGCGGTGCCTACCACACTCTGGTCTACAAAGGTTGATACAAGCATCAGTACCAGTGATGCAGAATTACATGTAATAGTACTCAACTACTACGGGAGTACACGGCGTAAGTAACAAAATGACAGTATAACTTTGGAGTTATGCATCACTGATCATGACAAGACCCCCTTCGTACTGTGTCCGCAGGGAGGGGGGGTGTAGTGGTTTAGAGATTGCCTTATATACCACTCTCTACTCGTGAAGCGCACCTGTTGGTCTAGTGCGGTTCGCACCGGGCACCCTTCGGCCTTGGAACTGCCTTACATGATTTGCTCACTTGCTCAATGACAACACTACAACCTTGAATCCCTACAGCCCTCATGCTACACCAATACAAAGCACGAGCTGTAATGAAACACAGGCTGCGAAACCACTGTTGTAAAGGCTACTTCTAGAGGGCCCAATGCCCACTTCAGCTCAGCCATTCTGGTGCGTGTGCTTGTAGCCACAGCTCCCCTGGTAGCTCATGACAACACTACGATGCCACAGTTTCATCTGCCACAGTTATGTCCGTGAAACATCCTCGCAGCAGGCAACTCGGCTGTCTGTCACCCTGCAAGGGATCCGTGTCAGCTACACTCAACACCGCAATTGCTTGGTTCGACTGTGACAACAAGGCGCCCGCCTGCCGTCCACGAGCCGAGTCATGACAATTATCAAGCTAGCCCTGGGCTGTGCTACTGAATCAAATATTCCCATCAGCTACCCTTGAGCTTCTTGTTCTCACACCTCCAAATGTCCTCCTGGCCCCCAGGGCCACCAGCGTGAGCACGGCCCAGACAGAACCCTCTCCTTCCAGAAACTTGACAAATCTCCTTGCAGAAACTCCCCCACAGCAGTGCTGTCCTCCTCTCATTGCTGCCGCCAGCCAGCTGACTGTCCAACTGACACAACTGACAGCCTGGGTGCCGTGGCACCTCAATCCTGTCACATAGGCCGAGGCCACTGCAGCACTCCGTACACAGCTCCAGCTGCCGGGGCGCTGGGTCGCCATTCGCCTGCCACACCTGACAGCTGGGTTGGGCAGGGCTGTGCTTCCCGCCCCCTGCCAGGCCCCAGCTGCCATCAGCCCAGTGCGCCAGCTGAGGACCAGGCGCCACGCCTGTGTGCTCACAAGTCCTTGCCGTGGCTGGATTTGCTGGGTTTGGGGCCGTGCAGCGGGCCAGTGTGTGGGCAGACCGGGGCCTGGCAGTTGCAGGAGCAGTCGCAGGGCTCCTCGGGCGGGCAGATGAAGGCTGGGGGAGGTGGGGGAGGGCATCCAGCAGCTGGGGGGGAGGGCTGCAGCAGCAGCAGCAGCAGCAGCAGCAGCAGCAGGCACAACAGGGTCAGGCAGGGCAGTGTGTGGGAGGTGTGGCTGAGCTGCAGCTGGCAGCCTGGGACTGCCAGTGGGCCCTGGACACCCAGCCATAGGACCCTGGCAGCAACTTGACCCTTCTCCTTCCTTCCTTCCTAACTTCCTGACTTCCTGACTTCCATACCATAGGCTGCCAGCAACGCGACATGGCTTCAGCTGCTGTGTCCAGCTGCTGTGCACCGGCCCTGCGGTTCCTTGTCTGTGCTGTGACTGACGGACTGGCTGTGCGTGCCACTAGTGGGTGGAGCAGGCTGGTGCTGGATGCAGGGGCTGTGGCTAGGGCAAGGCAGCGGTGAGGATGAGCATGCATTGGTGCCAACTGTGCCTTTGGAAGGCCTGGGCCTGGGAACGAGGCAAGGATGGGGGCTGTCAGGCATGGCCTAGCTTGGTAACAGACGTGAGGTCTTACCTGAGCAGGGCTTGGGCTGGGGGGTGCGGGGGCAGGGCTGGGAGGTGGGCTGGGTGAGGCGGGCACAGGGGGGGATGGAGAGGGGGGGCTGGGAGAGGGCGAAGGGGGGCTTGGTGGGCGAGGATTGGGAGGCGAGGGAGAGGGGGGGCTGGGAGAGGGCGGAGGGGGGCTTGGTGGGCGAGGATTGGGAGGCGAGGGAGAGGGGGGGCTGGGAGAGGGCGGAGGGGGGCTTGGTGGGCGAGGACTGGGAGGCGAGGGAGAGGGGGGGCTGGGAGAGGGCGGAGGGGGGCTTGGTGGGCGAGGACTGGGAGGCGAGGGAGAGGGGGGGCTGGGAGAAGGGGGAAGAGGGCTTGGTGGAGAGGGGGGCGGGCTGGGTGGAGAAAGAGCGGGGCCATGGGAGGGGGGCGGGCTAGGGTAAGGGACATGGGTCGTTGGAGGAGGGCTAGGGGGAGATGGGGTGGGGCTGGGGGGAGAGGGAGGGGGGCTAAGAGAAGGGGGAGGGGGGCTGGGGGGAGAGGGAGGGGGGCTGGGAGAAGGGGGAGGGGGGCTGGGGGGAGAGGGAGGGGGGATGGGAGAAGGGGGAGGGGGGCTGGGGGGAGAGGGAGGGGGACTAGGAGGAGAGGGAGGAGGGCTGGGAGAAGGGGGAGGGGGGCTGGGGGAGGTAGAGACATGGCTGGGAGGTGGTGACATTGGGTGGACACCTCCAGGGGGGGGTGGGGGTGGGGGGGGAGGCGAAGGATGCTGGCTTCCAGCAGGAGGGGGTGGAGGAGGGGGAGGAGGTGAAGGGTTCAGGTTGCCAGCTGGAGGGGGTGGTGGTGGTGGTGGTGGTGAAGGAGCTGTCCCAGTAGAGCCTCGGCCGTCTGCTACTGCCAAGCCAGACAGCGACATAGCCAGCAGGGCCACCAGCAGCGGGGCCATCGAATCACGGCGTTTGGACTGCCTGCAGCGCGGCAAATATGACAGCGCGGATGATGCGACGCGCGCGATGGATGGAGCGGAAGCGAGAGACAGCACCAGCTCGAGCGCACAAGGCCATCAAGGTCTCACCGCATGGTTGATAACGCGAACCAGCGAGCACGATGGTTGCTTCCTTGCGTCTCGCTGCTTCCTGATGTGAGCGCGCTCTGAGTGTTGTGAGAGCTTAGGGGGCGGCATGGGCTTTATAGCGACGGAGCGTTGAACGAAGCGCCGACCGGCACGAGTTCTCATGCAAGGCAGCGCAGATGACGTAAACGGCAGCACTCGCGCGGCAGCGGTGCGAGTAGGTGGCGCGCAAGTGTGGCTGAGCAGCGCGGCCGCGGCAATGGAAAGTTTGCTTCAGGGTTGTAGCAACTGGGTGGGCCGCGCCCTTCCTGAGCACCTTGTCCCCTGCCCTTTCCCACTGAAGAGGGGTCCGAAGAGGGGCAATGCTTCAGGCTCCTGCAACAAATGCTGTTGGCAGTGGCAAGGGGGCTGATGCAGCGGCGTTTAGGCCATCAGTAACAGATGATGGGCATGGATTTGCAGGCACAGGGGTGGAGGCCCTCAAATGAAAGTGAGCTACATTCAAGCGTGCACCTCTAGCTAGGTGCTGAGTAGCTGGCTTAGGTGGGTAGGTGGCTTTGCTGCAGGACCGGACAGAGCTAGACCAGCCAGCTGTGCTTGCCTCCACCCCTGCACTGCCAGCTATCCAGGCTGCAGGCATAATGGCAAGCTGGCCGCTGCAACCTTCTACATGCAAGCCATGTACGGGCAAGAAGTCACTTCCGACAGTAAGGGCTCCATGGCTTGCCAGCTGCCTGGCGGCTCCATGGTTGTGCAGCCTCCTCACAGCAGCAAACCAGACCTTATTGAGCGGCAGGGTTCCCAGCCACAGCCCAGGGAATAGGCTGTGCACAACACCGGAGTAGTCTTCACCCACAGCTGCCACCCTCAGCTTTAAAGCGCCAGGGGTGCTCTGGTGAATGAGGAGAGTGCTCTGGACAGGCACTTTGGGCCACTGACTGACTAAGCCCACAGCTCCCTTTTGGGTGGGGCAGGGGCAGCAGGGAAAACTAGGCGGTTTAGCAGCAGGCCAGCAGCAGTCTAGCAGGCCAGGAGCAGCCAGGCAGGCAGGAGTGAGGTAGGCATGCAGGTGGTGAGCAGAACCTAGTGGTTAGGGCAGAGGCAAACGGTCAGCACTGGCTGACCTGGTGACACTGACGAGGCCCACCCTGGGTAGGTGGCCAGGCTGGCCCGGCTATGTAGGCGACCTGGTAACAGTTGTCTATTGTCTTACATGTAAGAAGATGACCAGGTCATATGATCAGCCCAAAAGGCTGATGTGCTGATCATGTCGATCTCATACGCAGACTTGGGGGATATGCTGGCCACTTTGGGTTCTCATTGCCTCTCTCAACCTTGACAGGATGTTTAGAAACTGCGGCATGTACGAAATTGCTTTCCAATTTGCACCTGCATTCGCTTCACTAGTTCAACTTCGATTAGCAAGGCACGAACAAGTCTTAAGTGTCCTACGCGAGAAATCGCAAGAGTAGATACGCAGGCTGAGCTGCTGAAAAGTGTTTGCTTATCACAGCAATGTCAGACGAGGATGCGCCTCCCACGCCAGTAAGCATTGAAGATTTGAACCTACATGTCGCTTCACGCTCTAACTTGCTTGCGGTAGCGCTCGTCCGTTCCTGTGTGCAGGTATGGGAGGGAGCCTACGATGAAGACGGCTTACCTCATGGCCAGGTGTGCCCTGTGTCCGCTGCGGTGCAGTCATTAAACACCAACCATGACAATTGCGAGGGGCCTTGCTCAGGGAACTATGAAGTACCCAGCGCCATTCCCAGGGGAAGATGAAGAGGAGAAACCAGGGGACACATACGAGGGGGCTTTTCAGCATGGGAAACGTTGTGGCAAGGTGAGCCAGTTACATACTGCCAACTCAATCCCAATATTCTTTGTGTGGCCCAGCGCAATAGCCTTACAGCTAGGTTATATGTAGGCAACAGCATGAATAGTACCTAGTGCACATATTGTTGTTGCTGGGCCTGGGCCTTGGGTGAGCAGTCTTGCAGCTTCATGAAGCTCAGGCCAGGGTACTTCTTGCCTAAGGCCAGTGCCACTGTTTGGCCTGACCACCAGCACAGCTCCAATGGGCGCTGGATCTGACCTGGCTGGGGCTTGCAGCCTACAGGCTTGATGGGCTTGTTGCGGTTCAAGCGCCTCCCACAGGGCTGGTGTAGAACTCATCCACCGTCACCACCTTGCCAGGCAGCCTGTCCATTGACTTGCTGCTGCCGGGTCTCTTCACCACCTTGCAGCAGGCCTGCAGCACGGCAGTTTCAGTCCAGGTTGGATCAGCACACCCAACAGATGACTTTTCACACCTCCCTGGTGAAGCATGCTCAAACACGGTGTTTGCACGTGAACATGTGCTAGTCTAGTTTGTGCCTGAGCCCTTCACAGCCTGCAAAAGCAACAGATATGTGGGAGTCAGGTAAGGGTCAGGTTGACTGCCGCCTGCAACACTTGTTTTTGCAATTGGTGCATCTAGTACATTGAAGCTTGTTGCAGCAAGGCCTGAGTGGCCCAATCTCTGCAGGCCGCACCAGCAGCCCAGCAGCCCGTGCAGCCCAGCAGCCCGTGCAGCCCAGAAGCCCGTGCCACCCACTCTTCCCACTGCTACCTCCCTGCTGTCCAGGGCAAGTACACCTGGGGTGTGTCTGGTGCAGTGTATGAGGGGCAGTACCTGGACAACAAGAAGCAGGGCAAGGGGCGCATGACCTACCCTGACAAATCCGTGTATGAAGGTGTGACCAGGGAGGCTTGCAAACCCCACCTGCGTCACACCTGCTGCCGCACACCACCTGTCTCACACATACAGCCTCACATGATGACTTCATGATTCCATGATGACTTCATGATTCATGGTTTATTATTTAGTATTGCAATGTTGTGTTTTATGATGCTGTTCTCATGCAGGTGACTGGGTTGCTGACCTGCACGAAGGGACGGGCAGGTATGTGTACGGCAACGGCGACCTGTACCATGGCAGCTTCAAGGCCGGCAAGCGGCACGGCACGGTGGGCAGCAGCACCTGTAGCAGGCTGCAGAGTGGCAGTTCTTGCCAGGACGGTCACAAGGGCCGTGTCCTGCTGCAGATGACAGGTTCAGTAGGCCGCTGCTGCAGCTGTACAACAGGACCAAAGCCATGCAACCACCATCTCATGATGAGCCAGTATACGCCTCAGAGGGGCAGCAATGACGAGGCTGGCAGGCTGACCCTGACCCTGACCCTAACCTCCTTATCCCGCTCACCCCCCTACCCCCCCCACCGCCTCCCTCTACCCCTACCCCCGGAGTCCCTAGCCCTGCCCAGCCCTATACAGTGCTCATGGCAGCCAGGCTGTGTGCTCTGCCCTGGGAGGAAAGTTCCTTGTCTCAGCATCCAAGCCCGTCCACCCACAATGAGTGACATGGCCTGGTAGCCCACCACACTGTGTTGCGCCACCTCCTTGTGGCAGCGGCGCTGCTCACCCTACCGCTGCTGCACTGCTGCTGCTCAGCCTCCTCACTGCATCACACCTCACCGGGCCATTGTGCGCTGGTACAAAGCCCGCCAGGCTCTTCTACCACACTTGGTCTGCGGCCCTGCACCAGGCGCCACAACCCAACCATCTATCAAACCTCCTACCTACCAAAACTTGCCTTGGGACCCATTCATCATCCATCACCTACCAAACCGCATGCTACATGGCACTCAATCACCTAACAACCCGCATTCAGGGTGGACGCTGCTCCACCCTCTCTCATCACACTTGGAGTGTGGCGTCATTGCGGTGTCTGCTCCCATCACTGCGCTGCTTGCCAGCATGCCCCACTGCCTCGTTTAGGAACGTATGCTGCGCCGCAGGGGACCTACCACTACCAGCACGAGGGCTGCCAGATTGTGGGCGAGTGGGAGGAGGGCGGGGTGACCCGTGGGCACTGGGTGCATCGGGACGGCTCCATGTTCCAGGGCAGCTTCAAGGCCGGGCTGCAACCGGTGGGTGGGTGGGGGTGGCTCCCTTGTGGGTCACACTCTGGGTCACACTCTGGGTCACACTCAGGGTCAGACCAGGCCGTGTAGTGAGACAGGGTCAGACCAGGCAGTCTGGGGTGCGCTGGGTGAGTGCTGGGAGGCTTGCTGGGACCCTGGCCAGCGTGGTGTTGTGATGTAAACTAATCCGCATTACTGTTTCTTATGTCACCCAGTGTCACCCATTTTAGTACTGTACTGATACGCCCTGTTGGTGATACGCTGATTTGGTGAAACCCATAAAAACGGTCCTAAAGGCCCTATTGGCACATATTTGGTGACAGCGCCTGGCTCAAACATTGAAGTGATACATGTTTGGTGACTCCTTATTCTCAATAGATCTACGAAGCCAAAGGTTTGCCAAGTGCAACACCTAGCAATAGCACATTGTCCACATGTATTTGTTCATTAGTGGGGCAGCCGCCTTCGAGCACTAAAGCGTGTGGCTGCTTCCATCACAGCCTCATCATCCTCACTATCACTCTCGCCCTCACCGCTATCAGAGCTGCTGCTGGCTGAGCTGCTGGCACTGCTGCTGTCGCTTCCATCAGCCTCCACCATGGCAGCAGCCCTCAAAGCTTCCTCGCGATTTGCAGCATCTATGGGCTGAATGATCGAGGTCAGCAAGCTCTGTTTCAGCTTTGGCGCCATATACCATAGAGTTATGGTGAACTCGGGGGTGTTGCTACAAATTTGGTGACAGCCGCATCTCAAACAAATGGTGATACAATTTGGTGACAAATTGATTTGGTGAAATCACCAACAGGGCGTATCAGTACAGTATTATTATTATTGTAATTTTCATTATTTCATTATTATTGTCAGCCAGTAAGCCAGTCCCCGCTGCAGGGGTGGGGGTGCCAGCACAAGGGTACAGGCCAGCAGCTGTGCTCATGATGATAGTGACGCCCAGTCTGTCTGTCCTGCTGCCCACCCCTTGCACTTTCTATCCTGCCCTGCTGCTCTGACCTGCCTGTGTGTGCAGCACGAGGGCGTCTACTTCTTCTCCACCTCCCACCTGCTGCAGCGGGGCAGCCTCCAGCCCAACAGCACGCAGCCAGGGGCACCCCTGACCTGGCATGTGGCCTCCAGCCCCATAGTGGGGGAGCTGGAGCCCTGCGCCCTCACCGCAGCCTAAGTGGGCCAGCCTGCCCCTGCACCACCATCATCACCTTCAGTATCGTCACCAACATCACCATCATCACCACCATCAGTATTACTATTGTTGTTGTGGCGCGGCATGTACTGATGGGTCCTGGCCTTGTACCCTCGCTTCGCCCTGACCTGGAGCATGCTTGGGTTCTCTTGGTTATCACACTTTCAGTGTGTGACACCTTTGTTCTATGCCCCATGCGATCCCCGCGCCTCCTCTACACTTTTGCCGTGGACCACCACCTCTAGCTTCAAGCACCCATGCCTACGCTGCTGCACAGCCACAGGCAGCTCGTCTGCCACAACCCCGCCACAGCCCATGCACCCACAGTGTGTCGTGACCCACCAGGGCTAGAGTTCGGAGCCCGAGAGGAGCTAGGGGTCATTAACCATATCTTTGTGTGGCTCAGTGCATGGTGGCCCCAATTCCCTTTTTTAATTAGACGTAGAAAGATGAATGGGGGAAGCAGCCATATGATTGACAGCTTGGGCTCTGTAAAGATGCAGCCCTCATCAGTGTCAAAATGGGAGGTGTGGCCATCATGAATCTCACTTAGATGTCATTGTGCGTCAAACGAGCTTGGGGCAGTCGTTGTAGGGGATCAGTGGGGCTGATCCCCGCGCTTGGATAAGAGCTTAGATGAGGCTGACTCAGCTGTTTAGGTCGTTTTGGGCCAATCCTAGACCAGGAGATATTCAGAATCAATAATAACTGTGTCCCTTTACAATCGTGGTGGCTGAAATGGTGTTACGCACGACTATGTCCCGGGCTGTTCACTGTCGCTTGACCTCGCGGTAATTTATTTGGGAAATGGTGAACGACACATGTCGTTTACACAGTGCTCATGGCAGCCAGGCTGTGTGCTTCGCCCTGGGAAAGTTCCTTGTCTCACATGGCCTTGCATGCAAGCAGGGCCACACTAGCAACCGCCATGCAGCTTGCCCTCCACACCATCACAGCACCATGCCAGTCTTCACGACAGATCATGTAATGAGTGCTGAGGTCAATAGGCTCACACCTTGATGTAATCTCGCACACAGATGCAAAACATAAGCCTGTCAATCAAGGGGTACCTGTGACTGCCCTGCCTGTTTCCTCACAAGTGCTGCAGCCTCAAGCACCTACACATGTCCACCCCTGCCAGGCATGTAATTGGCAACAACCTGCATGCTACATCCCGTATTGCCATGCAATCGTGGCCCCAGCAACCCTGATTTTGAATTGTCCTGGTCAAGGTCACGAGTAGCAGCTGGAAGCCTGATGTCTGACGCCCTGATGCTCTGGCAAGCTGTCGATGTGCAGACCTGAGCAGTGCCCCCAACCCTCACTCCTAGCCTGCTGCCTGTGCCTTGCTGATGGCGCTCCTGAGGTCCGGAGGGATGAGCGCTTAGGCTAGTGTAAGCCATGCGATGCGAATGCCGCAAACTTGGCTTGGCTGCAGCACAGCACACCTCGCTATTCAGGTGGCTCTGGCTGGAGCTAAGGGCAGCCGTGTGCTTCTAGATGGTTTCAAGGGCTGGGGCTGCAGCCGTCCTGTCTCTATGCAGCAGCCAGCTGATGTGGTGTGCAGATGCAATGCACTAATGAGGCAAGTGCATCACCCAGTGCACATGTTGCTTACACCTTAGCCAGGGCTGGGCTCTCTGAGCTGTAGCTCCAGCTCCGGTGCAGCAGGGCAGACACACAAGGCCTCCCGTTTATCTTGGGCAAGTCCGCACAGTGACGCAACCAGGGCAACAGCAACCGCAACGCAGTTGCAACAGCAACCCAGCGGCGGTAGCAACCTTGTGGCCTTGCTGCTCTTCCAGCCCGGCCCCCCAGCAGCCAAGCTCAGCCTGCTGCCGATTGAGGTGAACAGGAGGGAGGGAGGTACGAGATGCAGGTGAGGGGTGCAGGTGAGGTCAGGGGAGGGGTGCAGCACGACACAAGCAGGTCAGCTCTTGAGCTTGAAAGCTACTCCCGTGCTCTCTTGGCTGGCCGCCCTCCCTCATCATAAGGGACCCGAGCAGCCCCCTGGAGCAGGCTGGCCCTGCTGCCGTCTGCCTCCCCTCCTCCTCCATAGCCTCGCCGGGCCTCACCACCGGCATTCTGCCGGCCCCTGCTGCCCGCTTCCCAGCCCCGCTCCCGCTCCTTGTCCCTGCCTTGGCCCTCCTTGCCTCCCCCCCAGCGTGGCCCCTCCTCTCTTTCCCTCTCCCTGTCCCTGCCCTGCTCTTCCTTGCCATACCTCCATCGTTGACCCCCCTCCCTCTCCCTGTCCCTGCCCTGTCCTTCCTTACCTACCCCCCAACAGGACCCCTCATCTTTCTCCCTCTCCCTCCCAGCCCCCTCCTTGCCGCCTCCCACACAGCCAGGCCCCTCCTCCCGCTCCCGCTCCTGCTCCCTGCCCCAGCCCCTCTCCTCCCTCTCCTCCCGCTCCCGGTGCCGGGGCGCCCGGGCCACGTCTTCATTGCCCCTCTCCTCGCCCTCCCCATGTCGCAGGGTGAGGCCTGAGCCTGAGCGCTCATGGGGTTGGGGGGGCTGCCGGCCTATTATATACTTGGGAGCCTGCTGGCGCCTGGGACCCCCTGCTTCCTTGCAGCCAGGCTGCCCCGACGTGTCAGCAGACATGGCTGGGTCTGTGGGGCTGCCGTGTACTGCCTGTGATGCTGTGACACACGCCACTGCATCGGCCACACTCCCCAGCAGGGCCAAGCTGCTGCAAGGCTTGTGAGGCAGGCCATGCTCGTCCCGGATCAGCCGCTCTGACCTTGAGGCTTCGCCACCTGGTGGCCCCAGGGCATGGCCCAGGCTGCATTTCTCTTCCCCTGGGGCATGGGATAGCTGCTGGGCAGCGTCTGGGCCAGAGGGGGTAGGCAGGCTGGGGGCTGGGGGGGGGACTGCAGGGGAACGCTGGCCGCCGTTGCGGCCCCCCTCGCCACTACCACAGTCGTCACGGCTAGGCAGGCATGTGCCTTCACCATCCCCACCCCTTCGCTGCCAGCCCCGCCCCTCCCTGCCCTCACCATCCCCATCCCCCCGCTGCCAGCCGCGCCCCTCCCTGCCCTCCCCACCACCACCCCTTCGCTGCCAGCCCCTCCCCTCCCTGCCTTCACCATCTTCGCCCCCCCGCTGCTCCCTCACAGCGCCCTCATCCCAACCTGCAGGGCCGCCACGGGGGCGGCGACCAGGGCTCCAGCCCGAGCTGTCCTTGGCCCCAGTGCCCGCCTCCCTGCCCCTGACATATCCCGGCCTGCGCCCCTGATGACCCTGAGCCGTCTGCCAGCCCCTGCTGCCGCCCTTGAAGTGAGGTGGCGCAGCAGCACTGCTGCCAGGCTCACTCGACCCTGGCCCCTTGGCGTGGACGCCATTGGCTGCAGCAGGGGCTCCTGGGTCATCGAGCTCCTTCTCTCGCTCCCCGCGGCTGGCCCAGCCATCACCCTCGGCATGACTGCCACGGCCCACCTTGCCTTCCTGACCGCCCCTGCCGCCGTCCGACCGCCAGTCAGTGCCACGCTCTGGCCTGTCTCGCTCTTGTTCCCTGCTCTCCTCCCTGCCCCCCTCCCGCTGGCCGTGACTGCCCCCAGGTGGACCCCGATCCTGACCGCCCCGCCCAGAAGGCAGGGGGCGGATACATGGGCTGTAGAGATATGTAGGAGGGCGCCGGCCCTCCCCGCCCTGCTCCCCTGCACCCGGGGCTTGGCGTCTAGCCCCTTGCCTGTCCCTTGTTCCATGCTCCTGGCCACTGCTGCCCCTCTCCCACTCCCGCTGCCCTTGCCCCTTGCCCCTAGCCTCGCCACCCTCCCAGCCTTCATCCGCCTCCCCGCGCTGGTGCTGGGTGGAGGCGGGAGGGAGGGCAGCCCGAGGCCTCTCAGGGCCCCAGGACTTGCGGCGGGGCTGATCCCTCCAGGGTCCCAGGCTCCCTGTCTGGCCCTCCCTCTGCGCCTCGCTGCGCTCCCGGCCTGAGCTGCCATCCCTGACTGAGCCGGCCCGGTCCCTGCCCCCCTCACTGTGGCGAGGGGGGTCAGCATGGGAGCTAGCACCCCACTGCCGGTCCCTGCCGTTGCCGTAGGAGGTGGGCCGGCCCCTCAGCCTGCCCTCTGGACTGCTCCTGAGGTCCCGCCTACCCCTGTCTTGCCCAGCGCCTTCACCGCTGGTGCAGGGGCGGCGGGCAGGGGAGCGACGAGGGGAGCGAGAGGGGGACGTAGACCTGGGCCTAGACCCTGGCCGGCCTCCACTGCGGCTGTGGCTGTCATCGCTGTGGCTGCTGCTGCGGCGGCTGCTGGGACTGCTGTAACTGCTGCGGCTGCTGGGGCTGCGCCCACGCCTTGCATCGCCTCTATGGCTGGTGTCCCGCAGCCTGGGCTGCACAGGGTCTGCTTTGGTGCCGTCCAGGACAGCAGCCACAATGGCTTTGTTGGGAGAGATGTGGGCCGCAGGTGGCTTTGCAGCCGTGTCAGCTGCAGCACTGGCTTCTCTGGCGCTGGGCTGCTGCGAGGCGGTGGCAGAGGGTGAGGCAGAGCGATGGCTGCTGGGGGAGGGCAGGTGGTCGCCTGCGTCTGTGTCGGCTGACAGAAGGTGGGAGACAGTGAACTGGCCGCTGCCACATGCAGTGTCAAGCAGGGGCAGCTGTTGGGGCTGTGGAGATGCATGAGAGGTGGGCAGCTGCACAGCTGAGGAGAAAGGGTTGCTTCTGCCAGCGCCCACTGCAGAAACTGCTGTCCCTGGTGGGTCTGCTGCAGGCCCGGCTGGGGAGGCCGGGTGCTGGTCTGCGGTGTCAGGTTGGCTGGAGGGTGGCGGGTGGGCCGCACTCTCAGGCGAGTCCTCCTCCATTGCTGCCTGAACTGCTGTGCTTGCAGCTGTCCCCTGTGCGGGTGGCTGGCATGGCTGCTCGCTCATGCTGCATGGCTGAGTTATGTGAGGCGACAGCATGGGCTGGTCTGCGTCAAGGGTGTCACCGGTCATAGGAGCAGTGCACGCCTCACTTGCCGCAGGCTTGCAGGGGCCTTGGTCTAGGTTCTGACTTTGCTGCCTGTCCAGGATTGGCTGGTCTGGCTGATCTGGTTGGTCTGGCTGATCCTGCGCCTCATGCTGATCCTGCGGCCCCTGGTTGCTGTCATGACGAGCTTTTGGCTGTGCAGTACAGGATGGTGCTGTCTGCACAGTCTGGCATTCCAAACTTGCTCCACACTGAGGCTCGTCATCCGGGCTGGCTTGCTGATGTGGCTTTTCTGTTTGAAGGGCCGATGGTGGCTGGAAGGGGGAGCTGCCTGCTGCAAGCAATACACCTTGCTGGCCACTGGAAAGTGCTGGAGGCATGGGTGGGAAGCTGGGAAGCTGTAGGAGGTTCAGCATTGCACCGGATGGTGCAAGGCTAGCACCCATATGCTCCGCAATCTGCCCTGCCATCATGGAAATGGCCTGGGCAATGTTATCTGCAAGCCAAGCAGACAACATGCTTGTGGAGTGAATCAGCACCGCAACCTTTGACCGCCTTGCAACTAACTGCTCACTTCGAACTTGCTGGTAACCCGCATTGGCAGCCTCGTCCGGCCCGCTGGAGCTCCATACTGCGTTCATAAGGTGCTGATGCAGTTGCTCCTGCGAGGTGCGGGACATCAGCAGATTTGCTTCGCAGTCTTGCCAAGAGCACACACCACCGATCCCGGTGCGAACCTGAGGGATGTCATTGCCTAGGACGCAAGGTGAGTTTCCCAGCTGTTTCGCTTTATCAGCGAACACGACAGCCAAATCCTGGAGGCCATCCTGGCCCAGCAGCCAGCGTTCTATGAGAGCCAAGGTAAACTGCCGTGTGTAAGTCGGCAGCCGTGGCATAGGTTGGCCCATCGCCTGGCAATTCCTGCACCCCCTACAGCCTTGTGCTGCGCCGCATTGGCGTTTTGCTTCAAGAATTATTCTGTACTGCCGAGGTGTCCGCGCATGCACAGTTTCAATGTCATGTTTCAGTTCACATTTCAGGTACTACCTCCCTGCGCCTTGCTTCTTATCTAAGCTTATTTCAGGTAGCGATTTTGATGCAGCAGCCATGCATCGTTTGCAGCCATACATGCTTGCCGTGTTCTGCTGTAGCTGGTTTGGCATAGTCTTTGGCGGCACCCGCAGTCCACTATGCACGGTTTTGCGCATCTTGCACATCTACATGGTCCCTGTCACGTAGCATGGTAATTGGCACAACTGCGAGCATATAGCATATGCTCGTCACGAGACATGCCAGCATGTGACATGGACACAATGCCAGGCCTGCATGCCACTCCTGTCGTCACGCACTCTGCACAGTCACACTCGGATGTGTGGCGCCCTGCCCCCATGCAAGAGGACCAGGACCAGGCCTAGTGGTGGGCACGGCATCAGACACACTAGGTCTAGCTGCGCCCTTGCAATGTGCTTGTCCTCGTGTGTGTGGGTTTGTTGCATGTGGCACATGTGATCCCATTGCATTCTGCAAGCAAAATTTGGTTTCATTTGGAGTGAACGGCAGAACCCAACAAGGTGTCAATCAAAGTCGCTATCCTCGTCAGACCCCTCTTCCTGGGCAGCCACCACCCTCTTCACCAGCTGACGCATCAGGTGGGCGTCCTCCGCTCTGTCGCCAGGCCCCCTTATCCTCACAACAGTGCCGCAACCCTCCTCTTCTCCCTCCTCGCCATCAGCACTGCTACTGCACACTGAGCCCAGCTGGTTCAGCACCAGCGCCACCTCTGCAGGGACAGCATGCAACGACAGGTCAGCATGCAATGACAGATCAGCATGCAATGACAAGTCAGCATCCATCTACTGGTCAGCATGTAGTGACAGGTCAGCATGCACGTCAATGGCGGGTTGGCCACCGACTACAGCCACTCCAACAGCACTCATGCTGGTCGCCAACAGGGATGTTTTTTATAAAGTCACTGTTGGTAATGGTGGTGGTGTGATGGTGTTATGTGGATGAAACCATCAGGTCGCTGCACTGCACTTCACATCAGCCGCAAGTTCTGCTGAGACAGTGTGCAAAGACAGCAGGAGTGAGTCTGAAGAGCTGCAGCAGAGAGGAGAGAGCTCAGTGGCTATCCCAAGGTATATGGCTGGTTCATGTGCACCCTGCCATCAGGCTGTTAGCTGGAGAGGATGAAGGATCGGAGCCGAGGTGTGGACGGCTTTGATACCTTTACCAATATCATCATCACCATCATCATCATCATCACGCAGCTACCGCCGGCTTAGCTGCAGCAGCCTCTGCAGTGCATGCGCTGGGCAGTGGCTGCTAGCACTCACGCTCAGGGGTGGCCCGGTTGCCACCGTGCATTGCCAGGCCCACCAAGTGCTTCACGCACTCGCCCGCATGGTAGACCAGCAGCGTGGGGAGGTGGGCGTCAGGGTACTGCAGGGTCAGGGGGAGGGAGGGGTGGTGGGCATGGCAGGGGCGGTGGTGGTGGAGAGCCTAGTTGGCGTGGTCATGACCGTGCTAGTGGTGCGCAGGGTCAGGACCAGGACCAGGGTGCCACAGCGTTTCCATCATCAGCGTGGGAGGGCTTGAGACCGCCCTCCCCTCCCTTCCTCTGCAAACTATGGATATAATACTAACCTTTCTTCCTGTGCTAATTGAGGATCTAGTTCTGGGTCTGCTTCTACCTCTTGTAACATCCCCATCACCAGCCCAAGCCTTGTCACCAAAAGATGCATCCACTGGCTGGGCATCCGCCTCCCTCCACCCTGCCTGCCCCGTCCTCATCACATCCCTGCCTGCCCCCGTCATTTGGGGAGGAGAGGCAGGCCATGTCCTGCCTGTGCTGCTGGCTACCTGGTTGGATGCTGCTGGCCGGCTGTACCCCTTCCACCTGACACTTGCTCTAACACCTGCCCGGCTTAATGAGCAGGCTGTCAATAAGTAGCAGTGCTAATGTTTTGCGCTTTGATATACGAGGTGACACTGCTAAGTAGGCCCAGAAGAATCCGACTTTTGCTTCATCCAGCAGCATGGCAACACAGCCGGGCATCCCCCCGCCATGCACTTTTGCATAGGTGAACACTGCTGCTGCTGACATGCAAAACACCCAACTGCATGAAACCTCCCTCCTTTGCAATACAGCATCTGAAAAACAGCCCATCTGCGGCCAAAAGATGGTGACCATGCGCCATGGGCATGTTGTAAGTCACACAACATACCAAGAGCTTCACACTTGACCCGCAGCCCTCACCGCCCTGCCTCACCTTGGGGATGCACTCAGTGGAAATGATGCGCACAAACTTGGTGTTGGGGTAGCGGGCAGCAAGCTCGTCAATGCAGCTGGACATCAGAGCGCTGGGACCGTGTCTGCGAAGTCAAGGCAGGCGGTTATACCTCTAGGCTATGCTTGGCATCAGGGAAGGCAGGAAGGTGGCGATCAAACATAGGTCTCTGTCACAGGTCAGCATGTCTAGAAGTAAGCCTCAGGGTGAGAATGGAAACATGCCGGTGAAAGGGAAGCATGGGAGCTGAAAAGTAAGAGAGGCATGAGAGCGAGACAGGCATGGGAGTGAGAACGTAGACGTATTGCAAGGTTGCTGACCTTGATGCATGGTGGCTGGCCTGTCTATGCTGGTCATGGCGCTCACACCACCTAGTTCCTACTCATGGGGTAGTGGCACAGGTTATGCAAGCACATTGGGTGTGGGTCTGTGGTACTTGGCTCTCGGGAAACAAAGTGTGATGTGTTCATGAAGTCCATGATGTACATGATGTACATGAAGTCCCGCTAGGTGACAGCACCAGGGCAAAGCAGCCAGGGTGCAGGGCTCAGGTGTGCACATCCAGCTGGTTCCATCCGCCGCCGCCACCACCACTGACCAAAACCATAACCACCTGATCACAGTTGTAAGGGGGAAGAGGTGGCAGCCCTAGACCAAACCTTAGGACGCACGCTGCCTACCTGGCTGCCTGCCCCACCCATCTGCTCGCACCCCAAATCGCTCACCCGCCCAGCCTCCAGCCCACACCCACCCATCTTTGAACAGCTGTACAACCACCCACAACGGGCCCTGAGGCTGGGCCGAGCTGCCATGGGCAACATCTGCAGAGGCCATCTGGGTACTGCCCCTTAGCTCATCGGTAGAGCACCCCTGCACCTGAGCACTCCTTGCAGCTCCCGTGCTGGCGCTGGGCACTGCCCAGCTGCTGCTGCTGCTGCTGCTGTCAGTGTGCATGGCAGTGCAGGCACTGCGGTTGCTGCAGCCGCCGGCGCTGGCTTGCGTAACCTTCTGCACAAACTCTGACGCGCGGATCAGCTCCACACTGCCAAACCGAGGGCGGCAGGCAGCAGTGCGCAGCTCCTGTACACGCCGCTGTCTGAGAGCAGAGCACGAGGCAAGTCAGACACTGGTTTGCTTGAGCTGGCATTGTCGCACTGGATGGAAAACGAGGGTTAAGAAGGGTTGGAAAGCTTGCAGGCAGGCATGCCAAGTTGAGTGGCGCGTGCACATGACCTAAGCTATGAGTTGTGCTGTGTTGCATTCCTAGGAGACAGACGGCTGTGCAGCATGCCTTGCCATGCACCCAATGTGCCAGCCTTAGCCCCACCGGTACTCTTCCAAAAAACGGTCATCTGAGAATTGATCGTCCAGGTCGCTGAGCTCGCCAGCATCCTTGCTATCTATCAACGCAGCGCCCTGGGGCTCATCGGCCTCTGGCGTCCATTTTGCAGGCTTCCATACCGGTGCTCGTTGGGGCAGGTTTCCTAGCTTCCTCTGAATGTCACCCCACTGGGTGGTGTCACCGGGAAGCCCGCGGTAGATGGTATGGTACTCCGTCATCGCGGTCAAGCGACCTCAGTGTTGCCTGCAAAGAACTGTACTGGGGGTTGTGATGATGATTTCACATTTGCAATGCATGAGCATGGGACAAAGGTAACTTTCATCGTGCGGGGCCATACTTGGCCGGCAACTAGGGTGCGTCAATCTATATTAGATCTATATTAGACGACCTAATATAATACGGGTCTAATACGCACCTAATATTAGACGGCAAGAGCAGGTTCCCACCGGGGTTTAAATCGCGGGGATCTCAGTAGGTTGTTCATTTGCGCCAAGCTGTGTGTTTCGCCTGTGAGGCTTGCTCAACCCCTAAACAACGGTTGTTGACATTGCACGTGCATCTGAAGGCCATGCTGGGCGATGGATGGGTGGGATGGATGGGTGGGCGGCAGTGATTATTTTCGAAGGTCAGACCCAATGCTGACCAGTTGCGCTCTGCCGCAGCTGTCGTATTGTTAGTATCGGGCTGTGAGGTCCCAGAGATCGCGGCGTACGCTGATGTCCGCTGTGACAGTCTTCATAAAGTTGTTAAAGTAGTTATAGTTGTCCTCATCAATGCGCCACTTGCCAACGAGTGCCGTATGTAGTGTGCATCGCAGCGGATGCTGCCTCTCAGTTTGAGTCAAATTTTTTACGCTGGCGCCCTCATTGTTCTCTGCACGCGGGCATCGCTTGCAGAATGCTTTGGCGATGCCCTCCACGAACTCAAAGTCCCAAGTTGCGGTGCAACAGTATTCTTGCCATTGTACTTCTGTTATCTGATTGCGGCCTTTTTTTTTGTTTTTTTTTGGAGGAGAGTTACAGAGGAAGATAAGGAACCAAAACAGCACTAGGTGAGAGGTCAGGAGAGAAAACCGTCATAGGAGAGCAAAGCAGGCAAACCAAGCGACAAGACCACACAAGACAGGAGTCGAAGACAGGAGTCACTGCCGGCTGGAAGTGACAATGTGACGCGCTTGCAATTGCGACCAGTGCGCTAGGGTCGCACGGCTGCACTCACAGCGCCCAGGATCAAACATCGTCATCTAATACGCATATTAGATCTAATACCGGCCGGAGCCGCGGAGCGTAGCGACGCGGCTGCTGGCTGAGGTCGAGAGCTGTTACGCTCCAGAGCCGAGGCCGAGTGTTTTTGGGGGCCTAAAATCAGGTCCCACAAGGTCAGGTAAAATGGCTCGAAAAAATGTACCGCCTTTTTTTGTCGCGTATACTGAGCTCCAAGAGGTCAAACCGCGACGCCCCGCTGCGGCGTGCAGCTCCGCAGCTTGGCCTGCGAGGGACGGGCTAAAGTCAACTTTGCCCCCCTCCGCGGTATCCTGGCACCAGTGACTCCTTGCACCCTAACGGTAGTGCACGTGCATACAATAACGCCGCAGCAACGAGCGAGGTAGAGCGGCCACTAGTCGGTCGGTCGGCGTACCGGGATGGGGTGCCGTCATGCAAATCTGCAGTGCTATTTTTGAGATCGATTTGCTGCTTGTTGCTGCTACGAAACCGTCTGGTTTCTGCGCCATAACTTTGAAGTATGCTCATAGCTCCCATTAGAAGCTATTGCAGTGTATTACATCTGCCCTGCGCAGCTTGGGAAGCTCCTGGAATTACGGTGCGTAGAAGTCTTATTTCTAGGCAGGTTGTGCATCAAACGCCGTGCTGACCTCCTGTAGAGATGCAATCTGTGTGCCCCGAGATTCTCTTACACTTTTGGTAGCGTTATTCTTAGGATTAGCATCCATAGATCACCCAGACATACCTCCCATGCTCATGTCTAAATTACCCCATCATCTCGCGCTTACCAGGCTGCGAAAGTGTAAGAGATTGTTCTGATTCCTCCAAGCTACCACCAGCGTTCATCAGCGGCGCAAATGATGCAGACTGGCGGCCATAATTAGCGATGGGCCGACGCAGTCAGCGTAATAAGAATGCATCGGCGAAGATGGCAGCTCAGGTTGCAGCTGGCCTTGCCCCGTGGACCCGCACGGCCGGCTTCATCGCAAACCGGTTAAAGGTAAGGCTTCTGTGGCCCTTGCCTCCGTGGCTCTGTTCCCTGCTGCCCCAGCCCCTGTGTGTGCCCCAGCCCCAGCTGCCCCTACCCCAGCTGCGCCCTACCCCAGCTGCCCAGCTGCCCCAGCCCCAGCTGCCCCTACCCCAGCTGCCCAGCTGCCCCAGCCCCAGCTGCCCCTACCCCTGCTGCCCCAGCCCCTGTGTGTGCCCCAGCCCCAGCCCATATGTTGTGATGTCATGTACACCATTGCGTGCAGGTCACAAGGGACACCGGCATGCTGACACCAGCAATGGAGCAGCTTCTCAGCCGCTACTACAGGGCAACGCACATGACCAACGCAGTGCCAGAAACCATGCTGAAGCAGCTCAACAACGACAGCGTGCTACGAATGAATGCGGAAGGGATGTCCGGGCGAGCCAAGCTTGCCATGGAGGACACCACTGCATGGGTGGCAGATGGCGTGGTTACCCAGCAAGGCATGGTTGCAGCAACGGCAGAACGCAAAGCCCTGCAAAACCATGGGGCCACTGCCAGCCCTGGTACAGCTGCCAGCCCTGGTGGTGCAGCTGCCAGCCCTGGTGGTGCAGCTGCCAGCCCTGGTGGTGCAGCTGCCAGCCCTGGTGGTACAGCTGCCAGCCCTGGTGGTGCAGCTGCCAGCCCTGGTGGTACAGCTGCCAGCCCTGGTGGTGCAGCTGCCAGCCCTGGTGGTGCAGCTGCCAGCCCAAGTGGCACACCCGGTAGCCCTGGTGGTGCAACTGCCAGCCCTGGGGGCACTCAGGCTCCTGGTACCAACAAGGCAAGGAAAGGAAAGCGGCAACAACAAGGGCAAAGCAAGGCGGAGAGGGTTATGAAGCGCATTAGGTGCTTAGTAAGCATGCCTTCAGATGAGCAACAAGCAGCAGCTGTAGCTGTCAGAGACAGTGTCACAGCCCGGCAACAGCAACAGCAAGTGGACAGCAAGAGGCTAAAGGAGTTGGAAGATACAGCAAGGGGGGTGTACAACAGGTTTGAGCCACCCTTGCCTGCTCTGCGTTCCAAAGGCATGACGGTGGAGGAGCTCAAGCATCTTAGCCAGAAGTTGGGGGTAGGGTCCGTGGGTAAGAACAGGCGGCAACTACTCGAGCGCATCGAGGAGTATTGCAAGCAATAGTGTCAACCAGGGGCACTATTGTTGCTAACAGTAGCAGCCTGTGTCAAACACATGTTCACGGCTAATGCCTAGACCCCTGCCAGACCCACTGACCTAGCACGTATGTCGTGGTTCCCTTCTCAAGCTGCAAAAATGACGCGATGTCCTGGCTGAACCTTGCCACATGTGCTGCTTGAGCTGCACCGGCTTCTTCTTTCTGCTGCTCCAACATACTCTCATTGCCCTATCAAATAAGTCGTCTAAAGACACTTCGGACATGCTGCCTGCAGCTCATAGTATATGCTTTAGTGTGGTGGAGGAGGAGGGCCTCGTCATGTTGCGAGCGAGCTGCGACAGCCCGATGCGAGATGCGAGCCACCCCGTTCCCGAACATAACTGCCAGCCCTCGCGCAAGCGCTGTTGTAGACCGTACCTACTGGCACCCGCGTTAGAATGAACGCCGCATCCATATACATTAACCTTGCCACCTGGACACTTGTCGACACTGGTGGGCGCCCAGGCCGTGCAGGCCCTTTGATGCAGTAGGCATATCGGGAAGGCTCGCTGATCACGGCTGTGTAAGCGCGGCATCAAATGGCTCACGGTACACTTTGCCAAACAGACCTGACCTAAAACGCCCCGGGCGCTTCCACTATCTAATTTAGTTCCGTTTTATGTGCGTTGTGGCTACATTCTGTGCGGCGAAGCCGCACTTCTGGAGCAACACTTTGTTTTGGAGCGAAGGGCGGGGCGTGGTAGCACCATACGCGACTTGCAACGGTAGCCAGTTTGAACCAGCTATGCACTTTTCTAAAATGGTCCGCGTCCCGCGTTTTTAAGAGCATAATAGGGAACTAAGTCTCTTAAACAGCAGGCCATTAACTATTATAACGCATGAAAACGGAACTAATATAATCTAATACCTAATATTAGGCGGGGGGAGCCGCGCCCTACCGGCAACGCCATGCTCTGCACACTTCAATGACTTACAGCTCAGACTACGAATAGGCCTATGGGTAGGGCAAGGACTGACACTTCACAGCGAGCCCTGGCCACTCAGCCAGAGGACACAGAGCTGCATGGCAGCAAGGATAGCGTGCAACGCCTAGTAGAGATTTAGCATTGAATCCAAGCAGTACAGGGCGCAGTGAATGCTGTTACTTGTACAAGGCAGCGATACAAACATTATATGTACAAGATCGAGGGCGAGTGGAACCAAATGCGCAGTACTTTCTCCTTCTGCTGGAAGTGTGTGACTTTCCAAGTCAAGCTGGCATGAATGGCGTTGCACTGGAGACCAGCAGTCTCATGAGTTGCAACTTGCTTCATCAAGGGTCAAGGGTGCCCCATGGATGTTGGAGGATGTACAGAAGAGGTAGATTACCCACATGCCAGCACCCTTTCCTTTTCTTGCATGACAATTCCTTGCACGAGAAGCAGTGTTGGTGCTGGTGTTTACCAGCAGCCTTCCGAATGCTGAATTTGCACCGAGGCGGTACAGGGCGCAGTGTGACCCATGTGCTTGCCATGTGAATAAGGGCCACGCGGACAACTGCCTCAGTAATGGGGCAGAGAGCTTTACATTGGAATCCCTTTACATTACGGGGGAAGTAAGAACCTCAGTCTTCCCGTAAAAATCCAGCAAATTGATAGCAACCGACTGATGACTGATGATGAATGAAAAAACTCAAATGGCCAGTCCAAAATCCTCCTCTGCATCAGGACCATTGCACACTGATGCCAAGCATCCCACACATAGTCCCTGACCTCAAGGCCTTGATCACAAGAGGTGGACAAGCACAGGCGGCTGCATGGGGCTTGTCTCAGCCAGCTGCCACCTCATGTGCAAAGAGTTGTTGTATGGCCAGTCGTGGCAGTGTGCAAGACTATGGACAGGGAGCAGGCAGTCTCAGAAGGCAGCAGCCTCATTCCAGACATTGCTAGACACCACCTTGTGTGAGAACAATTCTAATACACCGTTGCCCCATGTGGGCTACTGCAAGAATGATCAGTCAACAGCACCTCAGCCTCCCTTAGTGCCGAGTCAGCTGGGCAACAGATCTAAAGCGACAGAACAGATTGACGGGCTATGTACTTGGCACACTGGCCATGTCAAGGGAAGGGGCCAGGCCAGGCGCTGGAGGGCAGGCCCCTCCCTACTCCACAAACGGGCCGCACTTGGGGCACGAGGCGGGGGCTGCAGGGCAACATGGCGCAAGCCAGCAGCACGTCAGCCCGCAGCCAGTCACCGCACAGCAGGCGGCAGGGCACAGGCGCCCGCAGGCAGCAGGGTGAGGGCGGGGACACTGCAAGCCCCTAAGGGGCGCAGGGCCCTGAGCCGGCTGCCCTCCCACCGCAAGCTGTGGCCCTCACCTGAGCAGACGGTGAAGTCTGAGCAGTCGTCCTTGGTGTACAGGCAGCTCCTGCCCACCAGGTGCTCCAGCTGGCCGCAGCTCTTGCCGGCGCTGCCACACACTGTGTAGCCCAGGCAGTAGGGCTTGGACCAGCTGGGCTTGCAGCCGCCAAACACCGGCTTGCACTTGATGGCGTCCAGCTGCTGCTGGCAGCGGGTCCAGGAGGTGGACACGACCTCCCCCCTACCCAGCACCAGCTGGCAGGCATTGCGGTCCATCTTGATCTGCCCGCCCAGCTCGTTGTCGTCACAGGGGCACTTGCCCCTGCCCGAGCAGGAGCCGTCATTGCAGCAGCAGCGCGACTCAGCGCAGGCCTTGCAGGACGGCCGGTAGTCATATGAGCAGGAGCAGGAGTCGCAGCCCTTGTGGGGGATGCACTGCAGCCAGGGAGGTGGGGCAGGCGGCCAGGCAATCAGCCCACTGCACCAGGGATCAACTGCCCAGGTGGCTAATCAACCACAACCCAACCAGCCTTTGCCCCAGCAACCTAAACCTGCAGCCCCTAGCTGCCCAACACAGCAGGTCAGGACATGGAACAGGGGCAAGGGCCGGGCACCACAGGATGGGGCAGGGTCTCTGCGCCACCAGCAAGTCAGTCCCCCGATGCACTGGAGGGGTCCCTTATTGTGCCTGCTTGACTGCTGGTGCTGCATGTGCTGCATGTGCTTCAGTCAGGCGCGGTGCTCACCTTCTGCGGTGGGGATGGTGAGGGTGGTGAGGGCGGCTTGGGGGGAGAGGGCGGGGGCAGGCACTTCTCTGCACTCAACCAGTGTGTCAGCACAGCAGGACTGAGCCCCAAACGAGGCCGAAACAAGGCAAGGCATCCGTCAGGGCTGGCTGGAGAGGAGGGAGCAAGTAGGACGACCGGCAGCACATGGCTGTTAATGGGTGGCAGCAGGGCTTGGACTGGCCCAGAGGGGGGGGGTCCTGGTGCAGGTCCCATGGTGGCAAGTCAGAAGGCAGGCCGTGTCCAGCAAGCAGGCAGGCAAGCGGTGTGGCTGACCGGCAGGCCTCAACAGTCAGCTGCGGTTTCACTGACCTGAGCAGACGGTGAACTTGTTGCAGCTGGTGTCCAGCACGCAGGCCTGGTTGCAGTACTGGGCGCCTGATTGCCTGGCCGGGTAGGAGGGGGAGCAGGTGGTGTAGCCCAGGCAGTAGCCCTTGCAGTCAGGCGCCACATGGCACACCAGGCCCGCACAGCCGCTGCTGCTGCCGCCTCGTGTCAGCACACTGATGTCGACCCCGCCTGCCCCAGCCTGGCACACCAACACATCTTCCCCCAGGTGGTTGTCGCAGCACTGCTTGTGCTGGCAGATGCCCTTGCCCTCGCCGTAGTGGGGGGGGCTGCAGCACTTGGACTTCAAGCCACACTTGGTGTAGTGGGGCACACACTGCGAGGAAAGGGCGGCACAAGGTGGGGCAGGGTCTGTGCATCACCGACAGGCTTCAGCCCTGGTGACTGAGGTGTTGTGCTACCAGGTCGGCAGGGCAGGGGTGAGCGGGGATGCGTGTAGAGCGAAGCATGTGACTCGGATGGCAGTAAGCCTTACCTCTAGTTTGGGGCTGGGTGGGCTTGGAGAGGGTGGGCGTGGAGAGGGTGGTCGTGGAGAGGGTGGGCGTGGAGAGGGTGGAGAGGGGCTGGGTGGGCGTGGAGAGGGAGGAGAGGGGCTGGGTGGGCTTGGAGAGGGTGGGCGTGGAGAGGGTGGGCGTGGAGAGGGTGGGCGTGGAGAGGGTGGAGAGGGGCTGGGTGGGCGTGGAGAGGGAGGAGAGGGGCTGGGTGGGCGTGGAGAGGGAGGAGAGGGGCTGGGTGGGCTTGGAGAGGGTGGGCGTGGAGAGGGTGGTCGTGGAGAGGGTGGGCGTGGAGAGGGTGGAGAGGGGCTGGGTGGGCGTGGAGAGGGAGGAGAGGGGCTGGGTGGGCGTGGAGAGGGAGGAGAGGGGCTGGGTGGGCGTGGAGAGGGTGGGCGTGGAGAGGGTGGTCGTGGAGAGGGTGGGCGTGGAGAGGGTGGAGAGGGGCTGGGTGGGCGTGGAGAGGGAGGAGAGGGGCTGGGTGGGCGTGGAGAGGGAGGAGAGGGGCTGGGTGGGCGTGGAGAGGGTGGGCGTGGCGAGGGTGGAGAGGGGCTGGGTGGGCGTGGAGAGGGTGGAGAGGGGCTGGGTGGGGGTGGCTCGGGGCTGGGTGGGGGTGGCTCAGGGCTGGGTGGGGGTGGAGAGGGGCTGGGCGGTGGGGGCTCAGGGCTGGGTGGGGGTGGCTCTGGGCTGGGCGGTGGGGGCTCAGGGCTGGGTGGGGGAGGAGAGGGGCTGGGTGGGGGTGGAGAGGGGCTGGGTGGGGGGGGCTCTGGGCTGGGTGGGGAAGGAGAGGGGCTGGGTGGGGATGGCGAGGGGCTGGGCGGGGATGGAGAGGGGCTGGGTGGGGATGGCGAGGGGCTGGGCGGGGATGGGGAGGGAGGTGGAGAGGGGCTGGGAGGGGAGGGGAACTTCTTGCACGAGTAGTCACCTGCACACGCAATGCAGCGCTGGGTCAAACACCGCAACAGCACAGCCTGATGCAAGCCTCATGCCAACCTTGTGCCAGACATGCACTGCCACATGTGACGTGCTGTTGACCCCACACAGTAGATGGATGAAGGTGTGATCTGGCGGGTGTGAGGTGGGTGGTCGAGCTGGCCACTGACCTTTGCAGACCACGAAGTGGTCACAGTCCCCGGTTGCGACGCATGTCTTGCCCAGATATCCCTCGATCAGCGAGCAGTTGGCGTAGTCCTTGCACTTGGTGGTGCCGTAGCAGTTGACGAAGGTGGTGGGGTTGCAGTTGGCCACAGGGCTGCACACGACGTTGTCGCACTGCGTTTTGCACTGGGCGCGTTTGCTGCCGGTGCAGAAGTCGATGCACTTCAGCGGCTCGCCCATATTGTTCGCCAGGCAGCCCTGCGCCTTGCACGTCCCTGATGAGCAGCAGCACTTGGTGCCCGTGTAGCCGTAGTCGCAGCTGTAGTGCAGGAAGCCGCCGGGGCACTGCGGGGTAGGGCAGCAGGGCAGGGTCGACAGGGATGGCCCACAGCTGCGGCCAAGATGGCTGTGGACAGGCAGGCTGGAACCAGGGTGGAAGGGCAGCATGCGGGAGCAGGTGGGCTGGGGAGGAAAGGCGCGTTGGCTCGGACAGTGCTCAAGAAGTGCAAGCCGACAGCAATGTGGGCGGGGAGGCATAGCAGGTCTCACCTTGGAGCAGTCATTGCAGGCGGAGGCGGCGGAGGCCAGGCACAGCACCAGCGCCGCGACCAGGAGCGACGGAGACAAGCCGCGAGGCCTGCACAGGGCAGCGGATGAGCGGCGGCAAGTCTCGGAAGCGCCGATGCGCCTCGACCCCACCTCTGGCGGGATGCAAGGCGATGTGTGCTTGCAGTACAATGCTACGATGCGATGCGGAGGACGCTGTTAGCAATCTAATCGATGCCGCCGCGATGGGTTGTGTGAGCGTGCAAGTCTCGTTAGGTGCCGGCAGGGCTGCGAGGCGCGCTGTCAGGCTCACTCACCTCATCTACTGGCAGCCTGGTCGACTGCGATGCGCCTCAGGGTTGGCGGGCCTCGCTAGATGTTGTAGCCGGAGCGAGCTGCAGGGCTTTGATGCCTGCGTACTGATGCGCAAGCCTGCAGGTTGCTGAGCCTGCACTGGTCTCGGTGTGCTCTGCGCCTCCTTTTGTAGTCTCGGGAAACCAGATGTCTGGGCCCGGACGATCAAATCACACCTCATCACCGGAGCACGCCTCGAGGCGCATCATGGTGCGACTACGCTAGCGAACGCGGCACCGGGCAGCGCACCCGACATTTAGGCTTGGTGCAGTATCATCGACACAGAGATCTCGCAAGACAACGGTGGAAGTAGACGGAGATACAGTGATCTCGCAATGTATTTGTTTCTATAGGTCACCACCACCCGTTGATATAAAACGCTTAGCACTTTCCCAAAACACTTTCCCACACACCTCCCAAACATTTGCTAAAGAAAGGAGTACAACACCCCCACCCACTAGGGACCACGCGTCTTGGCCTGACAATCACACAAGGCTCCCCTGGCCGCCGCCCCGCCCCCGCCCCGCCCCGCCCCCGCCCCGCCCCGCCCCGCCCCGCCCCGCCCCCGCCCCGCCCCCGCCCCGCCCCCGCCCCGCCCCCCGCCCGCCCCGCCCCGCCCCCGCCCCGCCCCGCCCACGCCCCGCCCCGCCCCCGCCCCGCCCCGCCCCGCCCCGCCCCGCCCCGCCCCCCCGCCCCGCCCCGCCCCGCCCCCGCCCCGCCCCGCCCCGCCCCGCCCCCCCCCGCCCCGCCCCGCCCCGCCCCGCCCCGCCCCGCCCCGCCCCCCGCCCCGCCCCGCCCCGCCCCGCCCCGCCCCGCCCCGCCCCGCCCGCCCCGCCCCGCCCCGCCCCGCCCCGCCCCGCCCCGCCCCGCCCCGCCCCCGCCCCGCCCCGCCCCGCCCCGCCCCCGCCCCGCCCCGCCCCGCCCCGCCCCGCCCCGCCCCCGCCCCGCCCCGCCCCGCCCCCGCCCCGCCCCGCCCCCGCCCCGCCCCGCCCGCGCCCCGCCCCGCCCGCCCCGCCCCGCCCCGCCCCGCCCCGCCCCCGCCCCGCCCGCCCCCGCCCCGCCCCGCCCCGCCCCGCCCCGCCCCCGCCCCCGCCCCGCCCCGCCCCGCCCCGCCCCGCCCCCGCCCCGCCCCGCCCCGCCCCGCCCCGCCCCGCCCCGCCCCGCCCCGCCCCGCCCCGCCCCGCCCCGCCCCGCCCCGCCCCGCCCCGCCCCGCCCCGCCCCGCCCCGCCCCGCCCCGCCCCGCCCCGCCCCGCCCCGCCGCCCGCCCCGCCGCCCGCCCCGCCCCGCCCCGCCCCGCCCCCGCCCCGCCCCCGCCCCGCCCCGCCCCGCCCCCGCCCCGCCCCCGCCCCGCCCCGCCCCGCCCCGCCCCGCCCCCGCCCCGCCCCGCCCCGCCCCGCCCCGCCCCGCCCCGCCCCGCCCCGCCCCGCCCCGCCCCGCCCCGCCCCGCCCCGCCCCGCCCCGCCCCGCCCCGCCCCGCCCCGCCCCGCCCCGCCCCGCCCCGCCCCGCCCCGCCCCGCCCCGCCCCGCCCCCGCCCCGCCCCGCCCCGCCCCGCCCCGCCCGCCCGCGCCCCGCCCCGCCCCGCCCCGCCCGCCCCGCCCCGCCCCGCCCCCGCCCCGCCCCGCCCCGCCCCGCCCCGCCCCGCCCCCGCCCCGCCCCGCCCCGCCCCGCCCCGCCCCCGCCCCGCCCCGCCGCCCCGCCCCGCCCCGCCCCGCCCCGCCCCGCCCGCCCCGCCCGCCCCGCCCCGCCCCGCCCCGCCCCGCCCGCCCCGCCCCGCCCCGCCCCGCCCCGCCCCGCCCCGCCCCGCCCCCGCATGGGTTCATCGTCCACAAGCATTGCTGATGCTGGCCCTCCCTACTTTCGGGCAATCAGGACTACTGCTGGGCAACTGCTATAGTCATTGCCTTGGATTATGCGCTGCTGCTCCTGCTGCTGCTGCTGCCCATGTGCTGCCCTGCAAAAGCATCAGGGATGGGGGTTTGTAGTCATCAAGGGTACGCTCTCAGGTCAACACCCTTACAGGTCAACACCTCATGTTTTGCATTGATGTCTTGGAGTTGCAGTGAGTAGTGCCTCTGCAAAGACACGCACAATAAAGACGGCATGTGGTAAAGTTGGGTTAGTATGGCCTTCACAGCGACGTGGTGGTGAGCATGGCTGTGGCCACCAGCACAACGCTGGGCGCCGTGCTGTTGTTGCTGGGCGGTTTACCAGGCTTGTAACCCCCGCAGCCAGCAGCATTTGTGCCAGCAAGGACAAGGCATGCAGGGGTAGGGCAAGCAGAAGAAAAGGCCTGCTGGATGGGCTGTGAAGGGGTGGCAGAGAATGGAAGGTAGTAGTAGAAGAGTATGTGGAGGGCAAGGGTCAGGTGTTGAAGGCAAGGGCAGGTGGGGCTAGGCAACTGGTGCTCAGTCTGGGACCGGCCTTCGGCTCTGCCAATTTCCACCGTTGTCTTGCGAAGTTTCAGTGTCGATGAAACGGTTCCAAGGCTAAATGTCGGGTGCGCTGCCGGTGCCTCGCTCGCCAGCGTAGTCGCACCATGATGCGCCTCGAGGCGTGCTCCAGTGATGAAGTGTGATTTAATCGTCCGGGCCCAGACATCTGGTTTCACGAGACTACAAAAGCAGGCGCAGAGCAGACCGAGACCAGTGCAGGCTCAGCAACCTGCAGGCTTGCGCATCAGTACGCAGGCATCAAAGCCCTGCAGCTCGCTCCGGCTACAACACCTAGCGAGTCCCGCCGACCCTGAGGCGCATCGCAGTCGACCAGGCTGCCAGTGAAGGCTTCAAGATGAGGTGAGTGAGCCTTACAGCGCGCCTCGCAGCCCTGCCGGCACCTAACGAGACTTGCACGCTCACACGACCCATCGCGGCGGCATCGAATAGATTGCTAACAGCGTCCTCCGCATCGCATCGTAGCATTGTTCTGCTTGCATACATCGCCTTGCATCCCGCCAAGGGTGGGGTCGAGGCGCATCGGCGCTTCCGAGACTTGCCGCCGCTCATCCGCTGCCCTGTGCAGGCCTCGCGGCTTGTCTCCGTCGCTCCTGGTCGCGGCGCTGGTGCTGTGCCTGGCCTCCGCCGCCTCCGCCTGCAATGACTGCTCCAAGGTGAGACCTGCTATGCCTCCCCGCCCACATTGCTGTCGGCTTGCACTTTCTGAGCACTGTCCGAGCCAGCGCGCCCCATATGTGCTTTCCTCCCCAGCCCACCTGCTCGCGCATGCTGCCCTTGTGTAGTCCACCCCGGTTCCAGCCTGCCTGTCCACAGCCATCTTGGCCGCAGCTGTGAGCCATCCCTGTCGACCCTGCCCTGCTGCCCTACCCCGCAGTGCCCCGGCGGCTTCCTGCACTACGGCTACACGGGCACCAAGTGCTGCTGCTCATCAGGGACGTGCAAGGCGCAGGGCTGCCTGGCAAACAATATGGGCGAGCCGCTGAAGTGCATCGACTTCTGCACCGGCAGCAACCGCGCCCAGTGCAGGAAGCAGTGCAACAACGTCGTGTGCAGCCCTGTGGCCAACTGCAACCCCACCACCTTCGTCAACTGCTACGGCACCACCAAGTGCAAGGACAACGCCAACTGCTCGCTGATCGAGGGATATCTGGGCAAGACCTGCGTCGCAACCGGGGACTGTGACCACTTCGTGGTCTGCAAAGGTCAGTGGCCAGCTCGACCACCCACCTCACACCCGCCAGATCACACCTTCATCCATCTACTGTGTGGGGTCAACAGCACGTCACATGTGGCAGTGCATGCCTGGCACAAGGTTGGCATGAGGCTTGCATCAGGCTGTGCTGTTGCCGTGTCTAACCCAGCGCTGCATTGCGTGTGCAGGTGACTACTCGTGCAAGAAGTTCCCCTCCCCTCCCAGCCCCTCTCCACCTCCCTCCCCATCCCCGCCCAGCCCCTCGCCATCCCCACCCAGCCCCTCTCCATCCCCGCCCAGCCCCTCGCCATCCCCCACCCAGCCCCTCTCCACCCCCACCCAGCCCCTCTCCACCCCCACCCAGCCCCTCTCCCCCCCCACCCAGCCCCTCTCCTCCCCCACCCAGCCCTGAGCCCCCCCCGCCCAGCCCTGAGCCCCCCCCACCCAGCCCTGAGCCCCCACCGCCCAGCCCAGAGCCCCCCCCACCCAGCCCTGAGCCCCCCCCACCCAGCCCTCCTCCACCTTCTCCACCCCCACCCAGCCCCCCTCCACCCTCTCCACCCCCACCCAGCCCCTCTCCTCCCTCTCCACGCCCACCCAGCCCCTCTCCACCCTCTCCACCCCACCCAGCCCCCCTCCACCCTCTCCACCCCCACCCAGCCCCTCTCCACCCTCTCCCACCCGCCCACCCTCTCCACGCCCACCCAGCCCCTCTCCTCCCTCTCCACCCCCACCCAGCCCCCCTCCACCCTCTCCACGCCCACCCAGCCCCTCTCCACCCTCTCCACGCCCACCCTCTCCACGCCCACCCTCTCCACGCCCACCCTCTCCACGCCCACCCTCTCCCGCCCACCCAGCCCCAAACCAGAGGTAAGGCTCACTGTCATCCAAGTCACAGCATAGGCACATGCTCCGCTCTACACGCATCCCGGCTCACCCCTGCCCTGCCGACCTGACAGCACCATGTTCTGACCTGCTGTGTCGGGCAGCATTGGGCTGCTGGTTTAGGTTGATGGGGCAAAGGCTGGTTGGGTTGAGGTGCCTGGGCAGTTGATCCCTGGTGCAGTGGGCTGATCGCCTGGCCGCCTGCCCCACCTCCCTGGCTGCAGTGCATCCCCCACAAGGGCTGCGACTCCTGCTCCTGCTCATATGGCTACCGGCCGTCCTGCAAGGCCTGCGCTGAGTCGCGCTGCTGCTGCAATGACGGCTCCTGCTCGGGCCGGGGCAAGTGCCCCTGTGACGACAACGAGCTGGGCGGGCAGATCAAGATGGACCGCCAGGCCTGCCCGCTGGTGCTGGGGAGGGGGGAGGTCGTGTCCACCTCCTGGACCCGCTGCCAGCAGCAGCTGGACGCCATCAAGTGCAAGCCGGTGTTTGGCGGCTGCAAGCCCAGCTGGTCCAAGCCCTACTGCCTGGGCTACACAGTGTGTGGCAGCGCCGGCAAGGGCTGCGGCCAGCTGCAGCACCTGGTGGGCATGAGCTGCCTGTACACCAAGGACGACTGCTCAGACTTCACCGTCTGCTCAGGTGAGGGCCATAGCTTGCTCACAGGCTGGGTGGGAGGGCAGCCGGCTCAGGGCCCTGCGCCCCTCAGGGGCTTGCAGTGTCCCTGCCCTCACCCTGCTGCCTGCTGGCGCCTGTGCCCTGCCTCCTGCTGCGCTGTGGCTGGCTGCGGGCTGACGTGCTGCTGGCTTGCGCCATGTTGCCCTGCAGCCCCCGCCTCGTGCCCCAAGTGCGGCCCGTTTGTGGAGTAGGGAGGGGCCTGCCCTCCAGCGCCTGGCCTGGCCCCTTCCCTTGACATGGCCAGTGTGCCAAGTACATAGCCCGTCAATCTGTTCTGTCGCTTTAGATCTGTTGCCCAGCTGACTCGGCACTAAGGGAGGCTGAGGTGCTGTTTACTGATCATTCTTGCAGTAGCCCACATGGGGCAACGGTGTATTTGAACTGTTCTCACACAAGGTGGTGTCTAGTAATGTCTGGATTGAGGCTGCTGCCTTCTGAGACTGCCTGCTCCCTGTCCATAGTCTTGCACACTGCCACGGTCCTTACAACACAACTCTTTGCTCATGAGGTGGCAGCTGGCTGAGACAAGCCCCATGCGCCCGCCTGTGCTTGTCCACCTCTTGTGACCAAGGCCTCGCGGTCAGGGACCATGTGTGGGATGCTTGGCATCAGTGTGCAATGGTCCTGGTGCAGAGGAGGACTTGGATTAACCTTTTGATATCTGTCTTCTCTTCATTTGTCATCTGTATGTAACTCCTTGCTCAAGTATCAAGCCAATGTCCGCATGGCTATTGTCCACATGGCAAGCTCACGAGCCCTGACCATTGACTGGACAGCAGCCATGAAGGGGCCTTGGTTGTGGCTTGCTGGGTCCATCCTCACACCAGACATGGTCCGACCAAGGCACCAGGGCTATGAAAGAAAAAGGGGGAGGCGCTGGGCTGAGGTAAGGGCCAGGGTGATCCTAGGCTGCTTGAGACGTAGCTCGTGATCGTGAGAGGTGCTCGTATGGCTGCACACGAGCACCTCTCTCGAGTGTGCTGCATAGTGGATGCATGGGTGTTGCATTAGTCTACAGCACCACACCTGCTGAACGGGCAGCTTGCGCATTCAAGCAACACCTGACAGATGAATGAGATGAATGACATGCCAGTCGAGCTGGATACACAGGCTTAGCACACCCCGGCCGCGCAGGCATGATGCTTGTCATCGCCGTCCGGCGAGGCGGGTCGCAACAGACGAGAGCGCTGGCCTTGCTTCGCGCAAGAAGTGGCTGGCCGTATCCCCGTCCGACTCGCTCTCGTCCTCGTAGCCCAGCGCCCGGCTGGCCATCCTCGCCCGGTCGTACAGGGCTTGCGCACGGTCCCGCATAGAACTACCCGCCACGGCCGCACTGCCCAGGCCAGCGCTTGGCGGCCGAACAATGGGCAATGGGCTGGGCGCCCGGGGTGCGGAGACAGGTCGATGTGACGGAGGAGCTAGCTGCGGCCGTGGCATGGCGGGGCATAACCATGCGCGTGAGGCATTTCAAGCACATCGACAGGGGAAGGTGCAAGGGGTAGCCTCCCACTGAAGTACCGTTGCCAAGCGCGTGCAGGTGTGCTGGAACAGGTGGAACAGTGGCCCCCACTGATGACCCAGTGGCACTTAGTGGGCGGCTGCACACTGAGGGTCCCTGCACAGACTCGCACACTGACGGTCCCTGCACAGACCTGCACACTGAGGGTCTCTGCACAGACCTGCGCATTGAGGGTGCCTGCACAGATGCGTGCCTGCCCTAACAGCCCTGCAACTCTTCCCTAAGCGGCCTTCCCCTTACAGCCTTCCATCTCTTCCCCAGGCAATGGGGGGGAGCAGAGCAGCCCGTGTGCAGTGCTCACCGTAATGGAGTGAGACAGGTTCCTGTACGTATCCTGGTGGGCTGCGGCTGCGGCAGAGGACCTGAGCTGCTGGTTGTGACCCTCCACCTCGGCCAGCTTGCGCTTCATGGACGCCAGCTGGTCCAACAGCTCGCTCTGCAGCTTGACCTGGCGGCAGCACCCCAGCGGACAAGCCACCATCAGCCACGTCAGTGCTGCTATGTGTCTCACAATGCTAGCAGCCGTATCCAGCAGTGTGGTGTGGAGGTGTGTGGAGCCACAGACACAGGGGGCAATGAATGGGCGCAGCAGGCGGCTGTAGGGAGCATGGCTGGCCAAGCGACACTATGCAGGATGAAGCTTGCCATGGAGGACAGAACTCATGCCAGGTGTGTGGCAGCAGTCAGAGAAAAACAAATCTCCCAAATGCCAAATCTCATGACACTCGAAGGCAGCAGGACCTTATCATGAGGACCAACTCATCGGCAGCTAGAGCCTGATGCTGCTCGAGCAAATGCATGGTGACGCTGCAGCATGCGCAAGAGAGGGGTGGCCTACACAATGTAGCCCTGCTGCTGCTGCTTCATTAGTCCACCCGAGGACCTGCAGCCCCATGTGGCCTGGTCGCAGCAGCAGCGGGTGAGCAGAGGAGCCTGGGCGTCACCTTGGAGCTGGTGAGCTGGTCAATGGTGTCGCGCATGCCCTGCAGGTGAGAGTCTGCGGTGGACACCTTGGCAGAGGCCTGGCTGGCCTGCGCTTGGCAGGCAAGGTGGGTTCGGGTCAGGTCGGGGGACGGAAGGTTAGGGGAGGTCAGGGGAGGGGAGGTCAGGGGGGGAGGTCAGGGAAGGGGAGGTCACGGGCGGGGAGGTCAGGGAAGGGGAGGTCAGGTCATACCAGGTCAGGGGAGGTCAGACCAGGTCACACCAGGTCAGGGAAGTGCAGCATCACGGTATACAAGGTCCACGAGTCACAGCCACAAAGGCGTGGCTGTGCAGCAGAGGTGGCAGTGCATTTGGTTGCAGCTTTGGATGCAGGCTGCAGCCTCAAGGTTAGCATGGCATCCAGTCCTCAGCCCTCATTCCAACACCATGACTGGCGCAGGAACTTCCATCCTGCTCACACTGCCACTGAGCTGGTGCTGGTGCTGCTGGCCCTGCAGCTGGTCACCTGTGCACGCGCGGCCTGCAGCTCAGTACGCAGCTTCTGCTCCACCAGGGAGGCAGCCTCCAGCTCTGACTGCAGAGTCGACACCTGAGGCCGGGTCACCGGGTCAGGGGCAGCAGCAGGGGCGCTGACCATCCCCTCACCCTCACCAAGAGCAGCAGGAACAACGCCACCACCACCACCACCATCAATGGGACGGTGGATAGTGTGGCAAACACACCACCACCATCACCTCCTCTCGCCCCTACCTTGGCGTGACCCCTGCAGCCTCCTCGCGGCCCTGGTGCACCACCTCACCCTGGCTGGGCACGGTGATGTTTAGTCGTGTGTGCACTGCTGAACTGCCAGCCGCCTACCCTGACCCAAACCCATTGTCACAAGGCGAGCAGGGGCAGGCAGGTGGCCCACCTGGGTCCTCAGCTGCTCCTGCTGATCCAAGCTGCCCTTAGCTGCACGCAGTCGTTGCTCCAGAGATTCGACCTGCAACAGCGGCCAAGGGCTGCAGCATATGTAGCCCAGCCAGACCAGAGTTGGTCAAGGGGAGGATGGAGGCTGGACAGTAGGTAGGTAGGGCGTCCTTGAGACGGACAGCAACATGCTGCTGACCTGAGCAGAGCTGGGCAGGCCAGGCCAGGGCTGAGCAGGCCAGATCAAGGCTAAGCAGGCCAGGTCTGTGTTTGAGTGCAGACATCTTCAATGAAAGCTATGTGCAGACAGACCCAGCAGGCACCTTCACCAGCAGTAGCAGTACATGAGCAATACACCAGGCAGTGGCTGCAGGTGTGGTGGGCACAAGGGTCAGCAGCTGTGGCATAGTGGAGGTACTGATCCGTCTCTGGCGCTGCTGACAGCCCTCATACCACCACCATCAGGACACACTGCCATGCCACGTGCATACTGATAATGCCAGAGGGGCCCGGATGCACCAGTGCCACCCACCTTGGCTGTCCAGCTACATAGAGCCTTGGCCGTGGCGTGAGGAAGTGTATAGCAGCAATGCCGACGGGTGCATGCCAATGCAATGATGTGACAATGTGATGACAATGGTGGCGATGACCCACCTTTGCAGCCCAGCCGGCAGCTGCTGCCTCTTGGGCATCCAGGGCGGCTTGCCGGTCCCGTGCTGCCGCTGCCACTCCCTCCTCCAATGCCTTAACCTGGGTCTGCAGATCCACACAGGGCAGGGTTCACACATAGGCCGTAGCTGTCGACCCATGGCCCACAGGCCCACACCTTGACAATATATATGCTTGTGTGGAAAGGAGTGATGAAGCTGGAGCCCGCCATCAGGCAGGTGTTGAGATCAAGGTGTTGGAAGCCCCGAGCAGGTGTTGGAAGGGTGCTGGGAGGCCCCAGCAGGTCACCTAAACTAGGCCAACCTGACTCCATGGGAAGGAGCAGTGGTGCTGCAGCTTCACACAAGAGCATGTGGCAGGCAATGGCAAGCACAATGATGACAGCAAGCTGCTCGCTTCATCAGATTGCTTGTCTGTGCCAGTGCGGGGTGAACGAAGCCTGTGCTGAGCCTGTGCTAGCGCTGGCTGCCCGGCCCGCCTCTGACAGTGCCTGGGAGCCACAGCCAGCAGCTGGCAGGCACTTGCACTCACCTTGCACTGTGAGTGCACCTCCCTCAGCGCATCCAGCTGGCCCTGCAGCCGGCTCTGCTCCCCCAGGCGCTGCCGCTCAGCTGCCCTGGCCTGAGCAGCCTGTCAGCATGGCAGGCAGCGCATGCAGCCCTATGCAGTCGCCGTGGTGGACAGCACTGGCAGCGTGAATGCCACGGGAATGAGATCAGACCAACCAGAGCAGCAGTGGCCTGCCTGCAACAGTGGGACTCGTGTCATCAAAGCCTGAAGGAGCAAGGAAAGGAGCTGGCCCCAAGGTAGTTGCATAACTATGTCAAGTCACCTATGCTAGCAACAGAAAAAGAAGAAGACCACTCCGGCAAAACCGGCGTGCATTAAGAAAGGAGCTTCCGCCTGGGGCATGGCCTGCTCCCACCGCCCATATTCCAGCAACAGAAAACCAAACCACTGTCAATGCCTCCTAAACCAGAAGGCATGTGTGACATAACCTGCCATGGCTGCCATGCTATCACCAGCAGCTGAGTCGGCTTGTAACCAGGCTGTTGTGCTGGGACGTGGCAAGGGCTGCAGCAGCAGCACAGCAACCAAAGCACAGCTGGCCCACCTCTTCCAGCGCTCGCTGCAACTCTGCCTTCAGGCCATCCACAGTGCCTGCCTGCTGCTCAGCAGCTTGGCGGCTGCGCTCCTGTGACACAGCCAGGAGCATCACGAGCAGCTGTGGCAGCACCAGCTGCCTCAGTAGAATCGTTTTTGTTGATAGCTGGTAGACGGTGTTGTCAGCATAACCAACCATGATCATCGTGTGCAGTACCTGCAGTGCCGAATATGATGAGCTCAGCGCCTCGAGTTTCTGGCGCAGCTGCTGGAGCTCCAGCCGGCACTGTTGCTGATCCATGCGGGCAGTGTCCACCTGCGTAGCATTGCCATAATCAGGCAGTGGGTTAACGTGGTGTGGGACCCACACAAAAGTCCAAGAGGTGCGCAGGGTCACAGGTCAGGTGTAACCCTACTCACCCTAATGCACATGCACATCCCTATGCCTGTATCCCTACTGACGCATACGCGGAGTTTAGGATGCACCAACGATAACAGAACCTATAACCATATTCCTAATGCAGAGGTCAGGGGTAGGTGTCTGGTTGGGTGGTGATGGATGCACGGCTTGAGCAGTGGGGCGTGACCACACATACTGTCCCCTCCACGACAGCAAAGGCGGAGTGCGACCCCATAGTTCTACCTAGGCACCTCCACTGACAACCCTTCTTACAGCAAATCTCAGCCGCAGCTCCTGGCACCTGGTGGCTGGGTTGTGCTGAGCCATGCCTGAACCTCGCTTCACCACTGTGCTAGGCTATTGTGCCTGGAACAGGCTAGTGTGATGGCTACTGCTGCTGCCGCTGGTAATGCTATGCCTGCCCCTGATGCTATGCCTGCCACTAGGGCTACCCTGTTACACGCCGCCCCGCCCCACCCCGCCCCACCCTGCCCCTACCCTGTTACACGCCGCCCCGCCCCGCCCCACCCCTACCCTGTTACACTCCGCACCTCGCCTCCTGCTTTGCGTAGCTGCGCTTCTAGGTCGCCCGCCATTGCCTCGTGATCAGTCGCCTGCTGTTGGGAGTTGACCTGCTGTCACAAAGCAGGCGGATAGACAGGCGCTGAGTGTCCCGCACTGCTCATCAAGAGCCAGAGTAAGCCAGACAAGGGCCAAAAGGGCCAGCACGTCCATCCTCCCAGGGATCTGTGAGGCAGCCTCCCCCTGCCACTGCCCCTGCTGCCATTCTGTCCACAGCTTCACATGGTCACATGGGCCTGCTGCTGCCCCTGCCCTGCCACCTGCCTTGCCACCGGTAGGGACATGGTCTGCGCCCAGCCAGGAGCCAGCAGCGTGGACAACGTGGCTAGGACATGAGTGAGAGGACAGGCTGAGAACACTGATCACTAGTGTGTGTCAGGGATCTGTAAAGGCAGCCTTCGCAAACCACTGATCACTAGTGAACACTAGACCAGAATACATCAGATCTAGAACAAAATATATAACTCCAGAGCAGGACACCAGCCATTAGTGTGTGCCGGGCGCAGGCACAGCTGTGCCAGTCCACACTTGTGTTTGACAGATGTTTGACATGACCGCTGCAACTACCGCTGCAAATGTCCGTAAGCGCTGCCTCAGGCTAAATGGTTGGCGAGCAGGCATTGCAAGTGTATGTAGGATAGCAGGGTGGGAGCTCCTGCACCTGCCTCCTGCACCTGTCAAGTCTCACCAGCGCTTCTTCCAGCTGCTGGTGTGCCTCTGCCAGCTGCTGCTGCAGGCCAGCCAGCTCCTCCTGCTGGCTGGCTGCAGCAGCTGCAGCCGCAGCACGGGCTTCAGCACTCCGCGCTTCACTGCGCTCCACTGCAAGGCCCACCTCGGTGCGCAGAGCCTCCACCTGAGCGAGGCAGTGCAAAGGACCCACAGGCGGCGCTAGCTTGCTTTTGACATGTGTGCTGTGCGGTGCCCTAGTCATCACCATCAACATCAACATTATCATCATCATCATCACCAACACCCTCATCTTCCTTGGGCAATGCCAAGCTCGTATTGCCATGTGTGCTGCGCTGTATCCTGGTGGGAAACAGTGTCACTGCCATCATGCCAGCATTGCTGCAACACACATCGCCATTCACTCACTGTGTCACCTGTAGTGTGGCGCCCAGACTCATCACCACTGCCAGTGTAGCGTGCAGCATTGAATGTAGCGAGCATGAACCACAACATATTATGTCCATGAGTGTGTGAATGCGGGCAGGCAATGACATGTGATGATGATGATATGGTTCATGATGACAGCAGTGGCAGATGAGCTGCCATGCAGATTTGGTCTGCATTACAATGTGTTGACCCAAAGCTGCAGCTGTTGGCTTGGTGGTGCTGGCAATTGGGAATGCTGCTGCACTGCTGAAGAACCTTGGCATAGCAGCCAGCAGGTCTTGGTACTCACCGACAGCCTGCTTGCCCTCTCAATGCCCTGAAGACGATCAGCCAGCTGGCGGCCTTGCTCTTGCTGTGCAGCCAGCGCAGCCTCAGACTCCCGTGCTACCAGCTCGTGATGCTCAGCCAAAGCGCGAGCCTGCAAGCCAGAGTGCGATCTTGCAGTCTTGCGAAACCCAAGCGTCACTCCCTGCAACCCTCAAGGAGGCATGCAACCCCCGAGGAGGCATGCAACGTTTCAAACGATAGAACTACGTGGCTTGTGTTTGAGGGTAGTAAGCATACGGAGGTCCGTTACTGCTTCGCCACGTCGCGCTCACCGGCGGCGCACCTCGTCAAGCTCCCGGTGCAAGCGACGTGCCTCGTCGCGTGCCGCGTCAGCTTTGCGCTGCTCGGACTGCGCGTCTGACTGCACGACCTCAAGTTGCGACTTCAGCTGCATCCTGTCCTCGTGTAAGCGCTGAATCTGCGGGTAGCGCAGCCAGCGCATCAACTCACGGTCAAGAATACTACAAACGTCGCAGCTGAGGTTGCAGGCTGAGGGTCGCGCGCCAGCGATCCCGACCTCAGCGCGGCACTCGTTCAGCTCGCGCGCCACATCATCCAGCATGAGCTCCTTGTCGAACAGGGTGCCAGACAGGCGGGCGACTTCCTCATTGCTCTGCACCACAGGGCATGCCATGCGTTGCCTGTGGGACTCCACTTGGTGAGAATGTACATAGAAAGCTCAAGAACACCATGATCAGGACAGAAACCAGATGAAACTGAGTAAAAGATGGAGCTGGAGGTTGCTGGAGGACTGGCATACATGCGGGGTCTAGACTGGCCATGACGCGCCGCTGCCCCATACCAATGCCCCAGCCCAGTCACCAAATAAACTAACCTTTGCCAGTGCGTGCAGCAGCTTCGCCTGGCTGTCCAACACAACGTCAGACGCACTGGTCTTTAACCCCAAAGCCCCTTTCAACACATGGATCTGCAATGGATGAGCAGGTAAGGGCGAAGCAGGCCAGGTCTGTTCAGGCAGGCTTTAGATGTTAGGCTGCAACTGTCTGAGCAAGCAAACACAAGGCAGAGACTCCTCATTCCCGGCAAGCCCGCGCTGTTGCCATGCCATGCCACATGCTGAGGTCACTTGGGTATCCTCCGCACAGCTGAGTTGAGAGACACGGCATGCTGTTACCACCCAGCAGTGACTAGGTCCTCCCGCAATATGAGTCCTGGAGAATGTGTGTTGCTGTAGCACGACCAGGCAAACGCCGTGTACTGTTAGATCCTCCCCCGACCTACTCCTGAGTTGCGCTGGACCCATGCCCAGTGCTGTTGTACGCCTGGCAGCCAGGCCACCCACCTCACGTGTCTGGGCCATGTTGCGCTCCTCGGCTAGCAGCAGCCGTGACTCCAGCTCGTACACCTGCTCTCGCAGGTCTATCGTCTGCACAGACAGGTCGACCAAGGTTGCATGAGCCATGGGTCCTTCCGTGCTGTGGCATTCGTGTCGACAGGACACACCACGCAATGACGTCTGCCAGGGTACCAGGCTGGTCAGGCTGCAGGACCTCAACCTTGAGACAGGTGTCCAGCAACGTCATGTAGCTTACACCACTGCTCCATTGTGCTATGCAAATGCTATGTTCCCATCCAGGTATGGGACGAGAAGTGCAGCTTGCGTTGGTGACGATGCTGCCCACCACACTCTACGCTGGCAGCCATACACCCTGGTCAAGGAATGTGGCGGCACACCCCACTGTGCACAGGGGTGCAGGCATGATTTGTTAGGTCTGCCCGGTGTGCTGCACCTCTCGTCTACCTTTGCGGGGAAAAACTAACCTGGCTTTTGCACTTGGCCAGTTTGCTGTGAGTGTCGGTGTCCAGACGCTGCTGCAGGGTCCTAATTGCAGCACGGTCTTGCTCTGAGGCGGCCTGCAGAACAGTTGTGACTCACATTCGCTCCTCCATGTGGGACTGACGTGAGGCTGGGGGTGATGCAGCAGCCCTGCTGTTCAACTCCTTTGACCCCACCTGCCCAGCCCCACCTCCAATCTCGCCTTCTCATCACCAACACGGGCCAAGACTCTCCGTGTTACCTGAATGCATGTCAGCACATGTACATGCACATCCGCATGGATACATCTCCACTCAAGAGAGATAGCTCACGTCTAACAAGCTGAGTGACTTAGCCAGGCTTGCTGCAAGGCTGCACTGTATCTCTTGCCTCTAGCTGCCGAGCGAGGTTCGCCTGGTCACTACGTGCTGAGGATAGTTTCTCCCGAAAGTCACGTTCTCGCTCCTCGGCAGCATCCAGCTGCTTGCGCGTGCGCTGACGATGGAAGCGAGCAAGCACATAATGGCGCGAATGGCAAAGGTCTGCTATGCAAGCGTCCAAGGTCCTGCACTACCATCAGTGCACGCACCTGGCACCTGCTGCACTCCATGTATGGCTGTCAGTGGAGCCGATGCCGCTGAGTGGCCAAGCAATTGACTCGCAGGGTGGAAGTGCCTCAGAGTTGGTTGTGTTCTGTGTTGTCGCAGGAGTGCAGGACCTGGGAAGGCAGACGCATTGTCTGCAGGGAAGGCAGACGCGGTGTCTGCATGCATGGTATGCAAGCACATGCATATGCATAAAGTCGGGGTAATACCGCTTGGACGTGGATTAACCAGCTAAGGGGGCCATCTGTAGCCACATTTTGCACAGACCGTACAGCTTAACTGGATGAGATGGCCTGACCCGCAGTGCTCTACTCTTGCACAGCATTATGACCACCTGCTTGCTCAATGGCTACCATAACTACATTCTTCTACAAACGAATCTACGATGTGAGCAGGGCATGAATTCCAAGGTGTTTCTGCCTGTGTCCATGCAAGAGGCATGGTCACGGCCGCGGCGCTTAGCGGCCTCTTCGTCGCAATGCCTGCAGCCGCATTGCCGGGGCCGGCCCCCACCGAGCTGCAGCTTAAGGTCGCAGCCGAACTGTTCTCAGACCACCCGCCAGGCTTTCCTTTTGATGTGGACATACACGATGTGGAGCTTCCAGGCGATGACGACTTTGGAGTGCCTTCGGACGATGAAACAGTGCAGGAGGATACAGCGACGGCATCAGTGGAGGCGGGCTTTGAGTCTGTGCTGGGTAAGGTTAGCACTTGATCTGTGCACATGTTATTTAGCCGAAAGCGATTGCCTCGGCACTGCGTGCAGTGGTGTGCAACCTGCCGGTGGTTCCGGCGGAGAAATACGACAAGCTGGCAGCCGTCATAAACAAGATTTTTGGCACAGCCCAACGTATTGTAGAAGGTGCAGCTGGACTGGTACAGATGAAGGCCTCTGTGTGTGCAAAGGTCGACTCACATAGATACCAGCATCCCCCCACAGGTGGCTTCTACATGCCCAAAGACGAGTCAGGCATGACCAAGGGGTTTGCATTCATTGAGTTTGAAACCCCCCAGGTGGGTAGCAATGCTGCTACCCTTTTGCAAAGGCAACAGCAGCAGGGTCACCAAAAGCGGATGCAACGACGGCAGAGTCAATAGCAGCATGGTTTGCATAATGACTGCGCCGCTGGCAGCGACCCAGAACACAGCAGCTTTAGGTCACACACGGCCACAGTACAGTTGCACAGTGCACCAGTGGAAGGTACTAAGTGCGTGGTGTTGGCAGCTGCCTAGGGATCGAGCTGTGCGTCAAAGGTGGCAGCAATGGCTACGAGCACATGCAATGCCAGTGTGACCTTCATGGACCCTTGTGACTGCAGCAAGCCGCCGCAGCCATGGCCGCCACCAATGGCAAGGCCCTGGATAAGAACCACTCCTTCCTTGTCAAGCCCTTCAATGATATCGACCGCCTGGCAAAGCTGTCAGAACAGTACGAGCCACCCAAGCCCAAGGAGTTCAAGCCTGTGGTGAGGCAGGGCAGGGGCAAGGGCAGGGCAAGGGCAAGGGCAGGGGCAGGGGCAGGGGCAGGGGCAGGGGCAGGGGCAGGGCAATGGCAGGGGCAGAGGCAGGGGCAGGGGCAGGGCAACGGCAGGGGCAGGGGCAGGGGCAGGGGCCAGGCGGGCGCCTGGGAGTTAGTCCAGCTTGGTCAGGCCATGCCCAGGGGCAACAGGAGGGATACCCTGCCCAGGGGATGCGTGTTGTGAGCGGTGTCCACATGATCCGCTTCTGATGCTGCACTGGGTGTGACTGGAGTGTGAGAGGGAGCATGCATGCTGGGCAGCTGGCGAAGGTGGGAGCGTCCACAGCCAGTGACGCTGACTTAGCTAGGCACCCAAGTGCCTGTTGTGGGATGGCAGCCATTCCTGAGTGGGAGGCGACTGTGATGCAGCACCAATGGCTGTGGGGGATGCTGTAGGGCTGGTTCTTGATAGGGATGGAGTTTGAGGTAGGTGGGTGATCTAGGCTGAGGTTGTTGAAGGCTGGGCCTGGACTGGGCATATGAAGAAGGTGGTGAATAGGCTGGACAGAGCTAGGCTTGGCTGTGTTGGCGGAGCTGAGCTGGGCTGTACTGGGCTGTACTTGGCCGCCCTCCCATCTGGAGTTCAGACTGCTTGCAACGCACCACAAGCTCAGGGTGCCAGGTCAGGTGGAGAAGGAGCTGGGCAAAGGGCAGCTGGGTAAGGCTAGGTGGTGGTGGGCTCTATCAGGGCACTGGACTGTGCCCCGGCTCTCTTGCATCGGTGTATGGCTGTGGCTGTGGGGTGGGCTCTAGGTGGCCTGGCTGTGGCGCTGGGCTGGGCGCTGCGCAGGACAGCCTGTACAGCTGGATGACGGACAAGCTGGGCCGCGACCAGTTCGTGATCAGGGCGGACACCAAGACCTTCATCATGTGGAATGATGGCAAGCGCACCCGCGTAGAAGAGGTGCGCAACTCCCTGCCTGCCTGCCTGCCTGCCTGCCTGCTTGCCTGTCTTCAAGTTTCCCACCTTGAATGTGCTGTAGCCCAACCGCCTCAGCTTAACTGCCTCAGCCCCCTGGCAGCCCTGTGCCACTCCACCCCCCATGCTGTCCCTGCTGCCCCTGCTGCCCCTGCCAAGCTATCCCTTGCCTGCTGCCCCTGCTGCCCCCATCCCCTTGTTTACCCCCTTCCTGCCCTGCCCCTGGACCCTGCCCTGCCCCTGGCCAGGTGTACTCCCGAGTAAACTGGACAGAGTCCATCCACACCTGGTCGCCCCTGGGCACCTACATCACCACCCTGCACCGGGCAGGGGCGCAGATCTGGGGCGGCCCCAACTGGGAGCGCATCAACCGCTTCATGCACCAGGGCGTGCGCGCGCTGGACATCAGCCCCAATGAGCAGTACCTGCTCACCTACTCCATGCAGGAGGCAACAGGGCCGCGGGAGAAGACGGTGCGCGGAGGGGGTTGGGGGAGGCGGGGACAGGGGAGGAGGCAGGGGCAAGGGGTGGGCAGGGGAGAAGACAGTGTGTGGAGGAGGGGGGGGAGGCGGAGGAGGCAGGGGCAGAGGGAGGGGGGAGGTGGTGGCAGATGAGGAGGGGCAGAGGCTTGGCTGGGACCAAAAAAGTCAGAGTCACGACCCAGCAGGGAGTGCCCACCCCTGATGGCCTGGGAGGGTTGCTTGCTGCCTGACCCTGTCTCTCTGCACTGGCTGCCTGCTTGGTGTAGACTGTGTCCTTCCTTGTGCACGACATCCGCACGGCCAAGAAGCTGCGCCTGTTTGACGGCCCGGTGGAGGACTACGCTGTCGGCAGCAGCTCAGACAGCTCAGGTGAGCCGGGCCCTCACCCAGGGCCCTGGCCTGGCCCAGGGCCACACTCAGGGGGCCCACACCCAGGGGCCCTCACCCAGGGGCACCCAGAGGTGAGCCAGGCCCTTACCCAGGGCCCTGGCCTGACCATCCGGAGCCCTGGTCTGGCCCCCACCCAGAGCATCGTGAGCCCCTAGGAGCTGCTGCCAACAGCTGGGCCTCAAGTGTTGGGCAGGGAGGAGGGGCGGGGCTAGGGGGCCGCCTGTGTCAAGGAATCAGGGCCGGCCACTCCTCAGTCAGCCTCTTGCAGTGAAGCTTTCTGGTTCAGTGCAGGCAGGTGCTGCAACGTGGAGTGGGGGAGGACCAGCAGTGGCTGCAGCAGCAGTGGCAGCAGCAGCAGCAGTGGCAGCAGCAGCAGTGGCAAAAGGAGCCAAGTGCACCAGCAGCAGGGGCGGCAACAGCAGCAAGACCCCTGCCCCTGCCTGCCCCCAGCCCCCTCCTGTCCTCCCTCCCCCCTTCGCCCTGCCTGCCCTTGTGACCCACCTGCCCTGCCTGCCCTGCCCTGCCCTGCCTCCCAGGCGCGCTGAAGTGGCCGGTGTTCAAGTGGGCAGGCGGCAAGCCCGACCAGTTCATGGCACGGCTGGGCAAGAACATGCTGAGTGTGTACCAGGCGCCTGACATGGCCCTCCTGGACAACAAGTCACTTAAGCTGGATGGAGTGCAGGTCAGACGGGGCTGTCTGCCTGCCTGCCTGCCTGCCTGCCTGCCTGCCTGCCTGCCTGCCTGCCTGCCTGCCTGCCTGCCTGCCTGCCTGCCTGCCTGCCTGCCTGCCTGCCTGCCTGCCTGCTAGGAAGAAGCCCCCCGCTGATGTGCCTCATTCCCCATGCTCTGTCTGACCGCCCTGCCCTGACAGTGCCCACCACCCCGCCCAGCTGCCAGCTTCCTGACTGCCCTCTACCCATCGTTCTCATCCTTGCTTTTGGTGCCTCTAGTGCCTTTCGTGTCTATGCATCATACTGGCCAGTACTCAGCCTACTCCAGCTGTCCCTGCCCCCTTTCCCTCCCATCTACTGCCTGCCTGGCACTTAATGAACAAAAAGGCTTCCTTTTCCTCCCACCTTGCACTGCCTGCAAGGGCCCCTCGCACCTCCTCCTTCCCCCCCTCCCTCCCCTTCCACCCTCCCTCCCCCTCCACCCTCCCCCTCCCACTCCACCCACCCTTCCCCTTCACCCTCCCCCTCCCACTCCACCCACCCTTCCCCTTCACCCTCCCCCTCCCACTCCACCCACCCTTCCCCTTCACCCTCCCCCTCCCACTCCACCCACCCTTCCCCTTCACCCTCCCCCTCCCACTCCACCCACCCTTCCCCTTCACCCTCCCCCTCCCACTCCACCCACCCTTCCCCTTCACCCTCCCCCTCCCACTCCACCCACCCTTCCCCTTCACCCTCCCTCTGGCCACCCCTCTCCTCCCCCTCCCCGCCCACCCCCTCCCCCCTGCACCCAGGACTTCCAATGGAGCCCCGCAGAGCCGCTGCTGGCCGCCTACACCAGCGAGATGAACCAGATGCCCGCCCGTGTGGTGCTCATCCGCCTGCCTGACCGCGTGGAGGTGCGGCAGAAGAACCTGTTCAGCGTGAAGGAGATCGGTATCCAGTGGCACCCCCAGGGCGACTACCTGGCCATCATGGTGGAGCGCTACACTAAGACCAAGAAGAGCTCAACAATGGTAAGGGGCCAGGTGTGGGCCAAGGGGGGGGGCTGAGGGAGGCCAGGGGGGGCCCAAGGCCAGGGGGGGCCAGGGGGGCTCAAGGGTAAGCCTAGGGGGGGGCCTGGGGGATCTCAGGGGAAATACTCAGGGGGTCCAGGGGGGTCCAGGGAATATGCCCTATGGAGCATGGCATGAAGTGTTTCCGGTCAGAGTCAGGGGATGGTATGAGGGCTAGGGAGGGGCCAGGGGGAGCTCGGGGGAGGGGGGGCGGCCGGGGGGGGCGGCCAGGGGCCTGACCCAACCTGGCCTGGCCTGGCCCAACCCGGCCTGGCCTGACCTGACCTGGCTACTGCTCTGCTGTGCCTGACTGTGAACTGCCAGGGCTTTGAGCTGTTCTCCATCCGTGACAAGGACATCCCCATGGAGGTGCTGGAGCTGCCCACCAAGACAGACAAGGTGCTGAGGGGGTCAGGATGGCGGGCAGGAGGCAAGGGCAGGGGGGCAGGGCAAAGGCAGGGCAGGGAGGGCAAAGGCAGGGAGGGTAAAGGCGGGGCAGGGAGGGCAAAAGCAGGGCAAAGGCAGGGCAGGGAGAGCAGGTTGGAAAGGTGAGGGGCGGACTGCCTGGGTTGCCAGCTGTGCCTAGTCATCATGGGGGTCCCAGCGGCAGGGTCCCGGGAGGCTGCTATTCGCACAGTGAGTGTCGGCTGCTGTTGACACTGAGCACAGCACAGGGCAGCACAGCACGGCACGGCTACTGCTGTCCTGCACAGCCACCCCAGCTCACCCCTTGCCTGCTACCCCAGCTATCCTGGCCACAGCCTCAGCCCTGCTCAGCCCTGTTGCCTGCCCCAGCCATTGCCAATCAACCTGGTGCTACTGCCTGCCTAAGGATAAGGGCTGATGTTTGGGTTCGGGTTAGGGTTGGCCCCAGCGCTGCCTGCCTTTGCTACTCTTTTTGCTGCTGCTGCCTGACGGAGCCACTGCCCCAGCGCTGCCTGTCTGCTGCCTGCCTGCCTGCCCCAGGATTAGCGTCAGGTTTATCCTCAGCGCTGCCTGCCATTGCTGTTCAGTCTGGTGCTGCTGCTGCCTGCCCCAGCCACTGCCTCAGTGCTGCCTGCCTGCCTGCCTGCCTGCGTGCCTGCAGGTGCTGGGCTTTGCCTGGGAGCCCAAGGGCCACAGGTTCTGCATCATCCACGGTGACGGCCCACGCCCCTCCGTGTCCATCTACAGCATGCGGGATGACAAGGGGCGCCTGGCCGTGCGCCACGTCACCACCCTGGCCAACCGGGCCTGCACCCAGGTACGCCGCAACAGGGGCAGTGGGGGGCGGGGCCATGACCTCAGGCTGCAGGGGGGCTGCAGGTACGCCTGGTGGAGAGTGTTGGGAGGGTGGGTGAAGGGTTCGAGCGACAGGGGCAGTGGGGGGCGGGGCTGTGACCTCAGGCTCCAAGGGGGACGATGCCTGCTGCAGTTCAGTGCGCGGACAAGCACCTGAGCCATGACAGGCTAGCCCTGCCACACCTCCCCAACCACTCAGACCTGACCTCAGCCATGAGCACAGGCAAGAGAGCCCACACTCCCCAGACTGGCAGCCTAGGAGCTGGGTGGTGCTGGGGTGGGTCAACATGCTTTACACCCACCCATACACGGACATGCGCCTAAACTAGATCATGTGAAGAGCGTCGTACAAGCCTTGGTGGCGTGCAGAATAGGTCTGTAAGGTAGTGTGGCAGGGGTTACACCTTGGTGGTTGTCCGCGCACCTGGGTGGTGTGAAGCATGCTGACCCACCCCAGTGCCACCCAGACTTCAGTACACACCTCAGTGGTTGGGGCCATACGGCAGGATTGTCAGGGTAGCAACACCCAGGCTTGGCAGCCAGTCTGGGGAGTGTGGGCTCCTTCTGGGTATCCCTTCCCCTCAGATGCGTAAGGGAGTAGCGCCCCTCCCTCCCCTCCCCTCCCCTCCGCCTGCCCCTCCCTCCACAATCACTCACCACTGCCCTGCCCTGGGTGGCGTCAAGGCTGCTGCTGCTGCTCCTCCAGGTGCACTGGTCACCTCAGGGGCGGAACTTGCTGCTGGTGGGCCTCAAGACTTTCAATGGCCAGCTGGAGTTCTACAGCGTGGATGAGCAGGAGGTGCTGGCCACTGCCGAACACTTCATGGCCAGCCACATAGAGTGGGATCCCACTGGTAAGACATGGCACCAAACCCACCATCACCCTTGTGGTCAAAAACCATCTGCATCATCATTGCCATGCATCATGGTGGGGCCCCGTACCAAGCTGCTGACTGCCAGGCAGGTCAACAGCCTATACCTGGACCCCTGTGCTGCTGCTGCCGGGTCACCAGCAGCAATTGTGCATGGCATTCGGCAGTCCACTGCAAACAATGTTCGAGGCCATTGCGTAGAGCAACATATGCCATTGCACCCAGCAGAAGCAGCGACAGCAACAGCAGCAAGGTTATGGGTTGGGCCTCCCATTGGCCTCCTGGCTACCGCCACTCCTCTCACTTCCCTGCCCACAGGCCGCTACATCGCCACAACGGCAGTGGGCCTGCAGACTGACAACAGCTTCCGCATCTGGAGCTTCCAAGGCCGCCTGCTGTTTGAGGCCGCCAAGGACAAGCTGAGCCAGTTCAACTGGCGGCCGCGGCTGCCAAACCTGCTGAGCCCAGAGAAGGAGGCGGAGTTGCTCAAGAACCTGAAGCAGTACACCAAAAAGTGCGCACCTGAACGGCCGCCTGGCCTAGTATCATTTGCCACTCCTTGTAGCACTGCTACTTGTCGTGCTTGGGCATCTGTGCCCAGCCAGGCCCTGCCTGTCTGCTTGGTGCTTGCTGGTCATCAGCCAGTACGCTGCTTCGTGTTGCGCAGAAACATGTCATGTTGTCACACACTACAAGACATGCTTGCATGCTCTGACCAGCGGTTTGTCCATGTGCTGCGAAGGTACGACGAGGAGGACGAGGCGCTGCTGCTGCAGGCCGATGCAGACGTGTTGCAGGAGCGACAGAAGAGCATGGACGAGTGGAAGGCGTACATGGCTCGGCGCAGCGAGCACATTAAGCTACTGGACGGCTTCAAGCGCGAGATGTACGGCCCGCGGTACGACGAGAAGCCGTACACACTGGAGACGGTTACCATGGAACAAGTCATCGAGACCAAGGAGGAGCCGTACAAGCCTTGACATCACGGTGACCACCGTCATCCTTCGGTTCTCTTGGTGTACATGCACACGACCGGCTTGGCTCCAACACAAATGGCTGGTCTCAGGGGCGTGGCCTTTCACCCCTATCCCACACTGGGGCCAACACAACAACTTGCCACATGGCGCCAGGAAGACATGGGTTATTCAGGAGGACATATGCAAGTCAAGAGGCCTAGGATAGTAGCCCAAGCGCAGTCTGTAGGCTGTGTAATCTGTCCCATTGAATCGCCGTCCGCTGAAACGCAAGATGTCAGTAGTTGTCAACACATTTCCTTACTTTACGTTTCAGGAACTGACCTTTCCGCACGTTGCTTCATTAGGTAAATAGACTACTATCGTCACAGTGATGCGCGTCTCTGATGACTGCGCCTTCCCTTGGCTAACATATTGTCAAGTTGCACATAAGTCCCATGCATATTTTGGACATGCGTGGATAAATAAGAAAGTGGCGGCGTAGCCTGCATAGGAGGCCTATCCTCATTGATTGCATCCTGAGTGGTTGCCCAATGTCTGGTGACGAAGGAGCCCTGGCAAGTGCAGCAAAGCGGTGCGAACTGCTGGCCTGGCAGCAGATCGTCGCCGGTGCGCACCACTCACCGCACTGCTGTGTGCTGCAGCACTAGACAGCTTCCCATCGGGATTGGCCGTCTGACGGTCTGACATTGGGCTTCTGCAGGTTCCGCATTTACACACGCACTGGCGACAGTGGCACATCGTGCCTGTACACTGGCGAGCGGTTGCCAAAAGACTCTGCGTATTTTGAGGTCAATTCCTGCGCGCTGGATTTCTCGGCACTGACGCCAGTTTCGAGATCGGTTCGTATCTCGTGTTCAACGTGCAGGCTCTAGGAGACGTTGATGAGTTAAACAGCGCTTTGGGCATCGCTCGAGAGTTCACAGAAGACAAGGATGTCACCGTGGCTTTCCAGGTGCTTGTTTCATTCATAGTCTGCTCCCAAGCTTATCTGTCACCCGCCCACAGCACGTTGTGCATGCAGCATTGGTAGAATGGTGGCACCGAGTCGATGTCTGCATTGCTTTGTTGTATCGGCTTGCAGTTGAAGACAATACAGTCTCGGCTGATCGATGTGGGCTCTGCTATTGCCACCCCAGCCACTGCAGTTCAAGGTGCTAAAGTGGGCCGCACCCGGTTTGACTCTGCCCACACAAGTCTTGTGGAGGTGAGTGGGGCAGCTCTGCCTGTGAGACAGACAGGGGGGGTGTTGCAGCAGTAGGTTGGTGGAGCAGCGGTTATATCCATCAGCACCATGCAGGATAACATACTGCTGTAGCAAAGCTGGTCGCAATGTGAGTGTTTGGGTGCACACTGAACTTAGGCGTAGTCAGTCATGCCTGCTCTGCCTGCTTACCTACTAGTTAGAGTTTCCGCATCCTTATGCTCGCAGTCCTGGATTGACAGCCTGGATGCGGGCCTGCCCCCCTTGCGCCACTTCATCCTGCCCTCTGGTGGCAAGGCCTCAGCCTTCTTGCATGCAGCCCGGTCCATATGCCGGCGAGCAGAGCGCAGCGTGGTTGCCTTGGCGCGAGCAGGCTCAGCCACCTCTGCCCGCGCTGCCCCACTCGCCGCTGCTGCTGCTGCCATCCCTGCCCGGTCTACAGGCCCAACCAGCAGCAGCTGTGCATCGGTCTCCACCACTGTTAAGGCTGTTGGTGCAGGTGGGGTGAAAGATAGCAGAGCAGCTGAGGAGGCATGCAGTGCTGTGCAGCAAGCAGGGGGCCAGCAGCAGCATGAGGAGGAGGGAGGCAGCAGCGCATCAGAGACGGGTGCAGGGGGTGTGGAGGGACCCGACGCCATGGACCCTGCGGTGCCGGTGTACCTTAACCGCCTGAGTGACTACCTCTTCACGGCAGCGCGCTACATGGTAGGTCTGGTGCGGCCGGGGGGATGTGGGTGATGGTAGTGAGCAGAGTAGTGTGTGACCCTGCCCTGAGCAATTTGCAATGTGTACAGCTGCTCTTTTGATTGCCTTGCTTCCGACTGTTCCAGTACTTGTCCAGAATCTGTATGTGTGTGCGCAACTGTCCTGCTTGAGAGTGGAAGGGATAGGTCACACACACGGCAATGCTGCACTGAAACCTGGGCTGGGATGAACAATATGATTGAAGATGATTACCCATGAGTTTTCAATGGTTGAATTTTCTGAGCCTTCCATGCTGGTGCATGCATAAATGGTTACAGGGGCATGTGTTGCACATCGCACCATGACCAAGGCTCACACCCAACATGTATAGTGTGCAATGCCTGCCACTTAATCTGAATGTTAATGGTACTGGTGCCAGCCTGGCCCACTCAGCTGTCCACTGCTGGCTACACTGGTCAATGTGTTGGCTGCACGCACAGAGCTTGATGGCCCTGCTGGTGGTGGCTGCAAGCTTGCTGATGGTGGTGCATGGAATGGTGGATCATGCATGATGTCTGTGACCAACCCAGCAGCTGAGAGCATGGCCTGTGTGCATTGCCCTGTGCAGGCGGCAAAGGAAGGGCATCCAGAGGTCACCTATCAGAAGGCTGCATGAGGGTCTTCTTTGCTGGAGTTTGTTGTGGCTGGTTGACAAGTGCATGGGCTATTCTGCATTGTGTATAGCTTTGGGAGATGGAAGACGCTTGGGTTGATATGTCGTGGTTGTAGTGCTTGAACTCATCGATTGGCAGAAAAGGTACACCTGTATAGGGGCTAGCATGTTCTCTGTCAATTATATGGTGTTAGTTCCTCGCCAATCTTGAGTTTTTTGTGTGTATGGCTTTTGAAAGAAACAGAGTATGCATAGGTCAACGAATGTCTGTCGTCGTTGCAGTTGTTCGGCGACAACTCAACACAATGGTGGATCTCCATGCATGTCCATCAAGGTTAATACGGAGCTGGCGGTGGTGATTTACTTGCCTCTACTTCCGCCATCAAAATGCTCAGCCGAACCTCTGTCATAGTGTGACTGGCTGACTTTCGTCTGGTGCATTTTACGAATTCTACGTGAGGTCGTGGACTTGTGACCACAAAGGTCCCGAACCCCTAGAGGGTAGAGCGCGACTGGTTAAACTAACTTCTTGAGACGGAGTGCGACCTGGCGGTTGTGTTAAAGATTGGTTATATCTAAACAAAGGCGACCTCACCTGCGTGGCGGTGAAGGACGTCATGTTTGCAGGTTTCATAGGATACTGTACAACTTGGTTCTCGACTGTCACTGAGCAAGACCGCACACTCCCTGTGCATTTTAGTATGGCAGCTCCACACCTCTCGTTCTCGCGTCAGTCACACTCACGGAAGAGCCTTCCACGTGAAGACGTGCACTCCCACTCAGTCATAGCACATGTATTGGGTTCCATGTCAGTGGTGATACTCGCGCTCATCTGAGTGTAATATACAAGATGTACCGCACATGCAAAGGCGTGATCAGCGCCATTGATCGCTGTGCTCACGCCCTGCTGCTGTAGCCGAAGGCGCGTTGGCTGTCTCGTGGTGGCCCTTCTCCTCGAACACGCACGGTCCAGGCTGGTCCAAGTCGTCCAGGACGTCGCATGCGCTGCAGTGATAATCTGCAAGACCTCCAACCACCAGGGCTTGCGATGGCACAGCGTGCATACCCCGCCTGCTGGCACCCAGTACATCGCTCCCCGTCGTAGGCGACGTCGGTGAATGCTGCGCCGTCGCCACCGCACCAGCCGCACCCGGAGGAACGGAGGCGGAGGCCGCGGAATGGCCGGGTGTCCTCACGGCACGCTTGGTGATGATGCCCTTGGCAGCGGTGCGCATAAGCAGGTCCGGGCCGAGGTAAGGTCCGCTGCGACCGCGGTCGGTCTCCAGATCAACGAACCTAATCCCCGGATTGATGGCCTGACGCAATGGGCAAGCAGGCCGGCATTGCAGCCAATGTTGTTCAACGCAGAAAAATAAAGCAACAACAAGTAGTCGCCCCTACAGCCCTAGATTTGAACAATGTCAAGTGTTGGACGGCACACATGACAATGCTCATGCACCAGCTGCAACGCAGACCTGCGCTTTATTGCCACGCACCGCTTCTTTAAATACAATCTGTGTGGCAAGTTACCATTTGCACCCATGCTTATCTAGGCAATGCCTTACCTGGATCTCCAGCTCAATACGGTCGACCTCCGCGCCCACTGCGCTGATAATGTCCCGGCCGTAGGATTTGAGCACCCGGTCTAGAGGACTCCCTGCCTCTCCACACGCTGCATGCTCATGCTGTACTGAGCCAGACCCCGACCCTGCACACACAGCATGGGGAAGCTGCTCTTGGCAATGCGATTTAGACCTGGCACCTGCCACTTGAGCCATGGTAAGGAAGGAGGTGGTACCCAACTAGGCTACACAAGGCTGCAACAGCGCATGCTGCAAGGCGACCAGCCAGGTAGACAGTATATGAGCATGGTCGGTGGGTGGATGGGTGGGTGGGTGGGTGGGTGGGTGGGTGGGTGGGTGGGTGGGTGGGTGGGTGGGTGGGTGGGTGGGTGGGTGGGTGGGTGGGTGGGTGGGTGGGTGGGTGGGTGGGTGCGAGCGTATATGACTGGACTAGGTTTTAGTCAACCGTCAGTGAAGTTGTTGGCTATGTTGCCAGGCATGAGTGCAGCGAGGCCTGCTGCTCAGCTGTGCTGCCATGTGGCAGGCTGCAGCACCCCAGCAACCCCAGCGAGGAGAAGAAATTGATAAGTACAGAGCTGGTTCCAGCAGCCTGAGCAAACCCCAGCCATCCCACCCCCACCTGCCTGTGCTTGCTCCCTCACCAGCCAGGCGTGCTTGTGACTGGGGCATCAGAGTAGAGCTCCCTCGCTCCACCTGCTGCTTTGGCTGGAAACCGTCCGTACCCCACTGCTGCTGCTGCTGCTGCTGCTGCAACTGCCCAACCCCAGCCCCTGCGCCTGCCTCTGCCGCTGTCCCGTTGCTGCACGACTGCCCAGCGCCTGCCCCTGCTTGCCCGGCTCCTGCCCTTTCTCTTCTGGCCATGACAGTGGCCTGCTCCTGGGCCAGGGCCAGGGCCAGGCGGTCAGCCAGGCGCTGGCGCCCACAGCGTTGCAGGTAGCGCTCCACCAGCTGGTCGCCATTCCATGCCACCTCTGCCTGTACAAAGCAGGAGGAGGACCAGGAGGGGGACCAAGCTGTGTGGGGGCCTTTGTCCCTGCCCTTGCCCTTGAGTTTGCCCATGCGCTTGACAATGAGTTTGCCCTTGCCCTTGCCCCTGCCTTCGCCCCTGCCTTTGACTATGAGTTTGCCCCTGCCCTGGATGGAGGGCATGGAAGCTGAAGGCTCAATGGCGGCGGCCACAGCATCCTACCAGCCCTGGCCAGCCCCCTTAACATCCAAGTGACCACTGCGGCCTTAGCCTTGGCCTGATGCCCTGATGCCCTGATGCCCTTTGTCTGATGCCCTGATGCCCTTTGTCTGATGCCCTGATGCCCTTTGCCTGATGCCCTGACGCCCTTTGCCTGATGCCCTGATGCCCTTTGCCTGATGCCCTGATGCCCAGCATCTCCCCAGCCCTACCTTGAACCTGAACACGCCTGGGCCGATTTCTTCAGTCTTGGTGTCAGTCACCTGCACAAGCAGCAGCCAGCAACCAGGAGCCGGCAGCAGTGAGCCGCAAGAGGACCAGGACATGCCCTCCCCACAACACGGGCACACAGCAGCCCTGAACACTCAGCCCATGCATGCCACAGCCACGCCACCCACAGCCACCCACAACCGCCCACAACCACCCACAACTGCCCACAACGACCCACGATTGCCCACAACCGCTCACAACCGCCCACAGGACATGCCAAACAGCCTCGGGCCACTGGACTGCTTTACTTGTCAGGCTGCTCAGGAGGCCTCAAGGACCCTAAGCCTAAGCCTAAGCCTAAGCCTAAGCCTAAGCCTAAGCCTAAGCCTAAGCCTAAGCCTAAGCCTAAGCCTAAGCCTAAGCCTAAGCCTAAGCCTAAGCCTAAGCCTAAGCCTAAGCCTAAGCCTAAGCCTAAGCCTAAGCCTAAGCCTAAGCCTAAGCCTAAGCCTAAGCCTAAGCCTAAGCCTAAGCCTAAGCCTAAGCCTAAGCCTAAGCCTAAGCCTAAGCCTAAGCCTAAGCCTAAGCCTATCCTAGGAGCTCCCGCTGGCTTTGACCAGGGCTGCTGCTGAGAACTAGGAGCAGGGTATGGCCCTTACAAAGGCAACGACAGGGTCCCTCTTCAGATGCCCCAGGACTGCCTGCACCAGCAGCACCAAGGCGGCAGGCGGGGCAGCGGCTGAGGCAGGGGCTGGGGTCAGAAGGTAAAGGGTCATTGGGGTAAAGGTATGCAGATGCGCTCTCGGTTTTCATCCTGGAGGACAGCAACAGCAACACGCTGGCCCTGCCCCTCAATACTCCACCAGGTTGCCATCATTGGCCTGACCAGGCTCATGCTGCCACAGGGCTGCCCCCTCTGTGCCACCACCTTGCTTCATCACCTGCACCGGCCAGCTAGATAGTGTGACCTGACCTGCCCGCCCTACCTGCCCTGTCCTGCCCACCACCACACCCCACAGGTCTGGCCTGGCCTGACCTGGCCTGGCTTGGTCTGGCCTGGTCTGTTCTGTTCTGGCCTACCGCCTGACATGCCTGACTGTCAGTCTGCCTGCCTGCCTGCCCACCTGCCTGCCTTCCTGCCCGCCGCCCACCTGCATCTCCCCAGGGCTCATGGACCGCCCCAGCAGCAGGTCTCTGTTGCGCTGAACCAGGAACATGGCGATGCAGCCCAGCAGGCCGCCGACCAGGATAGACCCCACTGCGTCCCACATGGGATTGGCGGTGGCGTGGGCCAGGGCGGTGCAGGCAGCTGCGGGGCAGGCATGGGGAGGCTAGATAGCAGGAAGAGAGCAGCTGTGGTTCAGGCAGGCGCAGCAGGGGTGGTGTGGTGTGGTGTGGTGTGGTGTGGTGTGGTGTGGTGTGGTGTGGTGTGGTGTGGTGTGGTGTGGTGTGGTGTGGTGTGGTGTGGTGTGGTGTGGTGTGGTGTGGTGTGGTGTGGTGTGGTGTGGTGTGGTGTGGTGTGGTGTGGTGTGGTGTGGTGTGGTGTGGTGTGGTGTGGTGTGGTGTGGTGTGGTGTGGTGTGGTGTGGTGTGGTGTGGTGTGGTGTGGTGTGGTGTGGTGTGGTGTGGTGTGGTGTGGTGTGGTGTGGTGTGGTGTGGTGTGGTGTGGTGTGGTGTGGTGTGGTGTGGTGTGGTGTGGTGTGGTGTGATTTGGTGTGGTGTGGTGTGGTGTGGTGTGGTGTGGTGTGGTGTGGTGGGGTGTGGTGTGGTGTGGTGTGGTGTGGTGTGGGTGAAGGAGGGGCATGCCCGACTATGATGCATTTGAGTGCTGCATGGCTGCAGTGTCAGCAGAGTCAGCACCTGCAATGGCCAGGCCTGCTACTGCCCCTCCGTCCTCCATCAGCACAGCCACTGTGGTAGGGTCCACGCCTGAGCTGCACCGCCAGCAACATCATCAACCACAACAGCCACCCAGCAGCCATCAGTGGCAGTGGCAGTGGCGGCGGCAGCAGCAGCAGCACTATTGACCACCACCATCATCATGGATGGATCGATTGTGGGAGTGGCAGCATGGACCACTACAGCAGCTCATAAGGTCAAAGAAACAGGAGCGGTGGCATCCAGCAATGACATCAGCGGTGGCAGCAGCAACAGCAGCAGCAGTGGCAGCAGTGGCAGTGGCAATGGCTCTACCCTTGTTGCCTTACTTGATGTACTTGAGTACTGGCATGCCCCTGGCGGCTGCTCCGGTCCTGATGTGCTGGACAGCAACCAGCAAGGAGTAGCCCTCCAGCAGGGCTGACACACCCAGCACTGCAACAGATCAACAGGAAGGCAGATCAGCAGGCAGGCAGATCAGCAAGCAGGCAGATCAGCAGGCAGGCAGGCAGGCAGTGTTAGGGCAGAGAATAGAGCAGGCAGGGAGGCAGGCAGGCAGATGGAAAGGATGTACAGATGAGTGAGTGGTAACCAAGTCGGTGGAGGAGTGTGAGTGAATGAGTAAAGAAAGTGAGTCAGGCAGAGGCAGCGCTGCGGCCTGACCTGCATAGCTCAAGGCCTCTCCCTCCAGGACACGCGCCTCAAACAGGGTGTGAAGGCCATGCAGCACACTGGCGCCGGCCCCAAGGAAGAAGATGCCGACCTGCACTGGGCAGACAGGTTTCCACAGGGTCGGACAGGCAGGCAGGCAGCTGCATAGGCTTCCAGGCAGGTGGTTGGGCAGGTGGTTGCGCAGGCAGGCAGGCAGGAGGGCAGGGGCAGGCAGGCAGGCAGCTGCACAGGCTCCCAGGCAGGTGGTTGCGCAGGCAGGCAGGGCAGCGGCAGGCAGGCAGGGCAGCGGCAGGCAGGCAGGGCAGCGGCAGGCAGGCAGGGCAGCGGCAGGCAGGCAGGGCAAGCAGGGCAGCGGCAGGCAGGGCAGGTGATACATCAGCTGTCCCACCGGTATACTTATCTTGTGCCCAGACAGGCTAAACGGAGCCAAGAGATGAGAGTGTAGGGACCAATATGTTTGAGCTGTAATGAGCATTTGCTTGGCAGGCGGGAGAGCAGATGTGTGAGACGTACCGCAGATATGAGTGACCACACGAAGCGGTCCCTCATGTAGCCGTACGGGTGCTGCGCTGTGGGGGCCTTTATGGCCTGCTTGACCCCTACCCTCAAGAGCACTTGGTTCAGCACGTCAGCTGCGGAGTGCATGGCCTCTGCCAGCATGGCGCTGCACCAAGCACCAGGTAGTGGCAATGATAAGGGTCAGGGTCAACAATTCAGCGTCATTGAGTTACAACAGCTAAGGGCAACAACGGTCCAGTTTGTTGGTAGCGTCTTGATTGAAGAGTTTTACACAGTAATAACAATAGGTAGGAAGTGTAGGGTTCCAAGTTGAGCCAATCTAGCTGGCAGCTGTTGACCCGGGCCCGGCTGACAGCTTGAGAAACTGGCCCATGGGTGAAGGAGTGTCGCCAAGGGCGCCTTGGCACTGCAGCTGGCAAGATGGCTAGGGACCTGCTGCGTGGTGGCTGGGGGTTCAACATCCACCCTCTAATGGCCCTCCCGCCTCAAGTGCTGTGGCAGGTGCAGAGGGAGTGAGAGGCAGACATTGTGTGTGACCACAAACAACTTAGCGTCCTTGATGACACCAGGGACTACAGTCAGGTAGGGTTGGGCTGTGCACCTCTCCTGCACCCCACCTTCACCTGCCAGGCCCTCCCCCTTGCTGTCCCTGCCTGGCCCTTCCTGGCCCTACCTGCTGCCGCTGATGAGGTGCACCCACACCTTGGCCGCACAAATCAACACGTTGGCTGTAATGGCTGCGGCAGCAGAGGCAAGAGTCACACATGCAAGGATGAGACATGGGCATCATTGGGGCATGCAAGCATTGAGCCATGGAGCATTGGCTGGAAGTCGTTGCATGGTGTGCAACATGTAATGAATGGGGTGATAGGCACCTGAGACGTTGAAGGCATGCAAACTGCCATGGGTAAGGGATGTGTGTGGGCTGGACACTGGTATGGGCAACGGCAAAGCAGCTGCTTGCATGACTAACAAGTACACCAGTACAATGTAGCTGGCATTAAAGGGCTGGTAGGGCAGCAGGCGGCTGGTGCTGCAGCAAGCGACTGGTGGGGCATCAAGCGCCTGGTGGGGCAGCGGGGGTTAGACATGCACTACACACCAACGTTGAGGGAGTGTAGCTCGCGGGCCATCTGCTCCTTCTCGGCACTACTCATGGTGTGGCTGGCGGCTGGCAGCTGTCCACCATCGTAGGAATCTGTAGGGTAGACCGCTGCAAAAGACCCAGTGCTGCATACAAACCCAAGCATAACCTGGCTATTGAATTGTAAGATACTCTTTGTGTTATTGGTTGCTCGAGGGATACCATGTGATTGCAGCCGGGCTCGCACCTGCCACAAGCGGTCGAAGTCCTGCCACTCGCAGCTTCGCGGCGGATTGATTCGTCGATGGGCCAGGCCTGACGACCGATGCAGCGCTTGCATGAGGGCTGCAGGCTAAAACTGTCAAGCGGTGGGAACATCAAGCTACGACCCCAATGCGCTGGAGCCATGGAAGCTGCGGGGCGAAGCCTGGAACACATGGCCGAGACTACTGTCGCACTCCGAACTAAGCTACCCGCCACACGCGGCATAGCACAGAGCAGCAGCATTCAGCATGCTTTGCGTTTGCTTTGTATCTTTCGGCCAAGATACTTGGCAAAAGAATTGTTTGCATGGAATTGTCTTGCTGTTTGTGTTACAGCTGCCATAGCATACGAAAACCAGCTTAGCATGTCGCACTGCCTACATTGGAGCATTACCCATGTATACCGAGGGATGGGGCGACCCAGAACCCCGGCAGACACACCCAAGATCTGTTCGTTACATGCTTTACAATCTACTAGGGAAATGAAGCCGTTAAGGCCACATTAGAAGCTGGCGGACTGTAGGCTATAACTTGGATGGTAGACTGATGGCTTGATCATATTTGGTCATATCTTCAAGATTTTTTCAAGAAAAGAATATCGTCAACACTTCATACATCCTCCGCGTCCCTTGGAGATGCCTGGTGTCACCCTGCGTTGCCCAAGCAACATGCGGCTAAGTCAGAGCCGTCTGCCACCAAGCCGGTTTCCATATGCACTCCCTGTCCCTCGCTCGTCTTCACTTGTGCGCCAAGCGGTTCAGGCACCAAGTACTGAAGGTAGCTGTAGGCGCTAATGGCTTGCTGTCGACAAAAGTCGGCTGCACCGTGCCATTTGAAGTATTAGCGGTGTCTAACTGTTATCCAGCGATTCCCACACTATATGACCTGGAAAACATCGACTGGAAAGAAGTGATGAAAGGCATTCGAGTCGAAGAGGACACCAGGCGTGAGCATTCAATGCAGTTGTTTTCAGATAATTTACCACTTGCATCAACGCTAGCACAGGTGGGCAGGGGTCATGCATGCTCCATCTTGTTACCAACACATGCATGTGAGGCCACCTACTAATCTGGCAGCGATAATGTCAAAGCCACTAGACCAATGGATCACCACCACTGACGTTCATTGCAAACTCAGTGTGTAGGTCTCCCAGCCCCAAACCTCGCCTTCCTGCCTTGCCCTGCCCTGGCGCTGCCCCTCACCTTCCTGACCTGACCTGACCTGACCTGACCTGACCTGACCTGACCTGACCTGACCTGACCTGACCTGACCTGACCTGACCTGACCTGACCTGACCTGACCTGACCTGACCTGACCTGACCTGACCTGACCTGACCTGACCTGACCTGACCTGACCTGACCTGACCTGACCTGACCTGACCTGACCTGACCTGACCTGACCTGACCTGACCTGACCTGACCTGACCTGACCTGACCTGACCTGACCTGACCTGACCTGACCTGACCTGACCTGACCTGACCTGACCTGACCTGACCTGACCTGACCTGACCTGACCTGACCTGACCTGACCTGACCTGACCTGACCTGACCTGACCTGACCTGACCTGACCTGACCTGACCTGACCTGACCTGACCTGACCTGACCTGACCTGACCTGACCTGACCTGACCTGACCTGACCTGACCTGACCTGACCTGACCTGACCTGACCTGACCTGACCTGACCTGACCTGACCTGACCTGACCTGACCTGACCTGACCTGACCTGACCTGACCTGACCTCACATCATGTCACATCACATCCTGACCTTCCTGCCCTGCCCGGCCCTGCCCCGTTCTTACCTTCCTGCCCTGCTCTGCCCTGTACTCACGTTCCTGCCCTGCCCTGCCCTGTTCTTACCTTCCTGCCCTACCCTGCCCTGCCCTGGCTGCCCTTGCAGCGCATCCTGGAAAGTTCGGCTCTGGCACAGTGCCCCACGTTTGACTTTACCAAGCTGGGCAGTGTAAACAACACTGAGGGGCGGCTGCGTCTGGTGCTCAAGGGAACTGAGGTAGGAGCGCCCAGGGGGAGTGGGGCGGGGTGGGGTGGGGATGGTCAGTGTGGGGCCAGGCAGGGTCACGCGGGGCGGGGCCAGGGGCTAAGGCACACCATGAAGTGGGCCTCCCTGACATGACATGATCATCTTACTAGGTGTACCCCCCATGCTGCACCCTCCACCCCCCTTCTGCCTAATGCCCTTGCTCTGACGCCCCTGCTGCTGCTACCTGCTTCATGTACTTGAGCACTGTGTGCCTGACCAGCACTGTGTACCTGACATGCTGCTGGCCTGGCCTGCAGATCATCCCAATAGCCATCTCGGCTCTGGCTATGGCCAACAAGCACCTGGTGGAGGCAGGGGCTGACTTCCAGCTCCATGTAAGTGGGTATCTGCACCACACCACAGGGGCATCAGGGCAGTATGATTTGGCGTGAGTAAAAGCAGGGGTAGCATCATCTGCTTTCAAAGTTGCCATGGTGGCATGCACATAGTTGTCTCAGCACAGTGCCACAGCAGGCCAGAGGCCAAGCACAGAAACAGACAGTTGGCCAGGTAGTCAGGTAGGCAGATAGGCAGATGGGCAGGTAGGCAGGTAGACGCGTAGATAGGTAGGCAGGTAGGCAGGTAGGCAGGTACACAACTCCCTGGCAGTCCCTGGCAGCTGTTACAGCCTGCCCACCCGCCACAATTCACACCAGCCCAGCACAGCTCATGAGCGCAGGTGTTGACAACTTGCCAAGGAGACTCTCTTAGGAGGCTGCTCCTTCTGTCAGCCCGCCCCTGTCAGCACGCCCCTAGTGCTATCATCCTCTAGTGCTGCTGCTGCTGCTGCTCTTCTGCTGCTGCTCTTCTGCTGCTGTTGTGGGGGGCATTCCTGCCGCAGTTCAGCCTAGGCGCAAGCAAGGAGAGAGGTTCAGAGAGCTTGAGGAAGCGGTTGGACTCTGACTATTCCAGCTTAATGTTTGTAGCTAAGGTGAGGTGAGGTGAGGTGGGGGAGACATGGCCGCTTCCCCTCCCTCCCGCAAGCCTCCCTCCTACCTATGCTCATCTAACCCTGACTGTGCAACATGTCTGTATAGTGTGACCTGTATCCCTGCATGCCACCATAAATGACCAACCCCCCCTACCCCCCCAGGGCTTACCAGGGTCCAGGGAGTGTGAAGGTCACACACTGTGTGTGTGTGGTAACGCCAGAGGGCCAGGCTATGGTCAGGGTTAGCGGTAGTCAGCTCCGCGTCTGCTAGCATGGCTGCCTTGCTACCGACTTGGGTGCCAACAGCCTGCAATGTAAAGAGCCTAAGCCCAAAGCTGCTGCTGCTAGTGTTTTTGGTGACGCACTGGGTGAGCCTGCAGGCAGTGGCTGCCAGCCTGCCACCCTTCAACGAGGAGAAGGCCTGCAAAGTGGGCAAGGGCACTAGCTACCACAGCGCTGCTGGATGGGTCCTGGTAAGGCTCTGCCCTCCTGCCCTCAATCCTACTCCTCCTCTTCCCCCTGCTCCCCCTCCCCTCCCCCTCTCTCCCTCCCTCCAACCCTCCCTGCCAACCCTCCCTGGCATGGCCTGGCGGATTTGCCAGGCAGCTTGTCCTGGGGTGACCTTGCATGCCCCACCTGGAGCCCCTAGCTTGACCTAGCTTTGTATGTCCTCCTTTGTCACTGCCTGCCTCCTTTGCTGTGTGCAGTCCTGCTTCAGGTCCAGCAGCAAGCCGCCCTCAGCCCGCTATGCCAGCATCAGCGCTGTGGGCAATGTGGCGCTGCAGGTCGCTGCTCAGGTGAATGATCCACACTGGGCAGGTCGTTACACCACAGGGCAGGTCTGATATACCAACATCAGGGGCACCTCTGCAGGTCTGATATACCAAAATCAGGGGCACCTCTGATCTGATCTGATCTGGTCTGGTCTGATCTGATCTGATCTGATCTGATCTGATCTGATCTGATCTGGGGGGGTGGGGCAGGTGCGCTTCACGCACCGCTGGTGCTCCCTCACTACTAGCCATGGCCCATGGTTGGGCAAAGTCTATGGATTTTCTCGAACCACCCTCCCACCCTCCCACCCCTCTTCCCATGTAGGTTGGGCTTCAAGCCCTAGAAAGTCCTGGCCTGTGTCTGAGTCTGTGTCTAAGTCTGAGTCCGTGCGCCCCTGCAGATCCTCATCTGGGCCAACACCAGCCTCTTCTTAGGCCGCGAGCCTGACACCCGACCTGACCCTGGGATGCGCCCGCAGCCTCGGATAAGCACAGTGGTAGTGCCCACTATGATGACGAGCAGCGCTGCGCAGGGCGACACCAATGTGGAGGTGGTGAGGCTGCAGCTGGTGGAGTGTGGTCTGGAGGAGAGAAAGCCTGCAGCGCAGAGCAGCCCAACTGAGCGCAGCAGCAGCAGCAGCAGCAGCAGCCGCAGCATGACCAGTGTTGGCGGCAGCAGGAGTAGGGAGCTATGGCGCCCAAGGGATGGGGTTGAAGCCAGCAGCCAGCAGGGGGTGGGGCCCAGGGTGGCGCCCAGGGCAAGTGCTGCGGTGGCTGAGGGTCAAAGCCGGGTGGGAGGAGAGGAGACCATAACACTGACAAAGCGGGAGTGGCGGGAGATGCAGGTGCGGGGCAGACAGTGCAGGTCACCTCCCCTGGCTTACGCACACACCACACTCCCCTGCCACCCCTGGCCCTCACCTCCATCCCCCTGAAACCTCCCTCCCCCTACATCATGTCTGGCATGTGCATCCTTCGCTGGAGAGCAAGGCTGGCTTGCAAGCCCCTTCCTTTTCAACCCTTCTGGCTCATACCCTGATGCCCCTGACCCTCACCTCATCGCCCCGCACTGCACCTCACCTCATCGCCCCGCCCTGTCTGCAGGACCAGATGCAGTCCATGCTAGCCCAGCAGCAGCAGCTCATGTCGCTGGTTCAAGCCTTCACCGCAGGCGTCAGTTTTGGCAGCAGCAGCCATGCTCCAGCAAACTCTCCAGTGCAGCAGGCACCCCCCGCGTCGCCTAGACACGCCACAAGGGCACGCTACCAGTAAGAGGCACAGCCCACCAACCTGACCTGCAGTGTGCCCTTGGGTGCAGCAGGAGATCGCATGCAGTCTAAGGGGCGGCACACCACCCCTGCTGTCCTCATGCCTGAGTGCTAAACATTGTCCTGGCCCCACAAAACCTTAGCAAGAACCACAGTCCTCCCGCTCCACAAGCCAGTGCCCAACCACCAAGCTTAACTGCCACAGCCAGGACCACCCCTCCTCTTGTGCCTACACCCAGCCCTCTGCCCTCAGCTGTGTCCTGAGCTTATAGGTTGGGTGGCGGGAGCACGGCGCGTGCTTTCCTTTGGGCGATGTCAGTATTGCACTACTGCAGGTTTTCCAGATGTTAAGCTGCAACTGTCTAACACCAGTCACAAAACACAAAAAGGGGGCATACTGGTGGCCGTGAGGGGCGGCGCTGAGGCACCCCTGCTGGAAGAGGTATTCCGAGTACGATTACCTACAGTCAAACATGTTGTTCCTTGTTGAATGAGTTTTGTTTGACTGGAAGGGGTGACAGTTTCATTGTGGACACCCCAAAAGCACCCCTGAGACAACCCTGCTGATGCAAAGTGGCCCGCTGCTAACAAGGTTGACAGGCTGCTGATGAGACAGCTGCAGAGGCACGAGATTCAGCTCTCTTGGCAGAGGTTGCAGCCGGTAACTAAGAAGCAAAACTACGACGCAAGTTGTAACCTGGTGCGGCACGTTCAACGTCACAGCCTTAATGCTTGCATAACGCACGCAGCAGGCTGTGCAAGTGTGTGCGAACCTGACATTTTGCACCACAGCGGTGGCTTCTTTCCTAACAAGAGGCGCAAGTGCTCCAGGACGGGTACCCTTTGTGCAAACAGCCAAAGCGCAACTCTTCGTACAATTAGCACACAAAGTGGGCCAGCCTTGTACACACTTTTCGTGCGACATGCAGTTTCTCTGGACATTGCACTTGTGAGCCGTATCCCGCAGCAGCTGAGATACTAGAGTGAGTAAGCCGCCTGGTCGCAGGTAGGCAGATGCAGCAATCACGGCCCGCCATCAACAGTCCAGGCTGGTGCCATATGTTTGCCGTCTGACCTTGCTGATGACGCCCCTTGCGTACCATCGCTCAGGTCGTTTTTTAACTTCGACGAATGGCCCCTGGAATTTGGCGCATCTTTGCATGCGGCGCTGTCGGTGAGGGCTACTGCTTGTGCAAATGGCTTGTACGGCCGGTGTTGCGCCGGAGCAGAAAAAGCCTGCCACGTGCATCGTGAAGCAATACCAGCCCTGACTACATTGACCTTCCTTCCCACACACAGACGGGGCGGTGAACCCTCCAGAGCGGCGCCCACAGGAGGGTGTGGAGCGTCTGGAGCATGAAGCGCAAGACAGCAAGGGGGTTGCGCACATCGATGGTATTGAAAAGATGAGTATTAAAAAAAGTGAAGACGTCGAAACCGAGGAGCGCAAAGCTGGCGCAGAAGCCTTCGTCAGCGTCAGACTAGTGGTTGAGCCCAACAGCGAAGCCGGCGAGAGCGTGGTAGCACTCGCGCCCTCACAGCCTCCGGAGCTCTCACAGCCCAGGTAAGCGTCAGCCAGGCGATGTTGAAGCTTCCAGGAGGAAAAGATTGATAACTGCTGGACTTCCCGCTAGCAAACTAGGAGTTGATATTTTGTTCATCAGACGTTGCGCCTAAGCCTTGTGGGCAGTCGCTTAGGCATCGCGACTGTTCTTATTCGTTCTTGCTAGTTCACGTGCTTTTGCTCGCTTCTCAACACTCGTCAGTTTCAGCTCACAACTTAGGGTGCTGTGCTTGCTACTATTTACATGTGCGCGACGCTTCTGCATGCACTGAACCCCTTTCGGCTGCCCTGCTTGCAGCAACCGCGCCGAAGCTATGTCTGCCAACCCCGGAGTCTTCTCCCCAGATGAGCAGATTCGGTCTCTGTTGGACCAATCCATCACGCGCCACTACCTGACTACTCTCACAGACCAGGGCGGCAAAATCTGTGCGGAGTATGTCTGGATTGGTGGTACTGGGGCGGACCTTCGCTCGAAGGGCAGGACCCTGGCAGACAAGACGTGGAAACCCGAAGTAAGTCGGGCACGATGTCATCCGTGCCGCATTGCCATTTGTGACCAATGGGCTTCTTTCACACGCAGGAGCTTCCTCACTGGAACTACGATGGTTCCTCGACAGGTCAGGCGCCAGGCACTGACTCCGAGGTGTATCTTGTGCCTCGCGCCGTTTACAAGGACCCTTTCCGTGGTGGCAATAACATCCTTGTGATGTGCGACACCTATGAGCCACCCCGCCTGCTGCCTGACGGCACTGTGGTGCCAATGAAGCCCATCCCCACCAACACCCGGGCAGCTTGCGCTGATGTCATGGAGAAGGTCAAGGACGAGGAGCCATGGTTTGGGATCGAGCAGGTGATCATGTGATGCGGTGGCTTGCATGCCACATGCATGCTTGCACAATGCAAGTCAATCATGAAGCTGTGGCACAGGAAGCACCGTTGCTGCGTTGTAAAGGCATGTCTTGCACATTGTCTTCTGCTGCCTGGTGGCCACCACTGGAGCGGCCCACTGCTGCCTGGTGCGCAGGAGTATGCACTGCTGAATGCTTCTACCAAATGGCCACTTGGCTGGCCCAAGGGGGGCTTCCCAGCGGCCCAGGGCCCCTACTACTGCTCAGCAGGAGCAGGCGTGTCCATTGGACGCGATATCCCAGAAGTGCACTACCGGTGAGCAGGGCATGGTGGGTCAGCAGGGTAGCAATAGCAGGGCAAGCAGGGTCGACCAGGGAAGCAACAGCATGCTAGCAATAGCAGGGTAGCAATAGCAGGGTAGCAATAGCAGGGTAGCAATAGCAGGGTAGCAACAGCGGGGTGCAACAGCAGGGAAGCAACAGCAGGGTAGCAATAGCAGGGTAGCAATAGCAGGGTCAGGTAGGGTCAGCAGGGTAGCAATAGCAGAGTCAGGCAGAGCCAGCTGGTTTTGGTGGGCAGTGCGAAGGTCAGTGGGTAGGTTAGGGAGCAGCTCTAGTAAGATGTTACTGCCAGCGGCTGCCTGGTGTGTGTGTGTGTGTGTGTGTGCAGCTGCTGCCTGGCCGCTGGCCTGCTGATCAGTGGTGTGAATGGCGAGGTGCTGCCCTCTCAGTGGGAGTACCAGGTTGGGCCCTGCACCGGCATCGACATGGGCGACCAGCTGTGGATGTCCCGCTACATCATGTACCGCGTGTGTGAGATGTACAACGTGAGCTGCATGACTGGTGCAAGTGCCGCTAGTGCCTCTGGCTTGCACACTTGCCCCTGATGTCCCCACTTAACATGTCCCTTCTGTTGCTTCTGCCCTCTGGCTTGTCCTGCGGGCTCTGGCCGGGAAATGGCAAAGCATGCCCTGCCACTGCTGCTGACACATTGCATGTGTCATTACATTGCATGTGTCTGTCTGGCTTGTCATGATTTGTCATGTCACTAGGAGTGCATGCAACACTTTTTCACTTGCTGGGCTGCTCGTCATTACTTGCCAGCCATGTGCACTATTGTGCGCTAGTGTGCTCCTGTGTGTGCTACCCACCTGTGTTGCTACGGAGAGGCTGGAGGCCGCATGCACTGTGTTGGTGCCAACCCTTGCCACTCTTGGTGCTCACCAGGCTTTAAGCTGAGTTGTGGCCACAGGCTTGAAAGAAATGCTGAGCAAGACGATGCCGCAGCACTGCAGGCTGACACGGGACTTTGGATGGCAGAAGGGTACATAATGCACACCATTAGCCTGGTGGACTGTTGCCTGCCTATGGCGCAGGTGGAGGTGACGTTTGACCCCAAGCCAGTGCCTGGTGACTGGAACGGCAGTGGTGGCCACACCAACTTCTCCACCAAGGCCACCCGGACGGCGCCTGGTGGCTGGGACGTCATCCAGGAGCACTGCGAGAAGCTGGTGGGACAAGCAGGCAGCACCCTCCCACCCTGATCCACCAAGGCCACCTTCCTGTCCCTGTTCACACACCTTCGTTTCGCACCCCACCTCTCTCACCTTTCCGCCTGTACACAGCCCACCATCTGGCACACAATGAGGTCATGGGTATGTGTGTTGCAGCAACACCAGCAGGCGTGTATTGCCATGGAATGAAGGGAATGATGCGCCCTGCCTGTCCTGCATCCCCTGCATGTGCTTTACACTGCTGACCCTGCCATATTGCTTACCTACTGCACACTGCCTGCCCTGTTAGCTATGGCCAGGTAGCCACAACCGAGGAAAATGATAATGCTCGCTGCATGTCCTGCATCTTCATACTGCCTACCCTGTTAGCTATGGCCAGGTAGACATAGCCAGCTGTTGCGACAACGCCAGTAGGCGCCGAGTGCCATGGCACGGCACGATGCCTACTTTTCTCACTACGTGTGTCAGAGCAATGCCAGCAGGGCACGACAGGGTGCCATGGTGCCTGTCCTGCATCTCCTTCACACTGCTTCCATAGTCCCCATTCTGATCCATAGCCAGCTTGTGACAGTCACAATGGTGCAAAGAATCCACCTGTTCCACCTGTACCCAACCGGGTATGGGTATGTGTGCGGCAGTAGGCGCGATCAAGGAATGGAACACCAGCAGGCGTAGAATGCTATGGAATGAAGGGAATGATGATGTGTGCTGCCTGTCTTGCATCTCCTTCATTCTGCTTACCCTGTAAGCCATGGCCAAGTAGCCAGAGCCAGCTTGTGACAGTCACAATGGTGTGGAATATCCATGGTGATTGCAGGGCAAGAGGCACGCTGTGCACATAGCGGCCTATGGGGAGGGCAATGAGCGCCGCCTGACTGGCAAGCACGAGACATCCTCCATGTCTGACTTTTCCTGGGGCGTTGCCAACAGAGGCTGCTCCATCCGCGTGGGCCGCATGGTGAGTGCGGTGCTTGCATGGTGTGCTGCCCCACATGTGCATGGCTGCAGGAAGACTAGCACACTTCCAGTTTTCATCGTTATGTCTTGTTTCAAGCCCTTCAAGCATGCTACAGAACATGCTCATGCTGCACCAGCCATCACCTGTCAGCCACCAGCTGCTACCCCAAAACATGGCCGCCTACAGTGCCTGTCACGTTACCCAGCAGCGTGTAGGATGCGATGCTTGCTGACAGCGGATGTAGCCCATCAGCACGCGTAGCTCAGCAGCATGCTGATGTTCATGGAATGTTGAGACAAGTGTGCGTTGCAGCAATGCCACATGATGTCAAGGTTCGCATCTAGCATCTAGACATGCCAGTCAGGCAAGTGCCATGAGTTGAGGATGGTGATGATGATGGTGGTGATGATGATGCTGGTGTTGACCTGGCACTGCAGGTGCCAGTGGACAAGTGCGGGTACTATGAGGACCGCCGCCCGGCCTCCAACCTGGACGCCTACGTGGTGACCCGGCTGATTGCTGAGACCACCCTGCTGATGTAGGGTGGTAGGCTGCTGACAGGGTTGACAGGCTGCTGACCTGACAGCTGCAGAGGCATGAGACTCGGCCCTCTGGCCATCACAACCACGCTTGAGGATTTTTGATGCGGGTCTGTTTGCGACAGGCAATGACAAATCCAGGGTTTCGCTGCATTGATATTGAGAAAGGGTGACTAGGGAGGCGATGATGATGGGGGGGTGTAGGGTTGTTTAAATGCCTGGTGGGCTTGAGCAACCCCTGAGACGGGGTTGGGTAAGTGCAGCTACTACTGTAGATTGCTATGTAGGAAAACGCATAGCATGGCAGTCAACATGCTGAGTGTTTCGCTCCAGTCCATCCTCTTGGTGGCGTGAGGTGGTGACACGAGCTGGACTAGGAAGGCGTTGATCATGAACTGTTGTCTGGCCACAACTAAGCCACGAGGTGCTAATCTCATCCTGCACCCGAGCTGTAACAAGCTGACCTGTGTGCACTTGCTGGCTAGCGAACAGGCTGTAACAACCTGACCTGTGTGCACTTGTTGGCTAGTCCTCGTGCCTCATCAATTCGCTGCAGCTGGCTAGATAAGTGCGGGCAAGGGAAGGTGACCCTAACACAGCCCCCTTCGTTATGCTCCGTCCTGAAGTCCAGGCCATCAGCATGGCTCTACCAAGGCCTCACTCACCCATTGGAAGTGAGTTGCAGTCCTGATCAACCCAGCTGGGGCACCCCACAAGGCCCCTGCAAAGGAGGCGGTCCTGCACCTGACCTGCTGGGGGCTCCCAGCCTGCAGGCTTGGTGACCTGGCTGCGGTCCAGCAACCTCTCACCAGGCAGGCTGGCCCAGCTGGTGCTGAACTCATTCACAGTCACCACCTTGCCCAGCCGTCAGCCCATCTCCTTGCCGCTATTGGGCCTTCCCACCACCTTGCAGCAGGCCTGCAACACACCAGAACCCCACCAACTGCTCTTGCTTCTCCCACCGCCGCTGAGACACCTCATGCTGACCCACATGCTGCTGCATTTGCATAGCACGCAAGCCACACAATGTGCCTGACACCCTGTGAAGGCCATGGCACCTACCAGGGCACAAGGGGCATGCGGCACATTCTGGTTCCCATCCCACCACTTGCCTCATCGTCTCCAATAGCCATTGGCATGCCCGCCTTAAGCAAAAACAGGTGCTCCAAAGCTCTTGTGTGCCATACAATCTGAGCTCCTGCTATGCCCACATCTGGGGGTGCCATGGGCAGACATCACGAGTGGCCAGGGTGAAGGCCACATGTTGCTGGGTGGCCATCGGGGAGGTGCCTGCTGCGCTGGCTGCTGCCAGGTGTTGCAGCTGCAGCGTGTTGTTGCCCTTCCACAGCAACTGCGGGGTGTTGTGGCGAGCCTGGCTCAAGCTACTGTCATTCGGCATCAGGAACGACTCAGGCATGTCATGACGTGCTTGCTTTCCTGCTGTGCCGTGTGCACTGTCACACAGCATTGCGGCTAATTGTGCGCTTTGTGCGCCCAGCTGGAGAGCCGGAGGTGGAAGCAGCTCCTCTGACCGACGGAGGGAATGCGCCATCTTCTAGCCCTCGGAAAGCCACACACCTGCTGTCATACAGGGGTGCAGTGGGCAGACATCATCAAGTGGCCAGGGTGAAGGCCACATGTTGCTGAGTGGCCATCGGGGAGGTGCCTGCTCCGCTGCCTACTGGCAGGTGTTGCAGCTGCAGCGTATTGTTGCCCTTCCACAGCAGGATTGCCCTTCCACAGGGTGTTGTGGCGAGCCTGTGTCATTCAGCATCAGGAACGACTTAGGCATGTCTAGGGCATGCATGTCATGACGTGCTTGCTTTCCTGCTGTGCCGTGTGCTCCTGCTGAGTTATGGAGGTGTGTTGGGTGCGTCAGGTGGCCCAGCACTGTCACACAGCATTGCGGCTAAGTGTGCGCTTTGTGCGTCCAGCTGGAGACTCCTCTGGCAGACGAAGGCCGGGAATGCGCCATCTTCTAAAAGCCCTCAGAAAGCCACACACCTGCTGTCTGCTGCAAAATACATGTGACCGACAACTCCTGAACCCTGCAGTCAGGCGTTCCCAACATGGGGTTGGTAATCTTCATGCAACTGCGGCCCATCTACTCCATCATTTGATGTAACGTTTGCTGCGTCTGCTGCAATGCGATATTGCGCGTTTAATGTCCGACTGGAATTGCCATCGGAGTCTTTCGATGCGGGCAGCCACATGTGACCCCGGATGTGTCCCAATCGCAGACCGTGGTTAGCTACACTGGTAAGCTACGTCCTTGGCTATCCGTTAGCGATGCACGACATGTCGGTGGCGCACACCACTGAAGTCCGGCAAACATGGCTGCGCGAGCTTCTTGATGGTGCAGGCCGCATGGCGAGGATGTGAAGGAACCCCGGTTTGTGTGTGGCAGCGCTGTATCGCTGTAATGGTGGGCGGCACAGTAGGGACTAGTCACCCCCTCCAGCTATGATCCGCTTTATGTTTTGCACCATTAAACAAACAGCCTGCCCTCACACATACCATTTGTAGCATACTCATTAACGCGTCCATGACACTATGCAACTCAATCATTGGGTTTGTATGTGACAAGTTATACCGCTTACAAGGTACACATGCTGATGGCTACAGGTGCACGAGCAGCCGACTGAGCTTGGCTTACCACTCCGCCACGTGGCCACCACCAACACATCCTAACCCACCACCTCCCAACCTCGTCTACCCCGCCCAGCTCCCAGTAGCCCCTCCTCCCAGCCTGCCATCAGCCTCCTGCCCCCTAACTCTCCTTCTCCCCGCCTCCTACCTCTCCCCTACCTCTCCTTCACCCATCTCCCCCCTACCTCTCCTTCACCCATCTCCGTATCCATCACCCCCCATCACCCTGACCACCGAGCCAAGCCCGTAGCCCCGCTCAGCCACCTCTTGATCCCAAACCATGAAGAAGAAGAAATTAAGCAAGGCAAAGAGTGCTCATCTCCATGCACTAAACAAGTCGCCAAGGGCTGGCTATCTGCATTGCCCTAACAACATCAAGGCTGCAGCTTGTACGGCACAAGCGACAAACCGTGATCTGCAGGCTGAGGTGCAGCGGTTGAGGGATGTGGAGCAGTCCCTTATGGGCACAGTGGATGGGTTGCAGGGCGACCTAGGCGACCTGCAGGCAGCACACCAAGGCCTGCAGGGTGAGCACACGGCTTTGCAGCAGGTGGCATGCAGAGCGGCAGCTACCAATCACTCCCTACGGGCTGCTCGACGCAGCCTCAAGTGTCAGGTGCATAACTACCGGCACAAACGCCGCCCCCACCACTCCCCACTCACCTTCAAGCAGAAGCAGCAGCTGCTGGTTTTGGAGCAGCACCCCGTCTCAGTGGAGGTGTTGAGGCGGTGTGCAGAGGCTGGCTACGGAAGGCTGGATAGCTGAATTCAAATGTGTATCTTTGGACAGGCACTGAGCACCGCTGAGAGCGAGGTAGTTTTAGCTGCGTCGGCCATTTCGTAGATATGACTCTCCTCTGTTCAAAGCACTGTTTACATATATTTTTGACTGAGTGGCTGCGGAGATACGGGCTTCGTATCACAGGGGGGTGGTTTTCAGGTAGTTGGGAACGCCTGACCTGCAGCCCTCATGCTACACCGAAATAAAGCATGGGTTGCACTAAACACAGGCTGCGAGTTCATCATTGTAAAGGCTAAGTGTGTGTGCCTGTTGCCAGAGCCCTACAACGAACGGAAGGCACTCCTTACCTTTACCACTCTGGTCCACTCTGGTCCACTCTGGTCCACTTTTGCCTTACTGTGCAGTCGGAGGCACGCGGCCTGAAATGCACATGTTACATTTTCAAATGCCTTGCACAGAACCGACTGGTTGCTTGGCCTCCATCGGTGTCTAGATAAGAAAGGCATACATCTGCAAGGAAACGCGATACATATGCATATGCAGAGGCTGGGACGCGTGCTTTGTCGAAGTTCTTCCGTCGCTGAGTTGCAAGGCTCCCGCTACAGCTGATAACCATTACCAAGCGGAGTGGCGGATCGTGCAGCCTTCCAAGTCATTCGCCACATCTTCACAATCCTTCGGCATCATGGCTGTGGTGCGCAACTAGGGAAAGCTAACAGCTTCCTCACAAAACACAGGAACATGCAACCCCCCGACATGCTCGACATTGCCCAATTGACGCCCCACTCAGCGTCAGTCAGAGCCCCTCAGAGCCACTCAGCCACGCCGCAGATTGTCAAAGTCACACCACACACACAGAGCACGTCACATCATTGCATGACTCTGCTTGGTCAGATGCTGCCTGCCTTGCCTCCCTGGCTTTCCTGCAGGAGTCCCGCAGCTCCACCGCTCCCCCTGACAACCCCAGCCCCACCAACAAACCCCCGCTGGGCCCCTCACATCAGCTGAACTACCAGCCACCCCCCACCCGCCCGGCCAGCACAGGCTTGACCCTCGCAGAGATGGTGCGAGTAAAGCTGGCGGCCTCCTCAGATGCCGCCACCTTCTACCCCAACCATGGCTTCGGCAGAGGGGGTGTGGGCACCCTGGTTGCCACAGGGTCCGCTCGCTCCGGTTTGTCCCGCCTGCCCCACGCCCACAAGAGCAGCTACGGCACCACCACCACCCGAGCCCTGTCTGCGGGCTCCGCCACCAGCCTGCGTAGCCAGGGTTTGAACCCCCCACCTTACCTCCTGCAGCCCCCCCCTGGGGCGCAGGACCCGCTGCACCCTCCCCTGGGGGCGGCGGCAGCAGCAGAGGGGGGGCCGACGGCGCTTGGTAGGGTCGGAGCAGGTGACAGTGCTGAAGTACACCGTTCAGCAGCGGCTTCAGCCTGCTACAGCACCGGGCTGAGCCACACCCCCAGTGTGTTTGCCTCACCCCGTACAACCACCCGGCCTCAATCCTGCCCCTCAGCCATGGCTGCCGGTGCCAAGCCCTGGGAGCAGGGCGGGGTGGCCCACCCAGCCAGCTTCCAGCCAGCTACCCGGCGCTCACGCATCCATGACGTGCCCAGGGCCAGCCGCTGGGCCGCCATCAGCTTCTACGAAACTGACCCCGCGGAGATCAAGCGGCACATTGACATTGTGGAAGCGCTGGAGCAGGTGAGCAGGGGTGGTGGTGCTGGTGTTGGTGGGGAGCGAGGGGGAGGGGGTAATGGTGGGGGATGGGGCAGCCAGGGACAGGGGGAGGGGGTGATGGTGGGGGGCGGGGAAGCGAGGGGGAGGTGGGGATGAGGGGAGATGGCCAGGGTTAGGGGTTGGTTCAGGGAAGGGAAGCTTGAAAGCATGGAAGCGTCAGGGCAGCCAGGGCAGAGATAGGTAGGACAGGGGCACAGAGCTCTGGCCCTGGCCTGCCTTTCCCCTCCACCAGCCCGCCCTTCATCAGCCCCCCCATGCTGCATGGACCTGGATGGAGACCCTAACCTGCCTCCACTGCCTAACCTGGACCAGCCCACCTGACCTGGCACAAAGCCCAGCCTCCAGCCACCTGGTGTGCCACCCTCCTCCCTGGAATGGGATGCACGCCAGCTGGCAAGGACACCGTGTCTCACTCTGCTTTCCTGCTACAGCCTTAACTACAGTTATGACGGTGTAGGCGAACAGTATGGCGTGATAAGCAGACTGCAGCAGGCCTTCATGTCCCCTTGCCAGCTGGCAATTGGTCCTCTCCTGACCTCCTGCCTGCTGGCAATGATCAATTCATACCCCCCTGCCTGCTGGCGATTGATTGTTCCCTGCCCCCCTGTCCCCCTGCCTGTTAGCAATGATTGATCCCTGGCCCCCTGCCCCCCTGCCTGTTAGCAATGATTGATCCCTGGCCCCCTGCCCCCCTGCCTGTTAGCAATGATTGATCCCTGGCCCCCTGCCCCCCTGCCTGTTAGCAATGATTGATCCCTGGCCCCCTGCCCCCCTGCCTGTTAGCAATGATTGATCCCTGGCCCCCTGCCCCCCTGCCTGTTAGCAATGATTGATCCCTGGCCCCCTGCCCCCCTGCCTGTTAGCAATGATTGATCCCTGGCCCCCTGCCCCCCTGCCTGTTAGCAATGATTGATCCCTGGCCCCCTGCCCCCCTGCCTGTTAGCAATGATTGATCCCTGGCCCCCTGCCCCCCTGCCTGTTAGCAATGATTGATCCCTGGCCCCCTGCCCCCCTGCCTGTTAGCAATGATTGATCCCTGGCCCCCTGCCCCCCTGCCTGTTAGCAATGATTGATCCCTGGCCCCCTGCCCCCCTGCCTGTTAGCAATGATTGATCCCTGGCCCCCTGCCCCCCTGCCTGTTAGCAATGATTGATCCCTGGCCCCCTGCCCCCCTGCCTGTTAGCAATGATTGATCCCTGGCCCCCTGCCTGCCTGCCTGTTAGCAATGATTGATCCCTGGCCCCCTGCCTGCCTGCCTGTTAGCAATGATTGATCCCTGGCCCCCTGCCTGCCTGCCTGTTAGCAATGATTGATCCCTGGCCCCCTGCCTGCCTGCCTGTTAGCAATGATTGATCCCTGGCCCCCTGCCTGCCTGCCTGCCTGCCCGCCTGCCTGCTGGCGTTCAATTCTTTCCTGCCCCCCTGCGGCCCGCCTGCAGCTGCATGCTCACTCCAAGGAGGCTGAGGTGGCAGAGGAGAGGGCGCGGCACCGGGCCTGGGGTGCCCAGCAGCGCAACACCTTCCGCCGCCAGCGCGCTGAGCTCGCCCTCAAGTACCAGGCCCTGGGGCTGCCACCACGCCCCTCTTACGCATTTGTCAACCTGGCAGCTGGGGCAGGTGGGAGGCAGAGGGGTTGAGGGAGGGACGAGAGGGGTGGTGAGAGGTTTCAGGTGGGAAGTGGAGCGAGGGAGGTGGTTGGTGGTTGACACATAAACTTGGAGCACAGCTTGGAGCTCAGTTTCCAGAAGCAATGAGCTGTAGCTAGAAATGTCGTGATGAGTGAGGGAGGTTGGTAGTGGAAGGCCTTGACACTTGCTGGCTGTGACGCTAGCGCTGGTGCTGCCGCTGACTGCTGCCATCCCTGGTATCATCAGGGACAAGGATGACTGCCTGTCCCTGATGGCATGCTGCTCAGTAATGCCCCTTGCTCCTGCTGCCTGCCTGCGCAGAGCCCCAAACAACCTCCAGCATCCTCTCAGGCGCTGCACCCCACCCCACCCACCCTCACCCTCACCAGCACCAGCCTGGTGGCAGTAATGGGCAGGGGCCAGATGGGCAGGAGGACCTGCCCCCTGGCAGCCACATCCCGGGGTACAGCTCCTTGCAGCGGGGCTTGCCACCGCCTGCCTTCCCCCCCTACCTCTCCCTGACTGCCTCCCCCCCGCCTGTCGCCACTCCTCCCTCCCCCAACGCCCCTCACCTCGTTGACATGCACACCCGCTCTCAGCCTGCCTGCACAACCTACTCCTACCGCCCCCACACCCCCCAGACCCAGGACGACCCAGGACAGCAGCAGGGCCCCCCAGCGCGCCACTCCCACCCCAGCCACTCAGCCCCCCCCCAACAGCAGCAGCAGCAGCAGGCTCGAGGGGGGGCCACCCAGCGCCCTCCAGGGAGCCGTGCCTGCCACTCAGCAGGCAGCAGCAGGCACCCTCCCCCCCACCCCCCCACCTCCGGCACCAGGATCGTCGGGCCCTCCCCCTCCTCCTCCCTCCCCCACCCCTCCCAGGGTGTTGCCGCTTGGGCGCCCCTAGTCAGCAGCGGGCACTGGGGCATGGACAGGGAAGGGCAGGTGGGGGGAGGGGCGGCGGCTCAGGCTCAGGCGCTGCATGTGAGTCTGCCTGCGCCCACCTTTGTCAAAGTGTTTGACCGCATGGCGGCTGAGGTGGAGGGCTCTGCGCGGCTGAGGGAGGCGGAGTGGAGGGCGGGCAGGGAGGAGGCACGGACGCGCAAGGAGGTGAGAGGGGGTGTGATGGGAGGGAGGGAATGGAGGACGTGGTATGGGGGGAAGGAGGGGAGGAAGGAGGAGGGGGTAGGGAAGGGAAGGAGTGGAGGAGGAGAGGGACGTGGATGTGTGAAGGGTCAGGAAATGTGGGTTGGTAGTAAGGGGTAGCGTCTGGCTGTCACCTTCAGCATGTGTTCGCTCTGGCCACACACTCTCACAGGCGGCGGAGGTGCGCGGCGAGGTGCATGAGCTGGATCGCTTTGACGACCACCTGCGCCACATCTCCCGCCTCAAGGCCCGCCACGCCCTACAAGGCGGCGATGACGACGACACCTGACCGCGCAGCATGCCCCTGTCCATTGCCATCTATACGACTTTGACCGCGAGCTCCAAATCTGGACTAGCGTTTTGGAGGCGAACGCTTAGCTGGCCGGTTAGATGGAGGAGGAGGCACCGACACCTGACCGCGCACCAATCCATTTCCCCTTTCTTTGCAATTTGCGATGGCTCCAGCCGCGATCAGGCGACCAACAGCCGCGAGTGAGGTGGCGGTGTAGTGCCAGGGTGGAGTAGCTGTTGAGCAGCCAGCAACCCGAGGGCGGGCTGCTTGGGTGCCTCTGCAGGCCTGGCAGGCCACCCAGCCACGCCTGCTGCAGGTGGTGCAGCGCTGGAGGGGTGGGGCACCGGGCAGCACGCCGCATACCTGCAGGCACGCCAGGGGCAGCTGACCCTCATGGCAGCCACACTGGCAGTGTCAGTGTCAGTGTCTGCATGTTGATGACTGTCCAGTGATAGCACAAGGCAAGCACACTGACAATGTCAGTCATGCAGCATGTTGGTGACTACCCAGTTCTGACAAAGATGGTGTGCCAGCCGCTGGTGCAGCTTGGCTGGGGTGCCCAAGGCTTAGCTGGGGCTGGGCAGTGCTGGGTGGGGTTGGGCTGCATGGGTTTGACCTGCTGGCTGCTATGCCAGTCATATCTGGTCATATCTGGTCAGTAGTCCTGAGTAGTTGTGTTTGGGTTTGGGTTTGGGTGGTGAGTACTTGGTGGGTGAGGTGGGATTCAACGACAATCAGAGGAGGGGCGCAAGGGCGGAGGCGCTGTCGTGCAGCCACCCACGGACTCCGACCCTTTGCTGCCAATCCATAGTTGGCAAGGGCCCAGGCGGCCACCTGGCGAGGGCGCAGTGGAGAAGTAGCTATTGAGCAGTCAGCCACGGATTTGCACACAATGAGCGAGGCAGGCAGTAATGTGTGCCCCCCCTTAAAGCTGTCATCAGCTTGCAATTAGTACATGTTTTGTCATGCCAACTCTACATCATAGCTAGGGCGCGGCTCCCCCCGCCTAATATTAGGTTAGATTATAGTAGATCTAATGTTAGGTAGGTTAGATTATAGTAGATCTAATCCGGCCGGTATTAGATCTAATATGCGTATTAGATGACGATGTTTGATCCTGGGCGCTGTGAGTGCAGCCGTGCGACCCTAGCGCACTGGTCGCAATTGCAAGCGCGTCACATTGTCACTTCCAGCCGGCAGGCAGGCCGGCAGCTGCATTGGCAGCCAAGCGGCGATGGCCGCAATCAGATAACAGAAGTACAATGGCAAGAATACGACACGTCTGTGGTGATGTTGAAAGTCCAGGCTCGCAAGTTCACCGCAACCTGGGACTTTGAGTTCGTGGAGGGCATCGCCAAAGCATTCTGCAAGCGATGCCCGCGTGCAGAGAACAATGAGGGCGCCAGCGTAAATTTTGACTCAAACTGAGAGGCAGCATCCGCTGCGATGCACACTATATACGGCACTCGTTGGCAAGTGGCGCATTGATGAGGGCAACTATAACTGCTTTAACAACTTTATGAAGACTGTCACAGCGGACATCAGCGTACGCCGCGATCTCTGGGACCTCACAGCCCGATAGTAACATTACGACAGCTGCGGCAGAGCGCAACTGGTCAGCATTGGGCCTGACCTACGAAAATACCCACTGCCACCCACCCATCTGCCACCCATCGCCCAGCATGGCCTTCAGATGCACGTGCAATGTCAACAACCGTTGTTTAGGGGTTGAGCAAGACTCACAGGCTTGGCGCAAATGAACAACCTTCTGAGATCCCCGCGATTTGAACCCCGGTGGGAACCTGCTCTTGCCGTCTAATATTAGGTGCGTATTAGACCCGTATTATATTAGGTCGTCTAATATAGATCTAATATAGATTGACGCACCCTAATCATAGCCCTCGGGTCAGGCAATAGTGTAGGTGGTAGGCGGGCTCATGTGCCATGTGCATTGGGTTTACTCCACACAGCCCAATATCACTGTTTGAGTCGGGTCTAGTTAGTGGCTGCTAGTGGCTGCTAGTGGGTACTTCTGATCCGGCTCAAATTGTGGGCTGTTCATACTCAACCATTATGCCATCATACTCAACCATTTATGCCATCAGGCCTGCAGGGTTCGAACCTGGTATCCCTGTTGGCCTTGCTCCTGTTTGTGGGTGCCGGCCCAGGAACTTGTGTAGTTAATCGATCTACTTAACTGTAGCCAGGCCAATGGCCATTACACCTGATCGCGTCAATTGCCAGTAATGGCCCTTGAGGGGTGCTCTCAAACAAACCTGAGTAGGTGCATGACCCTTAGCATGTGGCATGCAATAGTGGGCGGTTTGAGGACTTTGGCCGCCAACCAGCCAGTCAGGTTGTGAACAATGTGGCTACACGATGCTTCCATTGCATTACCGTGCGCAGTTATGGGCTGTAAGATGCATCAGAAATTACTGTGTATCTATATGATAAGTGTATAGAAAGGCATGGGACTTTACTTGGCTCAGATTCAAAAGATGTATACAAGCCTAGGGCTAAAGTTTGACTACGATGTCTTTTTACCATGCTTTTCTATTCTATCCATTTTGTATCCATTTTGTGAAGTGCACAGGCAACATTCTGCGAGACAGAGGGCAAAGTTGGTTTAGTAGTGTGTTTGACGTATACGTAGATTGACTGACCTTGACGTCTGATACTATTGATTGCCAGTGCACTGCTGGATGTTTACCTAAGGGACATGGGGCAATTCGTGATTGAAGTGTGTGTGCCTTCATCATCATGCCCAAGCTGCTGATGTGCATGTCAAATGTACGGCCATCATCTCCCATGCAGCAAAGGAGGGCTGCAACCTGCACCGAAAGGTGGCAGGGGAGTGACAGTTGGTCACACTTGACAAAACACCTCTGTGGGGCATGTGCTAGCGATGCTACAGCCTGTTTCGGGTAGCCATAGGCAGATGTACGCCCCCTGCATGCACCCTTACCATTACTACCATTGAACGCCACAATTAACCACACATATACACGCTGCGTCACACTGCATGAGGCATTGGCTGCACTGCGCTGTGAAACATGGAGCATGCTGTGGTCAATGCCGGACCGCAATCACTCAGCTGACCCTCTAAACCAGATCACCAAGTCCAACTGTTAAGAATTATCGTACTGTTAAGATTTATCGAATCTCATCCTTGCATGCAAGTGTAAATCAGGGATGACCAGGGTGCAGCCAGGGTGAGCTTGGGACATCTGCCCTGCAGTAGAGTTGGTTAAGCACTCAGGATGCAACCATATCTCCAGCCGTGCAAGCTTACACTAGAGCCAGCTGGCAGCTGAGTTGCCCCGAGCCAGGCACTGACTCAGCCTGCCCTGCCACCGGTGAGGTCAGCCTGCACCGAGTGATCCCCTCCACTGCCTGCACTGCCTGCCGCCTCTGCCACCCTTCACGGGTGCACCATGACGCAGCGATGATCAAGGATGGCACTGCTCGCCCGGTCAGGCCCCAGCCTGCTTGCTGAGCCGCCCTCCTTCCCATGGCACCTCCCCTAAGTCTAGGTGCAGTGGCAGTGTTGATGCGGTGTAGTATAGCCTGGGTAGTGGCTGGTTGCCAATCAGGGGGTGCAGCTGTCGAGGGAGGATCAAGCTGCAAGTTCGACCGGCTGGCCCTAAGCTGGCTGGTCAGGGATGGCACGTGCCCTACAGGGAGGGGCTGTTTAGCTGTCAAGGCTGCCCCATTAGCTGATGTGGCAGTAGCGTAGGGAGATCACACCCCGGCCGACACCCTGGGCCCCTTTGGCAGGTCCTGTGGTTCAGCCTGTGCTATGTGTAGGTGCTGTACAAATATGTTCATTGCCCATGCGCATGCTCTATGTCTTCAAATAGGTACTCCCCCTCCACCCCACACCCTCACACTGATGTCCTCAGCCACATGGGCTAAGCTCCACAGGGGCGGATGGGCCAGGTGGGGTGGAGGAGGGCAAGGAGTGGGGGAAGGGAGGGGCGCCACAGCACCCACCACTCCTTTTCTCGCAGGAATCATCCTGCCAGGGTGTTGGTCTGTGGGCTGCACCCCCTCCACTATCCATCCTACTTCACCCACGGGGCACCCCTTGGCAGCTGCTGCACCTCCCTGGTCAGCCACCACCCAGACCATGCTACACCGCACCCGCCCTGCAACCCCACCCGGCCTTGTGGGTTAGAGCATGAGGAGTAGGGGCGGTCCACCACCACCCTGCCCACCAGCACCTCCTGTACTGCAGCCAGGGAGGCTGGAAAGTGGTGGTGGCGATGGCGGTGGTGGTGGCAATGCTGGTGGTAGGGGGTGGGGCCCTCCGCCTCCCCACCCCTGCCAGGGACCACCGCACCACACCAGCACCCAGACTGCTGACCCTGAAAGGGGAGGCCCCGCCCTATACTCACAAGTGCTGGAGGCATGGAACTGCTGCACCTCACAGCCACCCCACTGCCAGTGGTGATGGACGCCGTGGATAAGACAGCCATGGCTGCTGCTCCAGGTCGACCCTCCATTCTCCCACATGGCCCTCCCCCTCTCCTGCCCCTCTTGGCCCCCCTCCCTTCATGGCCCAGGCACCCCCTGTGGAGCTCAGCCACTCAGTCCTTGTAGTCTTCTATGCCGCCAGGGCCGACTTGGAAGGACACCTCGCCCTCCGCTGCGTAGCCAGCAGGCAGCAGGCAGCAGGGCAGTCAAGGCCACAGGTCAGGTCAGGTCAGTGCACAAGCCAAGTCAGGTCAGATTGGGGAGTAGCCCAGTAAGGCCAGGTGCGGTGCGGTGTGGTGTGGTGTGGTGTGGTGTGGTGTGGTGTGGTGCGGTGCGGTGCGGTGCGGTGCGGTGCGGTGCGGTGCGGTGCGGTGCGGTGCGGTGCGGTGCGGTGCGGTGCGGTGCGGTGCGGTGCGGTGCGGTGCGGTGCGGTGCGGTGCGGTGATGTGATGTGATGTCTAGCATCCGTTGCAAGGTACAGGACATGCCTTTCCTCTGGCAAGGCTCTGTGTGTCCATGCAGCCAGGCATACCAACTGCCACAGCACTGCCAACACCACCTGTGTCGGATCCATGAGGCAGGGCATGCTCTGACAAGATACAAATGCAGCCTGCCTGAGTGGAGGGCGAACTTGGAGTCACGACTTGTGCCCAATATATGAGGCATGGCTTAGTAAAGCCTGGCCAGGTGCGGTGCGGTGCGGTGCGGTGCGGTGCGGTGCGGTGCGGTGCGGTGCGGTGCGGTGCGGTGCGGTCAGAGCTGGCATCAGTTGCAAGGCACACGGCATGAGGCATGGCATGCCCATGCAGCCCACGTCCACAGGCGGCTTGGCCTGAGGTGTTTGACAGTGTGGCTTGGCAACCCATGGCATGCGATGAAGGTGGCCGGGGTGACGATCTGTTGCCAGCACCACCCTCCACACACACACTGTGCAGCTACAGCAGCATTGCCTAAGCAGCCTTACCTAAGCAGCCTTACCTAAGCAGGGACTCTCCACCACCTTACACAACCGCTGCTCCGCCTTGCCCTTGCGCAAGGAAAGGCGTGTTGTGCAGGCATGCGCCAGCTGCAGACAAACAGGAAACACAGCCGTGGTTGCCAGGGCAATGTGTAGGCAAGTGGCGGCAAAGGCAGTAGGTCAGGGGCAGAAGCCCGTGGGAGGTAAATGTGATGATGGTAATGCGGATTTGATGGTGATGGTGACCCTTACCCTTACCCCTGACCCAGGCCCTGGCCCTGACCCTGACCCTTAATCTTACCCTGATCCCTGCCCCTGCCCCAGGGCGCAGAGATTCCCAGACCCCTCCATGCTTTCCCACTGCCCTGAGCCACACTCCTGGACTCGCTGGCTGAACACCCTTCAGTGCCCCCAGCAGCTGCAACAGCACCCGCCCAGTCGCCCTCCTGGCCACCCTCCTGACCGCTCTCCTGTCCGCTCTGCAGCCAGACTCACCACATGGCCGCCCACGGCCTTTTTGGGGTCCGACACAAACATGGCGCCCCCTCCAGGGTCAGACACAACCTAGAGAGCCAGGCAGCCAGGCAGCCAGGGTCGTCAGGCATAACAGGCACATAGCTGTGTAGAGCCTTTCCACAGCCACGGGCAGCCATGCAGCCAGGGCTGGGGCAAACATCCACCCAAGCAGGCCCAGCAGCCAGGCAGGCCCATCAACAGCCACGCGGTGGGCAAGCAGGGCGCAGGTGCCTGCCGCGACGCACGTCCCTAGTCGGACTCCCTGTGGCGGCCTAACCTTGGCTCTTGCACTGTTCACTGACAGAGGCACATCCCTGATGTTGCTCGTCACTGCCACTTGCTCAGTCCAGCCAATGCATGCTGCTGCCTTGAACACTATGCAAATGCTGTTGCTGCCTTGAACACTCCTGTTCGCAACTGGGGTGGGTCAAGGTTGTGTGGGGGGGGTAGGTTGTGTGAGGGGTAGGTGTGAGGGGTAGGTTTAGGTTTGAGTTTAGAGGTTTAGGTGTGAGGTTTAGAGTGTAAGGGGTAGATTGTGTGAGGTGGGGTAGAGGTGCAGTGAATGGCAGGGGCGCTGGCCTTACAGTGCAGACACTGGTCTTGCCCATCACTGCAGCACACACTGCCCAGCCTGTGCACGCTGCTGCCTCGAACGCTGCTGTTCGCAAGCTGAGGTGAGGCAACATTGTGAAGGGCAGTGTGGGGTGTGCTTTGGATTCTGGGTGCACCTCCTTTGGCCCTCCCACCTTAACAGGCCTCTCAGCCCCCCTACCCCTTGTACCCCTTGTGCCCCTTGTACCCCTTATGCCTCTGCTACCCCTCCTACCCTCCTACCCCTTCTGAGTCCCTTCTCAGGCTACTCTTGACCCCCTTGGCCCTTGCAGCCCTGTTCACCCCTCTCGGCCCTCCCTTGGCCCCTCATTTCCCTTGGCCTGGGAAAGAGCCAGAGGGAGAAGGGCAAGAGGGGAGCAGGGCAGCCCTTGGTGCAAGCAGTGGTGAGCTGCATGACCCACATGGTTGGTGACCACCACAGCCACGTTGAACTCCTCAGAGATCTGCACAGCAGCAGGGCGTGGCCCACCATGTGGGCATGCAGGGTGCAGCAGCAGCAGAGACTTGCTGACCACAGGCGGTCATGAGGCAGCCACGAGGCAGGGCAGCAGGGGAAACCGCATTGAGATGGACGTGGATGGCATTGGTGCGAGCATTACCCAACCACACCCATCTACCATGCAACATGCGGCGTGCACTTGGTCCCACTGCCCCATGCAGCTGACCCTGTAGCTTGCAACACAAACAGCAGCCCAGCTGAAACGCCTGGACCTGAACCCACCTTAACTAGAGGGGCCCCTTTCTCTTCCCTCCCCTGCCTGCCTCGCCCCTTCCCAGCCTCCCTTTCCTCTTCCCTCAGACCTTCCCTTACACAGCCTACTCTCACCTTCTTCAGACGAGACAGCATCTGCCCCAGCTTCTGCTGCCTGTCTGCCAGCTCCCCCCGCCCGCAAAAGTCGTTGCGGAAGTTCGAGGTCAAGGAATCAACGATCTGGGACAAAGCACAGGGCAGCATGGCAGCAGCACCCACACTGTTAGATGCTGGCAGCTAGTCGTGTTGTGAGCCCTCCACACAACCCAGGATGCTGTGCTATGGATGCACAATGGCCTGTCACATTCATGGCTTGGCACTGGCATCGGCAACAGAACACCACCAGCACGGCCGAGCCCTGCACCAGAGCCTCATTAGAGCAGCAGAGTTACCGAGCACTAGCACCCTGGCAACACTGGACACACTGGACACACCAGCAACAAATCAGAGCAGCACTTTCACTATCACCAGCGCCACCCATGTGTAGGCCTGTCATCGTGATGACCTATACTGCTCGCCACCATGAGCATCACCTGACCTGCCCACATTTGACTGCCGCTCACAGCAAGAAGAGCAGACTTACATTTTCTCCAAATGGAACAACCTGATGGTATGGTTTGTGGGCTTGCCATGCATGATGTGTTTCAGCAGCAGCACGCCAGTGGTCTGTCTGTTGACATTACTGTTGGTCGTGATGGTGGTGGTGGTGGTGGTGGTGATGAGTGGCCTAGTACACACAGCAGCGCGCATGGCTGGTTGGCAGTGGCCAGGGAGGAACCAGGGAGGAACACAGGCACAGACTCAGGCCAATGTCCTTGTGAGCTTGCCATACATGGGCACAGGGCAGCGGCCACAGCCAGGGAGGACATACCAGGAGCTTGAAGGGGTCGTCCACCATGAGGGCGGCAATAGACAAGAGGAGGTCTGGAGCAGCAGCAGCAGCAGCAGCAGCAGCAGCAGCAGCAGCAGCAGCAGCAGCAGCATGTCAAGAGCAACAGTAGTAACACATTAGCATCAGCTGCAGCAGTGCCACCACTGATAGCAGCCTAAGGAGCAGTGGCAACATGGCCATGCGCTAGAGTGCGGAGAAGAAGAAGAAGAAGAAGAAGACGACGACGCTGAAGAAGAAGAGGAAGAATTGGCGTGCATTACGGGTGAAGCTGCTGCCTGGGGCGCAGCCCTACTCCCACAGCTTCTCACCCCAGCAGCGCACTCCACATTGACTCGATCCACGGCTCATCACAACATGGCAGGGCTTACCCATACCCCGGCACCTCCCGCACCTGGGGCCCCACACCCACCCACTCACCCATCTGATGTTCGTGGTTATGTGCTCGGGCCACAATGATCTGCATGCAGCAGTGGCAGCCCCCACATCAGCAACAGCAGCGACTACAGCAGTAGAGCCTCAGCACTATCTTGCCAGGCTATTCCGCAGTGCTCTCATTGGTACTGGGCTGCAACAGCAACGCCAAGAACCTCAAATGTTCAAGGTACTGGCCCTGGCAGATGATGACCACAGCTTGTCTTGCTCTGCCCTCCACATCACCCCAACGCCACACATGCTCTGGTCATGTCACGACTATGTCCCCTCATGTCACACGACCATCACACCTACAAAGTGTGACGCTTAAAGCCGTATGCTTCTGGGCCCTCCCCTGCCCCCCTCACATTGTCCAGGACTGCAGTGGGGTCCAGCTGGTAGCGCTCAGCAATGGCGGTGATGCGTTCAGGCCTGAAGGTGCCCTCCGTGTCAACGAACGCCACCTGGGCAGGCAGCGCCGGGAGGGGCAGCTGTGGCAGCAGCGGCAGCAGTCGCCCTAGCTGTGCCGTGTCTGCCAGGGCTGCTCAAGTCAGGCTTCCAAGCTATCCTGCTGGGTGCATGTTTGCAGAGCCGCTGCCATGCAGGGTGCAGTGCATAGACGGGTGCAGAACTGTCAGGGCGGACAAGAAAAGGATAAAGAAATAAAAAGACAAAAAATCAAGGTCAATAAAATATTAATAAGGAGAAGTCTACGCATTGCAGAGGACGATGACGACATAAGCTATCTTTCCAAGAAAGGGTGCATAGCCTGGCTTACCCCTGGTCACCCTGTTCATCCACCAGAACCACCAACTTCCGCCTGACCTACTCCCGCCACCCACTCTACATGTAGGGCAGAGAACCTGAGTGACCTTGACCCCTGCTGCCCTAGGTGAGGGCAGGAGGAAGGGGGTAAGAAACTCTCCTACCACTCAGCCGCCATCCCCTGCTGCCCCAGTAGGAGGAGGAGCCCCACGTGAGAGCCTTCCCACCTTCCCGGCACCTCCCCCCATGTTCTCGGGCATCTGGCACGTGACGCACATGGTGAGGCACAACTGGGTCTTGCCTGTCCTGCAGGGCACGGGCTGGAGCAGCGCTGTCACCTGGGTGCCGGCAAGGGTGCTGGCAGTGGCTCAGGCAGTCCTCCACCCTCAAACTAGCGAAAGTGGGCATGGGCATGGGCATGGGCATGGGCATGGGCATGGGCATGGGCATGGGCATGGGCA
>JASKMD010000006.1:540085-685528 GCA_030144725.1 Haematococcus lacustris
CGTTTCATGTCTTTCATTCTTTTCATGAAATTTCACAAATTTCATGATGAAATGATGAATGAAAGAAATGAAAGAACGCAAAGTCACAACCCTGCCTGCACAGGATCCTCTTGACCCTATGAGTCAAGACTTTGTTAGGCATCCTTCCGACCCTGTGTGCCAGGACCCTGTCAGGCTTCCCGCAGACCCTCTTCCATGTCCTGTCGACCCTGTTTGGCATCCTTCCGACTCTGTGTGCCAGGACCCTATGCAGGGTCCTGAAAACCCTGTGTAGGGTCCTGCTGACCCTGTGTGCCTGGGGACCTTGTGAGGCATCCTACACACCTTGTGTGCCAGGACCCTGTGTAGGGTCCTACCGACCCTGTGCAGGGTCCTACCGACCCTGTGTAGGGCCATGGCGACCCCGTGAGGCATCTTACGGACCCTGTGTGCTAGGACCTATTATTGTCGTACCTGCATGTTGATGGGGAAGTTCCAAGCGTCTGTCGGCTGGAGGAACAGCTTTGTGGCAGCCTGCATACACACACCGTTGGGAAATGTAATGTATCTGTTGGATTGGGTCATCATGTTCTTTAGAATTCTTAGTGCTGATGAACATGACTAAGTGCTTCAGACCCTATGGAGGGTCCAGGTGACCCTGTGCGGGGTCCTACTGACCCTGTGCCGGGTCCTAGCACTCCTACAAACTAGTCCCTGCATCTGTCCCTGCATTTTACCGACCTTGTCCGATCGGGCTGAAATTTTAATAGATGGTAGTTTGCAGAAATTAAAACATATTTTCAAGGAAATTATTTTGAAAAAATCAAAAGCTGTTGCGCTGTGGCCCGCAACCTATCCCTGCACTCATCCCTGCACTTACGTTACAGGTCCACAGCGCAGCCGTTTTCGATTTAATTTCGATCAAAATATTCTAACTGAATAATATGTTTTATAAACTGCAAACTACCATCTATCAGAATTCTAGCCCGATCGGACAAGGTCGGTAAAGTGCAGGGACAGATGCAGGGACTAATTTGTAGGAGTGAGTGACCCTGCACAGGGTCCTGGTGCACAGGCCTTTTGCAGGGTCTTGTTGCCCATTTGCAGGGTCCCGGTGACCCTGTGCAGGGTCCTGGTGACCCTGTGCAGGGTCCTGGTGCACATGCCTTTTGCAAGGTCCTGTTGCTCATATGCAGGGTCCTGGTGACCCTGTGCATGGTCCTAGTGACCTTGCACAGGGTCCTGGTGCACATGCCTTTTGCAGGGTCCTGTTGCCCATTTGCAGGGTCCTGGTGACCCTGTGCAGGGTCCTAGTGACCCTGTGCAGGGTCCTGGTGCACATGCCTTTTGCTGGGTCCTGTTGCCCATTTGCAGGGTCCTGGTGACCCTGTGCAGGGTCCTAGTGACCCTGCACAGGGTCCTGGGGCACATGCCATTCAGCAACAAATCCATGAACACACTCAGGCAAAATAGTGCACAAATACGTCATTCTAGGGGTTTTTTTTTTTGATGCGGTTCGCCTTGGATTGTCCACTTGGCGCTTGTTGAAATTCTGAGTGTGTGAGCAGTTGGAGTAAGCTACAGTACTGTAGGCGCCTACGCTCCGCTACGCTCCGCTACGCTCCGCGGCCGCTGGCTTTGGTCTCGAGCTGTTTAGCGCCGGTGCTCGGCCTCGCGTGTTTAAACTCTTTAGAACTGGCGGTTTTGGCGTTATCTACTACTTAACAGGCCCGAACATCAGGATGTTAGCGTTAACAGTCGTGCCCTACCCACCATCCAACCTGACTTTTACTAAGAAACACAAAAATGCATTTTTGAGTTTGAAATTCATTGTCGGCAAGGAACTGTCGCTAGTGTAGGCCGCTTTGCAGATAACGCGCCATTGCGAAATGACGGTGCCTAAGTTACTTGTGGTACTGGCGTGTTTGACGAGCACGGTGACTAGCAGTTTCACAGCAGTACAATTGAGGGATGCGGCACCCTTCCCTTACAGAGATGAGGAGGATTTGCCTCCAATAGCACAACTGATAGCTGATGCACTGAACGGGACTACTCGCCTCGACATCCCGCATCGGTGCCAGCATCCACGTGGGCGTGCTATTGACTTCGTGGTGTGTTTTAACAGCCGTGCAGTAAGCCGTGCCAAGGAACTGGGTGTTGCCGTATTGACAAATGTCATTGGCATCGTGCGGCAGGTGTCTCATTACAAAGAGAACCTCCAAGCCCTGGCTCATGCGTTGATACAAATGTTAAACACCACACACCTGCGCCACTCTTCCCAATTCCAGCTGCCATGCCTGTGGCTTATTACCAAGGGCGGGATACTGAAGAAAGACGAGGTGTTGTCAGCCTTGAAGGACGGGGGAGTGACAGGCAGGACACTACGTCTGGCCTTCGTGTCTTTACCCAACAGAGGCCGGGAACCTCACAGCATGCTATTCTACCTCGCCTATAACAGGTGTGCCCACCAAAGCAAGCCCGCAGCCACAATTCTGACAGCCTACCTCATTGTGGCCCGTGCCATAAGCAAGCAGGCAGCTGCTGGTATTAGTGTGTGCTCGCGCTATACGTGACCCTTGTGTCAGACCTTCCATGCATGCATACTTTGGCATTGCAGGCGCCTGCGGAGCTTCCCTTCTGGGCATGCATTGTTTATGCAAGCTGATATTGGTGGTTCTTACCATGACAAGGCGGAATATCGCTTGCAGCTGTTCACAAGGCAGACTGGAGTGCTCTCCCTGTCCCTCATCAATACCCCCAGCTGCGAGTGAGTATCAGGGCATCACTTCAGCAAATCCTCAAACACTCTCCTCTCCCTCACTGTCCTCGTCTTGAGCACGGTCAACACCCTCCTCTCCCTTGCCGATCCCTCTTGAGCTCAGTGAATTTGCTGGGAGCAAGGCACACATTGGCAAGGGTTCTGCACCTATTCTCAACTTGCTTCTTAGTGGTCCAAAGGCAGGGTCAAGTGCAGATCGGAAAGCAGTCCACTCGCATGCACCTGTGCATGCCATGACCCAGCAATGAGTGCTTAGTGCTTCAGCCATGCGTGCTTCCCCCTGCTGTGGAAAACTCCTTGGCATTGTAGCTACAACATGCAAGCACGTCGATCCCTTGTACATGTTGATCCCTTGACATGTTGCACTTACATTGTGGCATCCCACAGTTCAACATCCTTGGCATCGTGCAATAGCATTGCACGCCATCCTGCCCGCATGCCATCCTGCTTGCAGTGATCTGAAGAACTTCGAGTCTCATCCAGGCATCTTTCCGCTCTTCACCAACTCCTCATGCCCCCATGGCGGCTATCGATGGGCAGCCAGCATGAACAGCAATCTGGTCGTCTCCACTCACCGCATGATGCAACACTCACCAGAGGTGTATGAGGCCGCCTTCTACCGCACTGGCAAAGGAGTTCTGTCACCTGACAACGACTTGGTCCGGGCCAAGGCCGGGGGCTCCCATTATGTGGGTCACGAGCTCCTGGTGACCAAGCCTATCCTTGCTCACGCTTTTGAGCGTGCGTGGAACCTAATATTTAACTGTACTGACACGTCACTGGAGTCTAGCTGCAAGTGTGAGAGAGTGCAACCCATCTGCACACCCAACTCGTGTCAGTGCTTGGATGCAATAGGTCACACAACTGTTTCCCTGGCTCTTGATAACATCCCACAATGGCCCAGGATATGATTACATGATCGCAAGGCATCTATTACAGCAAGCAGTAACATGAGCAAGCAGTAACATGAGGGAGGCTGCGATGCCGGAAGCAATGACAACACATGCATGGTTTTGCGCCCTAGCTTTGTAGTATGCTCATAGCTCCCACTAGAAGCTATTGCAGTGTATTACATCTGCCCTGCGCAGGTTGGGAAGTTCTTAAAATTACAGTGCGTTGAAACCTTATTTCTAGGCAGGAAATGCATCAAACGCCGTGCTGACCTTCTGCAGAGATGCAAGCGGTGTGCCCCGAGAATCTCTTACACTTTTGGTAGCGTTATCTTTAGGATTAGCACCCATAGATAGGGAGCGGCATGTATCATGATATCTCATGATACACGTATATGGACTATTAGGCATATCATGATTATCATGATACAGTTATGATACATCCCAAGTCATCTTGGCGACCCTAGTTCGACTCTTGGTAACCGCAGAATCTCAAGGTTTTCGCAGGTTGCAACTCGCTCGTAGCAGCAGGTCGCAATTCACGAACAGGCTCAATGCAAGTTTGGCAGCGCCGACTTCAAGACTACCATGCGTCAGTCAGCGCACTCGGACCTCATACGCGTACACTGGCGCCCCACCCTTGAACCGGCACCTCTCATCACGGCACACCTGGACTACCTCGCGCGACGCAACGACTATGAAGAGGAAAACAAGAGGATACAAGAAGCTAAATATGCGCGGCCTGACGCGAACCTGCCGGCCCACACACGGCAGGGGCTACCGGACCCGCACACCTGGCTACCCCGGTGCACCAACTTGCACTCGAAGGCCACCTTCCACACGTACCCCATCAACCCGCAAACGGACATCGTCGGGACGGGCAAATGCGAAACCTTCCTCCAACTGCACCCCCACATGACCACCCCCGCGATGAACGTAAGCACGGGGGAGCCCACCATGCCCAAGCACGACCTAGTGCAACACGTAACGGCTCACGACGAGTCGGGCCGCACAATAGGCCTCCTGACCAAACAACAACACCAACACCTACACGCTTGGTTACAACACATACCACACGCACGCAACCTGGCCACAGAATTGGTGGCCCTCCTAAGGAGAGAGGAGACACAGAGCAGCCGCCACCCCATGAGAGTGGCACAAGATAAAGCCCTTACCACCCTACACACCACGCGACTCTTTACAAGTACCGTCCAAAGATGGGCTGACCCACTCACAGTTAGACCAGAAACCACTACCTACTGGAGCCCAGACATCAATGACACGGCCTTTGGTGCACACCACAACTGCCTACTGGTACGCCACACTGGGCTGTCCACATGGAACGTACCGGCAGACGATGCAGTAGCATTGAAATGCGTCAACCATGCTATACACTCGGCTACACAGAAGGAGGCCAAGGCCACCATCATGCTGATCCCTGGAAAAAAGGGCATCTCCTACCCAAAACACATAGACACCCTACGGCGCTATCCGGAGTACTGCCAGCACTTAGCTAGCATACCCCCCACCAAGACCAACTGCCCCAAGCCAGGCAAGCACGCCAATCTCCACATCTACGTCATCTGGAATGCAGCGGGACAACAACTCGTCACCAAAGGCAACCCCCAGACCTGGCTGGCTAGCACGGCCACTGCCCTCCACCCTCAACGGGACACACACCCGATCCACAACAGACCAACGAACCAAAGCCAGCCGGCCACACCCCCCAGCGGCCACAAACAACACATGCGCCTGCCGCTGGACAGGGACCTCCCCACCTCGGGGCACGAACGCAGCCACCAACAGCTCACGCAACACTCCACGACGCAGCCACGGATGGCCATCACCGAATGGGCCACGATCGCATACCCGGATGGCAGCTGCATTAAAACCTCGGGTGCAGCCCCGGCGAAAGTCGGGGCGGGGGTCTATATCCCGGAGACCAACGTCCTCATCACCGTAGCCGTGGACGACCCAGAAAGCAACACCATAAACAGGGCGGAACTCACGGCGATACACGCGGCACTCAAAGCAGGGGCCAAACGCATCGCCACCGATAGCCTCTGCTCCCTCTATCAGATCCGCCGAGCCCTCGCCAACCCAATGTCGCTCATCACTCACATACACAATGACATCTTGACAGACATCGCCACCCTTATCATCGACAGCCCCGTGGCAATCCAATTCTTTAAAGTCAGGGCCCACTCGGGCATCATCGGCAATGAAGGCGCCGATGCCCTCGCCAAGCACGCGGCGCTACACCCAGAGCTCGCCAACACCCCGGCCTACCGCCCGAACACACGAAAGGAGACCAACACCTGGCTCAACAACGAAGCCGAAGGCGAGACCCCCGCCCCACTGCCGGATTGCCGCCAAAGCGTGCGAGCACACATGCACCGCAAGCACAGCCTCGGTCTCGCCAATCAAGATAGTATCTACTACCAGATGTCCCAAGAGATCACCAAAGTCGCGGCGAAGGGAGCGGGCGAAAGGGTGATGACCGACACGAACATCTCCACCCACGCGCAACGAACTGCCCTACTCTACCGCACCGGCGGGCTCTATAATCAGAAGCTGGCCATGCGCTGGAAACGGGCGACTGACGACCGATGCCCACTCTGCGGGGAAGCCGACAGTGCCACTCACCTTCTCTCAGGCTGCAGCGAGACGCTACCGCTTGTGCAAGAAAGGCACAATGGGGCCGGACGCCTCATTGCTAAAGCCATAAGCAAGGGAACCATGGGCGGGTACATCCGTTATGCCGACACCGGCAGTTGGGAGAAGGGCGCAAAAGAAAACCTAGACCTCCTTAACGACACACTACACACAACGCTACGCGCACTAGGCCTAACCCCTGCAGAAACTGAACACACCACCAGACCGGACATTATCATGGTGACCCCACTGGCGAAGTCCGGCAAGCTCCGCAAAGACACTAAGCAGGTCAACATCATAGAGATCAAGTATTGTCCGGACTCACGGTGGACGGACCAACTGGATAAGGCACTGAACCAACATACCCACCTAGCCCAGACCATACGCAAGGAAGGCCACATGGTTGCAATCATACCAATCCTATTGGGTATAGGCGGCATCACGTACGAAGCACACACGAAACAACACCTCCTAGCCCTGGGGGTCACTCAAGCCAACACTACTAAACTACTCAACAAACTAACCAGACACGCGGTGGAGACGGCCCACTCCATAGCAAAGACAAGCTATAGACTCAGGGCCACTAAAGGGGGGGGAGGGTAGGTTGGTCTCTTCTCCTGTTGGGCGGTGGGAGCAGGCCGCGCCCCAGGCGGTAGCTCCTCCCTTAATGCACGCCGGTGAATACCGGAGTAGTCTTCTTCTTCTTCTTCTTCTTCCCGAACCCCTTGAGGGGGAGGGCGGCCTAGCAGCCTAACGGCTGACGGCTTAAGCGGTGTAAGCCACATCATCATAGCTATAGTGGTTTGATAGGCAGTTTGTTGTACCTGTCATGCTGCACAAGGCCTGACATAACCTACGCAGTGGGAGCTCTTGCACGCTACATGTCTGCACCCACACAACAGCACTGGCTATCTTAAGGGCACAGCTGACCAGGGTCTTGTGTTTGGTGAGTCTGCTGAGCTGCAGGGCTACTGTGATGCAGATTACGCTGGTGACAAGGACACAGCACGCAGCACCACAGGGTATGTCTTTACCATGAATGGTGCAGCTATTAGCTGGTCTAGCAGATTGCACCCCACTGTGGACATGTCTACCGCTGAGGCAGAGTACATGGCAGCTTCCAGTGCAGTAAAAGAAGGACTATGGCTTCGCAAGGTGGTGTCACCTGGACTAAGCTTGCTTCCTTTGTTGGACAAGAGCACAAGTTTGTATGCCTGATTTAACAGCTCTTCTCGTGCAGTTGTCTAGCTCAGTATTTGCTGTCAGTTGAACTGTTGGTAGCTCGTGTCAAGCCACTGAGTGGGAGTGATGAAGTTTGAGCTCTCCCGGTGCAGTTGTTTATAGCACCGGAAAGTGAGGGCGTGATTGCCAGCGGCCTGACCGCGGAGTGTACGAGTGTGACTGCTGGTTTTATAGCAGACACCTGGTAGGAGACGGCACCCTGATCTGGTGTCGTCGTCTGCCCGTGCACTTCCAACACGTAGGCGCATGTTCCGCTCCAGCTGTTGTGGCAGATCTATGTAAAACCCTGATTTGGTGTCGTCGTCTGCCCGTGCACTTCCAACAGGGAGCAGCAAGGCATCAAGGCAGCCGTTCAGGGTAGGGCAGCAGCAGGGCAGCCGTGCAGCCGGTCAGGGTAGGGCAGCAGCAGGGCATCAGGGCAGCCGGTCAGGATAGGGCAGCAGCAGGGCAGCAGGGCAGCCGGTCAGGGTAGGGCAGCAGCAGGGCAGCCGTGCAGCCGGTCAGGGTAGGGCAGCAGCAGGGCAGCAGGGCAGCCGGTCAGGGTAGGGCAGCAGCAGGGCAGCAGGGCAGCCGGTCAGGGTAGGGCAGCAGCAGGGCAGCAGTGCAGCCGGTCAGGGTAGGGCAGCAGCAGGGCAGCCGGTGCAGCTGGGCAGGGTAGGGCAGCAGCAGGGCAGCCGGTCAGGGTAGTGTAGCAGCAGGGCAGCAGGGCAGCCGGTCAGGGTAGGGCAGCAGCAGGGCAGCAGGGCAGCCGGTCAGGGTAGGGCAGCAGCAGGGCAGCAGGGCAGCCGGTCAGGGTAGGGCAGCAGCAGGGCAGCCGGTCAGGGTAGGGCAGCAGCTGGGCAGCCGTGCAGGCGGTCAGGGTAGGGCAGCAGCAGGGCAGCAGGGCAGCCGGTCAGGGTAGGGCAGCAGCAGGGCAGCCGTGCAGCTGGGCAGGGTAGGGCAGCAGCAGGGCAGCCGGTCAGGGTAGTGTAGCAGCAGGGCATCAGGGCAGTCGGTCAGGGTAGGGCAGCAGCAGGGCAGCAGGGCAGCCGGTCAGGGTAGGGCAGCAGCAGGGCATCAGGGCAGCCGGTCAGGGTAGAGTAGCAGCAGGGCATCCGGGCAGCCGGTCAGGGTAGGGCAGCAGCAGGGCAGCAGGGCAGCCGGGCAGGGTAGGGCAGCAGCAGGGCAGCCGTGCAGCTGGGCAGGGTAGGGCAGCAGCAGGGCAGCCGGTCAGGGTAGTGTAGCAGCAGGGCATCAGGGCAGTCGGTCAGGGTAGGGCAGCAGCAGGGCAGCAGGGCAGCCGGTCAGGGTAGGGCAGCAGCAGGGCATCAGGGCAGCCGGTCAGGGTAGAGTAGCAGCAGGGCATCAGGGCAGCCGGTCAGGGTAGGGCAGCAGCAGGGCAGCCGTGCAGCCGGGCAGGGTAGGGCAGCAGCAGGGCAGCCGGTCAGGGTAGGGCAGCAGCAGGGCAGCCGTGCAGCTGGGCAGGGTAGGGCAGCAGCAGGGCAGCCGGTCAGGGTAGTGTAGCAGCAGGGCATCAGGGCAGTCGGTCAGGGTAGGGCAGCAGCAGGGCAGCAGGGCAGCCGGTCAGGGTAGGGCAGCAGCAGGGCATCAGGGCAGCCGGTCAGGGTAGAGTAGCAGCAGGGCATCAGGGCAGCCGGTCAGGGTAGGGCAGCAGCAGGGCAGCCGTGCAGCCGGGCAGGGTAGGGCAGCAGCAGGGCAGCCGGGCAGCCGGGCAGGGTAGAGTAGCAGCAGGGCATCAGGGCAGCCGGTCAGGGTAGGGCAGCAGCAGGGCAGCAGGGCAGCCGGTCAGGGTAGGGCAGCAGCAGGGCAGCAGGGCAGCCGGTCAGGGTAGGGCAGCAGCAGGGCAGCCGTGCAGCCGGTCAAGGTAGGGCAGCAGCAGGGCAGTAGGGCAGCCGGTCAGGGTAGGGCAGCAGCAGGGCATCAGGGCAGCCGGTCAGGGTAGGGCAGCAGCAGGGCAGCAGGGCAGCCGGTCAGGGTAGGGCAGCAGCAGGGCATCAGGGCAGCCGTTCAGGGTAGGGCAGCAGCAGGGCATCAGGGCATCCGGTCAGGGTAGGGCAGCAGCAGGGCAGCCAGTCAAGGTAGAGTAGCTGCAGGGCATCAGGGCATCCGGTCATGGTAGGGAAGCAGCAGGGCAGCCGGTCAGGGTAGAGTAGCAGCAGGGCATCAGGGCAGCCGGTCAGGGTAGAGTAGCAGCAGGGCATCAGGGCAGCCGGTCAGGGTAGGGCAGCAGCAGGGCAGCCGGTCAGGGTAGGGCAGCAGCTGGGCAGCCGTGCAGGCGGTCAGGGTAGGGCAGCAGCAGGGCAGCAGGGCAGCCGGTCAGGGTAGGGCAGCAGCAGGGCAGCCGTGCAGCTGGGCAGGGTAGGGCAGCAGCAGGGCAGCCGGTCAGGGTAGTGTAGCAGCAGGGCATCAGGGCAGTCGGTCAGAGTAAAGCAGCAGCAAGGCAGCCGTGCAGCCGGTCAGGGTAGGGCAGCAGCAGGGCATCAGGGCAGCCGGTCAGGGTAGGGCAGCAGCAGGGCAGCCAGTCAAGGTAGAGTAGCTGCAGGGCATCAGGGCATCCGGTCATGGTAGGGCAGCAGCAGGGCAGCCGTGCAGCCGGTCAGTGAAGGGCAGCAGCAGGGCAGCAGGGCAGCCGGTCAGGGTAGGGCAGCAGCAGGGCAGCAGGGCAGCCGGTCAGGGTAGGGCAGCAGCAGGGCAGCCGTGCAGCCGGTCAGGGTAGGGCAGCAGCAGGTCAGTAGGGCAGCCGGTCAGGGTAGGGCAGCAGCAGGGCAGCAGTGCAGCCGGTCAGGGTAGGGCAGCAGCAGGGCAGCAGGGCAGCCGGTCAGGGTAGGGCAGCAGCAGGGCAGCAGTGCAGCCGGTCAGGGTAGGGCAGCAGCAGGGCAGCAGGGCAGCCGGTCAGGGTAGGGCAGCAGCAGGGCAGCAGGGCAGCCGGTCAGGGTAGGGCAGCAGCAGGGCAGCAGGGCAGCCGGTCAGGGTAGGGCAGCAGCAGGGCAGCCGTGCAGCCGGGCAGGATAGGGCAGCAGCAGGGCAGCCGGTCAGGGTAGGGCAGCAGCAGGGCGGCCGTGCAGCCGGTCAGGGTAGGGCAGCAGCAGGGCAGCAGGGCAGCCGGTCAGGGTAGGGCAGCAGCAGGGCAGCAGGGCAGCCGGTCAGGGTAGGGCAGCAGCAGGGCAGCAGGGCAGCCGGTCAGGGTAGGGCAGCAGCAGGGCAGCCGTGCAGCCGGGCAGGATAGGGCAGCAGCAGGGCAGCCGGTCAGGGTAGAGTAGCAGCAGGGCATCAGGGCAGTCGGTCAGGGTAAGGCAGCAGCAGGGCAGCCGTGCAGCCGGTCAGGGTAGGGCAGCAGCAGGGCAGCCGTGCAGCCAACCAGGGTAGGGCAGCAGCAGGGCAGTAGGGCAGCCGGTCAGGGTAGGGCAGCAGCAGGGCAGCAAGGCAGCCAGTCAGGGTAGGGCAGCAGCAGGGCAGCCGTGCAGCCGGTCAGGGTAGGGCAGCAGCAGGGCAGCAGGGCAGCAGGGCAGCCGGTCAGGGTAGGGCAGCAGCAGGGCAGCCGTGCAGCCGGGCAGGATAGGGCAGCAGCAGGGCAGCCGGTCAGGGTAGAGTAGCAGCAGGGCATCAGGGCAGTCGGTCAGGGTAAGGCAGCAGCAGGGCAGCCGTGCAGCCGGTCAGGGTAGGGCAGCAGCAGGGCATCAGCGCAGCCGGTCAGGGTAGGGCAGCAGCAGGGCAGCAGGGCAGCCGGTCAGGGTAGGGCAGCAGCAGGGCAGCCGTGCAGCCGGTCAGGGTAGGGCAGCAGCAGGGCAGTAGGGCAGCCGGTCAGGGTAGGGCAGCAGCAGGGCAGCAGTGCAGCCGGTCAGGGTAGGGCAGCAGCAGGGCAGCAGGGCAGCCGGTCAGGGTAGGGCAGCAGCAGGGCAGCCGTGCAGCCAGTCAGGGTAGAGCAGCAGCAGGGCAGCAGGGCAGCCGGTCAGGGTAGGGCAGCAGCAGGGCAGCAGGGCAGCCGGTCAGGGTAGGGCAGCAGCAGGGCAGCAGGGCAGCCGGTCAGGGTAGGGCAGCAGCAGGGCAGCAGGGCAGCCGGTCAGGGTAGGGCAGCAGCAGGGCAGCGTGCAGCCGGTCAGGGTAGGGCAGCAGCAGGGCAGCAGGGCAGCCGGTCAGGGTAGGGCAGCAGCAGGGCAGCCGTGCAGCCGGTCAGGGTAGGGCAGCAGCAGGGCAGCAGGGCAGCCGGTCAGGGTAGGGCAGCAGCAGGGCAGCAGGGCAGCCGGTCAGGGTAGGGCAGCAGCAGGGCAGCAGGGCAGCCGGTCAGGGTAGGGCAGCAGCAGGGCAGCCGTGCAGCCGGGCAGGATAGGGCAGCAGCAGGGCAGCCGGTCAGGGTAGGGCAGCAGCAGGGCAGCCGTGCAGCCGGTCAGGGTAGGGCAGCAGCAGGGCAGCAGGGCAGCCGGTCAGGGTAGGGCAGCAGCAGGGCAGCAGGGCAGCCGGTCAGGGTAGGGCAGCAGCAGGGCAGCAGGGCAGCCGGTCAGGGTAGGGCAGCAGCAGGGCAGCAGGGCAGCCGGTCAGGGTAGGGCAGCAGCAGGGCAGCCGTGCAGCCGGGCAGGGTAGGGCAGCAGCAGGGCAGCCGGTCAGGGTAGGGCAGCAGCAGGGCAGCCGTGCAGCCGGTCAGGGTAGGGCAGCAGCAGGGCAGCAGGGCAGCCGGTCAGGGTAGGGCAGCAGCAGGGCAGCAGGGCAGCCGGTCAGGGTAGGGCAGCAGCAGGGCAGCAGGGCAGCCGGTCAGGGTAGGGCAGCAGCAGGGCAGCAGGGCAGCCGGTCAGGGTAGGGCAGCAGCAGGGCAGCAGGGCAGCCGGTCAGGGTAGGGCAGCAGCAGGGCAGCAGGGCAGCCGGTCAGGGTAGGGCAGCAGCAGGGCAGCAGTGCAGCCGGTCAGGGTAGGGCAGCAGCAGGGCAGCAGGGCAGCCGGTCAGGGTAGGGCAGCAGCAGGGCAGCCGTGCAGCCGGTCAGGGTAGGGCAGCAGCAGGGCAGCAGGGCAGCCGGTCAGGGTAGGGCAGCAGCAGGGCAGCAGGGCAGCCGGTCAGGGTAGGGCAGCAGCAGGGCAGCAGGGCAGCCGGTCAGGGTAGGGCAGCAGCAGGGCAGCAGGGCAGCCGGGCAGGATAGGGCAGCAGCAGGGCAGCCGGTCAGGGTAGGGCAGCAGCAGGGCAGCCGTGCAGCCGGTCAGGGTAGGGCAGCAGCAGGGCAGCAGGGCAGCCGGTCAGGGTAGGGCAGCAGCAGGGCAGCAGGGCAGCCGGTCAGGGTAGGGCAGCAGCAGGGCAGCAGGGCAGCCGGTCAGGGTAGGGCAGCAGCAGGGCAGCAGGGCAGCCGGTCAGGGTAGGGCAGCAGCAGGGCAGCCGTGCAGCCGGGCAGGGTAGGGCAGCAGCAGGGCAGCCGGTCAGGGTAGGGCAGCAGCAGGGCGGCCGTGCAGCCGGTCAGGGTAGGGCAGCAGCAGGGCAGCAGGGCAGCCGGTCAGGGTAGGGCAGCAGCAGGGCAGCAGGGCAGCCGGTCAGGGTAGGGCAGCAGCAGGGCAGCCGTGCAGCCGGGCAGGATAGGGCAGCAGCAGGGCAGCCGGTCAGGGTAGAGTAGCAGCAGGGCATCAGGGCAGTCGGTCAGGGTAAGGCAGCAGCAGGGCAGCCGTGCAGCCGGGCAGGGTAGGGCAGCAGCAGGGCAGCCGTGCAGCCAACCAGGGTAGGGCAGCAGCAGGGCAGTAGGGCAGCCGGTCAGGGTAGGGCAGCAGCAGGGCAGCCGTGCAGCCGGTCAGGGTAGGGCAGCAGCAGGGCAGCCGTGCAGCCGGTCAGGGTAGGGCAGCAGCAGGGCAGCCGGTCAGGGTAGGGCAGCAGCAGGGCAGCAGGGCAGCCGGTCAGGGTAGGGCAGCAGCAGGGCAGCCGTGCAGCCGGGCAGGATAGGGCAGCAGCAGGGCAGCCGGTCAGGGTAGAGTAGCAGCAGGGCATCAGGGCAGTCGGTCAGGGTAGGGCAGCAGCAGGGCAGCCGTGCAGCCGGGCAGGGTAGGGCAGCAGCAGGGCAGCCGGGCAGCCGGTCAGGGTAGAGTAGCAGCAGGGCATCAGGGCAGCCGGTCAGGGTAGGGCAGCAGCAGGGCAGCAGGGCAGCCGTTCAGGGTAGGGCAGCAGCAGGGCAGCAGGGCAGCCGGTCAGGGTAGGGCAGCAGCAGGGCATCAGGGCAGCCGGTCAGGGTAGGGCAGCAGCAGGGCAGCCGTGCAGCCGGTCAGGGTAGGGCATCAGCAGGGCAGCCGTGCAGCCGGTCAGGGTAGGGCAGCAGCAGGGCGGCCGTGCAGCCGGTCAGGGTAGGGCAGCAGCAGGGCAGCCGGTCAGGGTAGGGCAGCAGCAGGGCAGCAGGGCAGCCGGTCAGGGTAGGGCAGCAGCAGGGCAGCCGTGCAGCCGGGCAGGATAGGGCAGCAGCAGGGCAGCCGGTCAGGGTAGAGTAGCAGCAGGGCATCAGGGCAGTCGGTCAGGGTAAGGCAGCAGCAGGGCAGCCGTGCAGCCGGTCAGGGTAGGGCAGCAGCAGGGCAGCCGTGCAGCCAACCAGGGTAGGGCAGCAGCAGGGCAGTAGGGCAGCCGGTCAGGGTAGGGCAGCAGCAGGGCAGCAAGGCAGCCGGTCAGGGTAGGGCAGCAGCAGGGCAGCCGTGCAGCCGGGCAGGGTAGGGCAGCAGCAGGGCAGCGGGCAGCCGGTCAGGGTAGAGTAGCAGCAGGGCATCAGGGCAGCCGGTCAGGGTAGGGCAGCAGCAGGGCAGCCGTGCAGCCGGGCAGGGTAGGGCAGCAGCAGGGCAGCCGGGCAGCCGGTCAGGGTAGGGCAGCAGCAGGGCATCAGGGCAGCCGGTCAGGGTAGGGCAGCAGCAGGGCAGCAGGGCAGCCGGTCAGGGTAGGGCAGCAGCAGGGCAGCAGGGCAGCCGGTCAGGGTAGGGCAGCAGCAGGGCATCAGGGCAGCCGGTCAGGGTAGGGCAGCAGCAGGGCAGCCGGTCAGGGTAGGGCAGCAGCAGGGCAGCAGGGCAGCCGGTCAGGGTAGGGCAGCAGCAGGGCAGCCGTGCAGCCGGGCAGGATAGGGCAGCAGCAGGGCAGCCGGTCAGGGTAGAGTAGCAGCAGGGCATCAGGGCAGTCGGTCAGGGTAAGGCAGCAGCAGGGCAGCCGTGCAGCCGGTCAGGGTAGGGCAGCAGCAGGGCAGCCGTGCAGCCAACCAGGGTAGGGCAGCAGCAGGGCAGTAGGGCAGCCGGTCAGGGTAGGGCAGCAGCAGGGCAGCAAGGCAGCCGGTCAGGGTAGGGCAGCAGCAGGGCAGCCGTGCAGCCGGGCAGGGTAGGGCAGCAGCAGGGCAGCCGGGCAGCCGGTCAGGGTAGAGTAGCAGCAGGGCATCAGGGCAGCCGGTCAGGGTAGGGCAGCAGCAGGGCAGCAGGGCAGCCGTTCAGGGTAGGGCAGCAGCAGGGCAGCAGGGCAGCCGGTCAGGGTAGGGCAGCAGCAGGGCAGCCGTGCAGCCGGTCAGGGTAGGGCAGCAGCAGGGCAGCCGTGCAGCCGGTCAGGGTAGGGCAGCAGCAGGGCAGTAGGGCAGCCGGTCAGGGTAGGGCAGCAGCAGGGCAGCAGGGCAGCCGGTCAGGGTAGGGCAGCAGCAGGGCAGCCGTGCAGCCGGTCAGGGTAGGGCAGCAGCAGGGCAGCCGGGCAGCCGGTCAGGGTAGGGCAGCAGCAGGGCAGCAGGGCAGCCGGTCAGGGTAGGGCAGCAGCAGGGCAGCAGGGCAGCCGGTTAGGGTAGGGCAGCAGCAGGGCAGCAGGGCAGCCGGTCAGGGTAGGGCAGCAGCAGGGCAGCCGTGCAGCCGGTCAGGGTAGGGCAGCAGCAGGGCAGTAGGGCAGCCGGTCAGGGTAGGGCAGCAGCAGGGCAGCAGGGCAGCCGGTCAGGGTAGGGCAGCAGCAGGGCAGCCGTGCAGCCGGTCAGGGTAGGGCAGCAGCAGGGCATCAGGGCAGCCGGTCAGGGTAGGGCAGCAGCAGGGCAGCCGTGCAGCCAGTCAGGGTAGGGCAGCAGCAGGGCAGCAGGGCAGCCGGTCAGGGTAGGGCAGCAGCAGGGCAGCAGGGCAGCCGGTTAGGGTAGGGCAGCAGCAGGGCAGCAGGGCAGCCGGTCAGGGTAGGGCAGCAGCAGGGCGGCCGTGCAGCCGGTCAGGGTAGGGCAGCAGCAGGGCAGCCGGTCAGGGTAGGGCAGCAGCAGGGCAGCAGGGCAGCCGGTCAGGGTAGGGCAGCAGCAGGGCAGCCGTGCAGCCGGGCAGGATAGGGCAGCAGCAGGGCAGCCGGTCAGGGTAGAGTAGCAGCAGGGCATCAGGGCAGTCGGTCAGGGTAAGGCAGCAGCAGGGCAGCCGTGCAGCCGGTCAGGGTAGGGCAGCAGCAGGGCAGCCGTGCAGCCAACCAGGGTAGGGCAGCAGCAGGGCAGTAGGGCAGCCGGTCAGGGTAGGGCAGCAGCAGGGCAGCAAGGCAGCCGGTCAGGGTAGGGCAGCAGCAGGGCAGCCGTGCAGCCGGGCAGGGTAGGGCAGCAGCAGGGCAGCCGGGCAGCCGGTCAGGGTAGAGTAGCAGCAGGGCATCAGGGCAGCCGGTCAGGGTAGGGCAGCAGCAGGGCAGCAGGGCAGCCGTTCAGGGTAGGGCAGCAGCAGGGCAGCAGGGCAGCCGGTCAGGGTAGGGCAGCAGCAGGGCAGCAGGGCAGCCGGTCAGGGTAGGGCAGCAGCAGGGCAGCCGTGCAGCCGGTCAGGGTAGGGCAGCAGCAGGGCAGTAGGGCAGCCGGTCAGGGTAGGGCAGCAGCAGGGCAGCAGGGCAGCCGGTCAGGGTAGGGCAGCAGCAGGGCAGCAGGGCAGCCGGTCAGGGTAGGGCAGCAGCAGGGCAGCAGGGCAGCCGGTCAGGGTAGGGCAGCAGCAGGGCAGCAGGGCAGCCGGTCAGGGTAGGGCAGCAGCAGGGCAGCAGGGCAGCCGGTCAGGGTAGGGCAGCAGCAGGGCAGCAGGGCAGCCGGTCAGGGTAGGGCAGCAGCAGGGCAGCAGGGCAGCCGGGCAGGGTAGGGCAGCAGCAGGGCAGCCGGTCAGGGTAGAGTAGCAGCAGGGCATCAGGGCAGCCGGTCAGGGTAGGGCAGCAGCAGGGCAGCAGGGCAGCCGGTCAGGGTAGGGCAGCAGCAGGGCAGCAGGGCAGCCGGTCAGGGTAGGGCAGCAGCAGGGCAGCAGGGCAGCCGGTCAGGGTAGGGCAGCAGCAGGGCATCAGGGCAGCCGGTCAGGGTAGGGCAGCAGCAGGGCAGCCGTGCAGCCGGGCAGGGTAGGGCAGCAGCAGGGCAGCCGTGCAGCCGGTCAGGGTAGGGCAGCAGCAGGGCAGTAGGGCAGCCGGTCAGGGTAGGGCAGCAGCAGGGCAGCAGGGCAGCCGGTCAAGGTAGGGCAGCAGCAGGGCAGCCGTGCAGCCGGGCAGGGCAGGGGCAGCAGCTGGGCAGGGTAGGGCAGCAGCCGGGCAGCCGGTCAGGGTAGGGTAGCGGTTACGGTACGGTACGCATACAGTACATACATGCGTATATACCGTCATTTTAGTCGCCGCATACGCTTCAGCCCAACCCTACAGATAATGTTGTGTACAGTCACTGTACTCAAGTGAGGTGTTTGCTGCATAGCCTGCTGGCCCTGACACCGATGAGGGGTTGGTAGGGCAGACACAGCCATTGCTGTCACAGTCGGACTCACTCACTCGGACTCACGACTGGGACTCACTTACTCAGACTCAGCACTCAAACTCACACATCCAGCACTTGACTCAGCACTTAGCACTGTGGCCTGGTGCAAGAGCTGGTGCAAAGACTGGTGCAAGAGCGCTGTGGCCGGAGGCCGCAGCTTGGTCCGTGTGCCCCGTCCGCTGTTGGACGTGCCCACTGTACTAGTACGGTTGCAACACACATGTGTAGCAAACCCTCTCCACACTGCCTTGCATGTATTGTTGTTGCTCTTGGCATTCTTGTCTCCCTCATCATTGAGCTACCGCTTGCTGAAGCAGCTGGTGTTGGCGTTCCTGTGCTTATACCCAGGGATAGTTTGGGATGTTATCAGAGGCCAGGGAACCAACTGTGTGACCCGTCGCATCCAAGCACTGGCATGTGTTGGGTGTGCATATGGGATCCTCCTTCTGACACCTGCAGCTGGACTGCACTGACGTGTCAGTACAGTTAAATATTAGGTTCCACGCACGCTCAAAAGCGTGAGCAAGGATAGGCTTGGTCACCAGGAGCTCGTGACCCACATAATGGGAGCCCCCAGCCTTGGCCCGGACCAAGTCGTTGTCAGGTGACAGAACTCCTTTGCCAGTGCGGTAGAAGGCGGCCTCATACACCTCTGGTGAGTGTTGCATCATGCGGTGAGTGGAGACGACCAGGTTGCTGTTCATGCTGGCTGCCCAACGATAGCTGCCATGGGGGCATGAGGAGTTGGTGAAGAGCGGAAAGATGCCTGGATGAGACTCGTAGTTCTTCAGATCACTGCAAGCAGGATGCCATGCGGGCAGGATGGCGTGCAATGCTATTGCACGATGCCAAGGATGTTGAACTGTGGGATGCCACAATGTAAGTGCAACATGTCAAGGGATCAACATGTACAAGGGATCGACGTGCTTGCATGTTGTAGCTACAATGCCAAGGAGTTTTCCACAGCAGGGGGAAGCACGCATGGCTGAAGCACTAAGCACTCATTGCTGGGTCATGGCATGCACAGGTGCATGCGAGTGGACTGCTTTCCAATCTGCACTTGACCCTGCATTTGGACCACTAAGAAGCAAGTTGAGAATAGGTGCAGAACCCTTGCCAATGTGTGCCTTGCTCCCAGCAAGATCATTGAGCTCAAGAGGGAACGGCGAGGGAGAGGAGGGTGTTGACCATGCTCAAGACGAGGACAGCGAGGGAGAGGAGAGTGTTTGAGGATTTGCTGAAGTGATGCCCTGATACCCACTTGCAGTCGGGGGAATTGATGAGGGACAGGGAGAGCACTCCAGTCTGCCTTGTGAACAGCTGCAAGCGATATTCCGCCTTGTCATGGTAGGAACCACCAATATCAGCTTGCATAAACAATGCATGCCCAGAAGGGAAGCTCCGCAGGCGCCTGCAATGCCAAAGTATGCATGCATGCAAGGTCTGACACAAGGGTCACGTATAGCACGAGCACGCACTGATACCAGCAGCTGCCTGCTTGCTTATGGCACGGGCCACAATGAGGTAGGCTGTCAGAATTGTGGCTGCGGGCTTGCTTTGGTGGGCACACCTGTTATAGGCGAGGTAGAATAGCATGCTGTGAGGTTCCCGGCCTCTGTTGGGTAAAGACACGAAGGCCAGACGTAGTGTCCTGCCTGTCACTCCCCCGTCCTTCAAGGCTGACCACACCTCGTCTTTCTTCAGTATCCCGCCCTTGGTAATAAGCCACAGGCATGGCAGCTGGAATTGGGAAGAGTAGCGCAGGTGTGTGGTGTTTAACATTTGTATCAACGCATGAGCCAGGGCTTGGAGGTTCTCTTTGTAATGAGACACCTGCCGCACGATGCCAATGACATTTGTCAATACGGCAACACCCAGTTCCTTGGCACGGCTTACTGCACGGCTGTTAAAACATACCACGAAGTCAATAGCACGCCCACGTGGATGCTGGCACCGATGCGGGATGTCGAGGCGAGTAGTCCCGTTCAGTGCATCAGCTATCAGTTGTGCTATTGGAGGCAAGTCCTCCTCATCTCTGTAAGGGAAGGGTGCCGCATCCCTCAATTGTACTGCTGTGAAACTGCTAGTCACCGTGCTCGTCAAACACGCCAGTACCACAAGTAACTTAGGCACCGTCATTTCGCAATGGCGCGTTCTCTGCAAAGCGGCCTACACTAGCGACAGCTCCTTATCGACAATGAATTTCAAACTCAAAAATGCATTTTTGTCTTTCTTAGTAAAATTCAGGTTGGGTGGTGGGTAGGGCACGACTGTTAACGCTAACATCCTGATGTTCGGGCCTGTTAACATGGTTTAACAAATGTTTAACGTAACGTTAACGCCTTGAGCCTGACACCCTGACGACCAGTGATGGGTAATAGGTCACCCCCGCCATTGGCCCCGCAATTCACGTTTTGGCACCGTCTTTGATCCGCTGCATGTAATTCTTCCACCATTGGGCTCTACATCTTACAACGGTGTCGCTAGCAGGTTAGGCCCTCTTTTGTCGATTGTACTGCATTGTCTCGACGACTTGATTAGCTTCGCAATATCATTCTCCATCTGTTTAGATGCGTGTCGCAACAGGAGAGGTGGATTGGTGGCCGGAGGCATTTCCGTGCGGCGGGCGGGCGGGCGCCGATCTGAGCTAGTGTTTTGCGGCTGCTGGGTGCCGCATACACCTGTTACACCCGACTGCGTCAAAACTTTGTCACGAGCTTCACGGAGATTCGCGCCCCAGACCGTCTCACATTTGCGGGGCCAATGGCGGGGGTGACCAATACGTGTATCGATACAGGAAGTACGAGAAAATACATATCGATACAATACAGAGGCATGTCACGCGGGAAAGGAGCAGCTAGGAGCAGCGCAGCCAGTCCCGCAGCCTGTCCTTGATGGCTGGGCGGGACGGCGACGGCGGAAAGTCAGGGCCTCCCAACTTTGATGTTCTTGCATTGAAACTGGCACATGCGACCGACTGCTCCGGGAGCAGGCCGATGGCTTTAGCCCCGCGCGGCATGGCTTTAGCGCGGACTCTGGTTGTGGTAGCAACCAGCAGCTGCTTGGAAGGCAACCACGCAAATTGCCGGCCGGCACTTGTATTTTTAAATACGATACGTGTATTATGGTATCATACAAAAAATCCGTATCGGTGGGCCTGTCCGCGAACCGACGAGAAAACCTTTCAAATTTTTCGCCTCAACCGCTACGCTTTTTGGCCGCCCGCACGACTGGCTGCAGCTCTAACTGGTCTGACCCCGAAGGATTCTGTTGTGCTATAGCAACAGGCCGGGGAGTGGTTCAGCGCTGCAAATGGTCGACGTTTAGGGTCCTCACTCGGGAGGGATTACGTTCAAATTTTCTCCTTTTTCTCGGCCTGGTTTCTCCCACTGAGTAAAAGGAGTAAATTGCGGCTTCGTGCAGTGCTAAACAGCCCAGCATGGAGGGTCTGCTGGTGGAGGCGAATGCCCTGGCAGCGGCGTCCCTATTAGCTACAGGGATTCAGCCCACGACGCTGACGTTGGAGCAGATGCGCCTTCTCCAGCAGCGGTGCCTGCAAGTCGTGGTGCAGCAGAAACAGCAGATGCAAGCGCAGCAGATGCAGCAGATGCAGCAGTCGTTCGCACAGCAGACACCGCAGCCTCTGGCGGGTCGGCAGGCGCAGGTGCTCCAGACGCAAGTAGCAAGTCCCGAGACACCTCGCGCAGCCCCATACCCTCCACAGACTTTTGCAACGGGGCGAACCACCACCTCCCAGTTTCCACAGAGCCAGGACAACGCCAGGACTAGCAGGTAGGTGGTACATACATTGAGGTAGATACACACAGGTGTGCACTCAGGCAAATTAGTAACAGCATTTTTCAGAATCGCGGCTTGAGATTTTGCACATAGCCATATGACGTGGTTGTAAGATTGGGGTTTAAACGAAAATTCATAAATATGCATGGTTGGTGAGATATCGCTAAGGTGATGTGTTGTACCACTTGGTGTGGTGCAGTGTAGCACAATTGGGTGCATTGTAGTAGTGCACTAGTGACAGGTGCAGTACTACACCATGAGAACCAATGTGATTTAAAAGAACAACAATCTCCAAACCAGTAAAATACCAATGAATTACCAACATAACTACTTTATTACATCACAAAACTACTAGACTGTATATGGTGCAATTGTTCACGATGAGGTTTGGTGCATTGTTGCGGCATTAGATATGGTGCAGTACTGCACTATAAGGAGTAGCTTTAAAAGAGGGTAACTAAATATTAGTTATATAATTCACGAATTTCGCTGATTACTACGAGATTTTTCACGATGTTGGTGGGCATGGGCCAATAGTCTCATTCCGAGGCGAACCGTGTACAAAAAACACCCCCTCAAAATCAATAGTTGTGCACTAATTTGCGTGTGTGTGTGCACCATTAACATACAACATTTACTTGCATCTGCCCCATTGCATACCCCATTGCATACCCCATTCGCTTGCGCAGGGACGATGCACTCACGATAAACAAGGACGGGTCGCGATTGGACCGACCATAGCTCATTGGGAAGAGGAGTAGAAGGCCGTTCGAACGGTACAAGTCTTACGCTAATCCGTGCATCCGTTGCGACGTAATTTGGCCGCGAATTTGTATTACTCGCTATCTGTACAGATTTCTAAGGTTAGCTATCTGAACAGATGTCGGCTAGGCTATCTGTACAGATTTGTTCAGCTATCTGAACAGATGTCGGCTAGGCTATCTGTACACATTTGTTCAGCTATCTGTACAGATGTCGGCTAGGCTATCTGTACAGATTTGTTCAGCTATCTGTACAGATGCTGCTTTGCTATCTGTACAGATGCTTCTTTGCTATCTGTACAGACCCTTGTTTTGCTATCTGTACAGACGCTTGTTTGGGTATCTCTAGAGATGCTTGTTACATATCTCCTATGCTACTTAGCTGCAACACCTCGCTTCGCCCCCGCAAAACACATGTATTGACACCCAAAACACCCCGCAACACCTCACTACACCCCCGCAATACACATGCATTGACACCCAAACACCCCGCAACACCTCGCTACACCCCCGCAAAACACATGTATTGACGCTCAAACATCCCGCAACACCTCGCTACACCCCCGCAAAACACATGTATTGACACCCAAACATCCCGCAACACCCCCGCAAAACACATGTATTGACACCCAAACACCCCGCAACACCTCGCTACACCCCCGCAAAACACATGTATTGACGCTCAAACATCCCGCAACACCCCCGCTACGCTACTCCTATCACATGTCTTAGTGCACCATCACCCCGAGACACCTCCCTATGGGAATGCTAAGCATATGCATTAATGCATCAACGACTTGCAACACCTCCGCATAAGGTGACAAGGTGACAACACCATACAACACCAACAACAACAACACCAACACCAACAACAACAACACCACACCACACCATGGTGACAACACAAGAACACAACGACACACCACACCACACCACACCACACCACACCACACCACACCACACCACACCACACCACACCACACCACAATGACAACACAACAACATCGCAACAAGGCGGCAAGATGACAACGAGTATGGACGCTACAACAAGGGTGATGCTACACTCTCCTAGGCTCCTCTTAGGCTCCTCTTACGTGCTCCCGCTATCCTTGACCCACCACACTACCATTGACGCCCACCTACCACACCTACACCTATGCCATGTCGCACAACAAGCACGGGCTGACAACCACCCAAGTGCTCCACCATCCAGCTATCGTCCCCTTTGGAGAGGGATGGGTAGGGTCATTGCGGTGTGTGTGCTTGGCATGGCCAGGGTGGGCTGGGTGGGCTGCTACTACTGGATCCCACTCCAAGCTGCCCGCTCCGTGTTGCCCGCTCCAGATTGCTACGCCAAGGGTAGGGTAGGGAGAGGGCTGCTACGCCAAGGGTAGGGTAGGGAGAGGGTTGCAGCGTCGTGCGTGCGTCGTGGGGCGGGGGGTGGGAAAGGGGGGAAGTAGGTGGGGTGGCAAACTTGGAGGTGGTGGGACAGGGTAGGGAAGGGGGAAGGGGGAAGGGGGAAGGGGGGTGAAGGGGGGAGAGCTGACCGTGGGACCTGCAGTAAACAAGGAGCATCTTTGTGGTTAGGCTGGGCATCGGACCACTCATGTGCAAGGGCTGGCCACTCACACTTTGCTAGCGCCACTTCTATACCAACCTGGCAGCGCCTCCATGGCTGCAGCTCCTGGCTGCTCCTGCGCTCCATGCGCCTGCTTCTTGTGGTAGGGTGATGGAGGATGGTGGTGGGTGGGTGTGGGTGTGGGGGTGGGGGGTGGGGGTGGGGGGGGGTGGGGGGAGGGGGTGGGAAGGGGGCTGGGTGTGGGCTGGGCTGGGCTGGGCTGGGCTGGGCTGGGCTGGGCTGGGCTGGGCTGGGCTGGGCTGGGCTGGGCTGGGCTGGGCTGGGCTGGGCTGGGCTGGGCTGGGCTGGGCTGGGCTGGGCTGGGCTGGGCTGGGTAGGGAAGGGGCTTTTTGTCTTGGCTACTACTCTTGGCAGCTGCTCATGGCTGCAGCCCCAAGCTAATTATGCACAGCTGCGCAACGCAATTACTCAACACCAAGACAAGGGACAGTAATAGAAGGGTGGAAATTAGAGCGGTGCTTAGACTCACCCATTCTTTCTTGTTGCTTGCTACGCCTCCTGGTTGTGCCTCGCCATCGGTGCCAGCTGCTCCTCGCTGTTGCTCTTGGCTTCAGCTTGTGGCTTCTGCCCCTTGCAGCTGCTGATGGCTGTGGCCTCTAGCTGTTAAGAGCTCCTAATCACTCTTGGCTAATGCTCATGGTTGCACCGCAAGGCTGTTGCTCACAGCTACCTTTCCAAGTTTCCGCTCCTTGCGGTGCTTACTTTGCACTGCACATGCACACGCAACGCAGCGCATGCCACATATGATGCACCCCCGATTGGGATGCGCTGATCGCACCCTTGTCGTCGTTGTTCGTGCTCCCCTTGCTTTTCTTGTTCATCCGCTCCGCTGCTCCAGGCTGTTCTTGCTGCGCCTCCTGGATACGACTCCTGCATATTTCCTGTAGCTAGTAGCTGCGCCTCCTTGTTGTGACTATTCGCGTATGGCTGTGAGGCTGAAGGCTAAGGCGAGGGACCACATCGCGAAATCGCGAGTCACAACGCTTGATGTAGGCTAATTGTTGCTGATCGTGGCCACTTATTAGGTCGAACGCTATGAGACGCGTGAGGCTGCATGGCGTGAGGCTGCATGGCGGTTTGCTACGGATTACGATGTCCAAGCAAGGCCATCGTTGAAGGTCTCAATGTGATCGCGTGGGCGTGATATGGTAAGACATTCAAACCCCCAGGTATCTGTACAGATGCTCCTTGTTATCTGTACAGATACACCTATTGCCATCTGTACAGATACCACTTGTCAACATCTGTACAGATTTTACCCTTGCTATCTGTACAGATTTGATTTACGGGCATCTGTACAGATAATTATAGGTGTATCTGTACAGATACTTATTATCGCCATCTGTACAGATAAATACCTCTGGCATCTGTACAGATACACCTATTGCCATCTGTACAGATACCACTTGTCAACATCTGTACAGATTTTACCCTTGCTATCTGTACAGATTTGATTTACGGGCATCTGTACAGATAACTATAGGTGTATCTGTACAGATACTTATTATCGCCATCTGTACAGATAACTACCCCCGGCATCTGTACAGATAACCTCTCAATATCTGTACAGATGTTACCTTAACGCTATCTGTACAGATTTACCTATAAATATATGTACAGATTCACGTATCTGTACAGATATCCCAAAATAATCTGTACAGATGACAACATTACGTATCTGTACAGATGCAAGGAAGGAATCTGTACAGATGCCGCATATCCTTGTGGCCATCGACATGCATCTGTACAGATGGCGGGCCCATTAGACGGGCATCTGTACAGATTCCCAAAAAGGGGGGGGTACCTCGCGCGCGGATCGATGTATCTTCGCAACCGCTGCGAGTTAGGACTTCATTCAAGAGCGAGGTCCCCCTTAAACTCAACGCTCTATCGTTCTATCGGAGCAGAAAGTCCTTCCGATGCAAAAAAGGCCCTCGCGTCGGCCTTATTTATCGTGAGTGTGAAGACAATGAGGAGGAGGATGGCGCTGCTGCTGGCACTGCTGCGGGCGCTGCTGCTAGTGCTGCTGCTGTGGCTGCTGTTGCTGTGGCTGCTGTGGCACTGCTGCTGCAGGGTGTGAATGTTCATAGGGGCTTGGACTATGGCTTGTCTTAATGGCTTGAGATCGTGGTTGTCTGTTAACTTTCATGTCAGCCTTACGTTTACGTGGTTGTCTGTTTACTTTCATGTCAACCAACCTCCACATTAATGAATTGCTCGTCACCATCAATCAATGCAAGCACATTGTAGGAAGTAAAGCCCTTGCGGTTGACCATGGCACGCACACCCCAGTCCTTGACAGCAAAGTGAACTCCATCCACAGCAGCAAAACAGTATGGACAGTATGGTCACTATGGCAGCACACACCTCATGAACCGCCTCGTGCACAGTGGAGTGGCCCATACAAAAATTTGTATTAATACATAAAATACATAAAATACATAAAATTTAGGCCCGATTCGCGACTTTTTTGGTATTCTCTTTTTCTCTGCGGTTAGGGCGGTTGGCAGCAACTACCCGTGGCCTGCTGTGTCTGCGACTGCGGCTGCGCTGCGAGTGCGACTGCGGCTGGTCTAGAAACTCTAGGACCAATAAGAGGTTCGCGGAGCGAGCTTGGCGGGCTGAAATTAAATTGTACTTGCCGTCAATAACAGGCGCAGTTCTATCATTAGTGCCACTGCTCACCATTAGAACACATCGATAAGGAGCAAGTGAGGTGTGTCCGCGATCGCTTGCGCCGGCATGGTCTCACGCGCAAGAGTTAACGCGCCGCTTCCCAATAGACGCACGTTACTTCGCAGCTGCCGATGTGATGAACGCTAGCGAAAACGGTGCACTTTGTAGAGAATACTTGCGTGAAGATTACAAACCCCATGTTTCGGACACCTGACTTACAAGTGCCATGCAGCCATGCCTACAGACGCGCACGCCCGTGCAGCCAGACCGTACATCATGGCACACCGTAGTTTAGCACACCGTGTTAGTTGAGCACACCGTAGTTTCGCACACCGTAATTTAGCTCCGTATTCAACACACGTAGCTCCGTAGCTAACACACGCGCACACTCCTTCATTTAGGCCCCCATGGAACATTGCTGCTGTTGTTGTGCCGCTGGATCAAAGCCTACCCCCGCGAACCCACGTGCAGCCAGCTCCATGAGGTCGGACATCGGGAGTATCTCAACGACCCAACCCCCGAGCAAGTTCAAGTTTACTCGGGTCGTTTTCTAGGGGCCTGAGCAAAGTTTGAACTTTCTCCACGGTTGGGCGGCTAACGGCGCGAGTGACGGCTTCTAACAGCGTGTATGTGCAACGTTGAGACACTCCCCGGGCAGAAGGGATAACTGTCCTACCAAACTTTCTACGCGATTTTTCTCCTGCGTGCTTACAGGTCTCCCCAAGCCACTAGCTACATCGTGCTCGGCGCAACGCGACGAGTCGAAAGAGCATAGTGAAGTTGGTCAACGTCCAAGGTCGGCGGTACAGGACGATGGTGAAGACGGCTACGGTGTTTGTGTTTGCTTGCCTGATTGTGCTTCTCCCGGGAAATGTTGCAACCTTTTGGGACCGACTCATAAACGTGGCCGACACGACAGTGGCAACTGGACAGGACCCCTTGGTGACATGAGGATCATTCCCAACCAAGTTCGCACATGTACAAGTATGCAATCGGCTTCAAATGACTCGAACGCCTCAAATGGCCCGGTTTCCCATTACGTACTCCCGCCCGAGCCTAAATGGCCGAGACGCGGAAATGCCAATGTCTGTATGCCACCACCAGGTCGACAACAAAACCCAGGAGACGCAAGCTCTGCAAGACGCCACGAGACATCAAGGCAGAAGGCACAGGAACGCTATTTTCCAGCTCGCCAAGAAAGGTATCTGCGGTACTGACAGAGGTCTGTGCACTAGCCTGAATGAGACTGTGCCTAACGACCACACCCGTGCCCAGCGCTACACCACAAGGAACAGCAACTGGCTAACCACCAGCACCAGGCACTCACACACCCACAGCAACCAGCTAGAGGACGAACAGCCCAAAGACCAGACCTGGCCGCTGCGGGAGCCTGCCCTGCAGGCTTTACATGCTGGCCTGCTGCCCTGCACCAGATACCCTCACATCCACGGCAACCAACCAGAACAGGAGCAGCCCAATGACCAGCTCATGACACCACCAGGACCAGCCCTACGTGGTTTCCATGCTGACCTGATGCCCTGCACCAGGTACCCACACACCCACGGCAACCAAACAGAGGATGCACAGCCTCCCGACCAGCCCAGGCCGCTGCGGGGGACAACCCTACATGCTCCCCATGCTGACCTGCTGCCCCGCATAGAGTTGCATGTCACAGCGATGCCAACTACTCATGCTCACACGCAGGCCGGCATAAGACTTGGCGCTCAGCCTCACCACCACCTGCCAGACCTGCTTGCTACAGCCTTGCATGACCAGCCAGCCGCTCCAGAGATGCCAACTACCCATGTTGACATGCAGGCCGGCATGAGACATGGCGCTCAGCCTTACCACCACCTGCCAGACCTACTTGCTACAGCCTTGCATGACCAGCCAGCCGCTACAGAGATGCCAACTACCCATGTTGACACGCAGGCCGGCATGAGACATGGCGCTCAGCCTTACCACCACCTGCCAGCCCCAACCGCTACAGCCTTGCATGACCAGCTGGCTGTCACAGAGATGCGAGGGACAACCTTGCATGCTTTACATGCTGGCCTGCTGCCCTGCACTAGGTACCCACACACCCACGGCAAGAAGAAGAAGAAGAAGACTACTCCGGTGTTCACCGGCGTGCATTAAGGGAGGAGCTACCGCCTGGGGCGCGGCCTGCTCCCACCAATCAAGCCAAGGAAGAGACCCCCCTACCCTCCCTCCCTCTTAGTAGCCCTGAGTCTGTAGCTTGTCTTTGCAATGGAGTGGGCTGTCTCCACCGCGTGTCTTGTTAACTTGTGTAACAGTTTGGTAGTGTTATCTTGTGAGACCCCCAAGTCCAGGAGGTGTTGCCGTGTGTGTGCTTCATACGTTATGCCACCTATGCCCAGGAGGATGGGTCTAATCTCCACCATGTGGCCTTCCTTGCGTATGGTTTGGGCTAGATTGGTGTGTTGATTGATTGCCTTGTCTAATTGAGCCGTCCACCTTGAGTCCGAGCAGTATTTGATTTCTATAATAATGACCCGTTTAATGGCTTTACCACGTGTGCCCGTCTTCTTTGTTGGCATCACCATGAGAATGTCTGGTCTGGTGGTGTTTTTGGTTGCTGCTATCTGTAGTCCGAGTGCTCGTATCACTCCTACAAATTAGTCCCTGCGTTTTTCCCTGCGCTTTTGTCAACCTTGTCCAAATGGACTGAAACTTAGCCAGTTGGTAGCTTGTGATGTAAGGATTCCATCCCAAAAGAAATCAGGTCAAAAAAATCAAAGGCTAAGGCTCGGCGGCCCGTGGCGTTCACGCAGGGACGGATGCAGGGATTGAGGGGGGGGCGCAGGGACAAACGCAGGGATGGAAGGGGGGGTGCAGGGACGAACGCAGGGATGAGCGCAGGGATGAGCGCAGGGATTATGGGCGCAGGGATGAGCGCAGGGATTAACGCAGGGACGAGCGCAGGGATTTTGGGCGCAGGGATGAGCGCAGGGATAAACGCAGGGACGAGCGCAGGGATGAACGCAGGGACGAGCGCAGGGATTATGGGCGCAGGGACGAGCGCAGGGATTAACGCAGGGACGAGCGCAGGGATTATCGCAGGGATTAACGCAGGGATTAGCGCAGGGATTAACGCAGGGATTAACGCAGGGATTAACGCAGGGATTAACGCAGGGATTAACGCAGGGATTAACGCAGGGATTATCGCAGGGATTAACGCAGGGATTAACGCAGGGATTAACGCAGGAATTATCGCAGGGATTAACGCAGGGATTAACGCAGGGATTAGCGCAGGGATTAACGCAGGGATTAACGCAGGGATTAACGCAGGGATTATCGCAGGGATTAACGCAGGGATTAACGCAGGGATTAACGCAGGGATTAACGCAGGGATTATCGCAGGGATTAACGCAGGGATTATCGCAGGGATTAACGCAGGGATTAGCGCAGGGATTATCGCAGGGATTAACGCAGGGATCATCGCAGGGATTAACGCAGGGATTAACGCAGGAATTATCGCAGGGATTAACGCAGGGATTAACGCAGGGATTAACGCAGGGACGGACGCAGGGCTCGAGTGCAGGGACGGACGCAGGGCTCGAGTGCAGGGACGGACGCAGGGACGGATGCAGGGGCAGACGCAGGGATTGTAGGAACGTGCATGATGCTTACAGCAGTGTCTAACACAAGCACAAATTACCTTCTCCGTGTTTGCTACATCCAACTACATACATCACATCCATCTACTGCGATCATTTAGGCTGGAGTCTGGCTGCTGCATGTCAGTTGGCTCCTGCCTGTAAGCTGGCTGCCACCAAGCTGCTACGGCCTCTTGGCTGCTGATCCTGGCTTGCACCACTGCTCCATGGCCACACCACTGCCAAGAGGCTCCTGCACCCCTGCACAACAACAACATGCACACAAGGGGACATGTGCACAAGAGCTGTCACCTTACTGATGAAGGACGCACCCACGACGTTCATCTGCAATCAGGCAGGCAACACAGATGTGGTGGAACGTGACGCTATATAGATGAAGCGCGACTGGTGCTGCGTGACTGCTACCACGAAAACGGCGGCTGCACCGCACTGCGACATCGCACCTGGCATAGTGTACGAGTGCAGTCCGGATCCTGCAAGCCTGCGAGCGTGCAAGCCGGCAAACCTGCAAGCCACGAGGCGGCAAGACACATCGCACATCGCTCAATTGCCAGCCGAAGGCACCTACCACCACTAGCGTGCAACAAGCCCTCCTCTGTGGCAGCCACCAGCCAGGCCTTGTCGGTGCACCTTCATTCCTCCTACTAAGGCCAATCTTGACGCAAGCCTTTGCCAATACATCGCAGTACGTTCCCGACAAGGCCTAGCACAGTCTGGATAAGCGCTATCTTGGTTAGTGAACTTTCAAAGTTAGTGAATCGCGAAGCTTGCGAGTGACGAAGTTTGCGTGTTGTAGAGCAGTTCTAACGGCGGCATCGTTCATCCCTTAGGATACAAGGCAGCACACATATTGCTTCCCCAAGCGGGATCAGGCGACGAGAAACTGGCAAGGCCTGGCTGGTGGCTGCCACAGAGGAGGGCTTGTTGCACGCTAGTGGTGGTAGGTGCCTTCGGCTGGCAATTGAGCGATGTGCGATGTGTCTTGCCGCCTCGTGGCTTGCAGGTTTGCCGGCTTGCACGCTCGCAGGCTTGCAGGATCCGGACTGCACTCGTACACTATGCCAGGTGCGATGTCGCAGTGCGGTGCAGCCGCCGTTTTCGTGGTAGCAGTCACGCAGCACCAGTCGCGCTTCATCTATATAGCGTCACGTTCCACCACATCTGTGTTGCCTTCCTGATTGCAGATGAACGTCGTGGGTGCGTCCTTCATCAGTAAGGTGACAGCTCTTGTGCACATGTCCCCTTGTGTGCATGTTGTTGTTGTGCAGGGGTGCAGGAGCCTCTTGGCAGTGGTGTGGCCATGGAGCAGTGGTGCAAGCCAGGATCAGCAGCCAAGAGGCCGTAGCAGCTTGGTGGCAGCCAGCTTACAGGCAGGAGCCAACTGACATGCAGCAGCCAGACTCCAGCCTAAATGATCGCAGTAGATGGATGTGATGTATGTAGTTGGATGTAGCAAACACGGGAAGGTAATTTGTGCTTGTGTTAGACACTGCTGTAAGCATCATGCACGTTCCTACAATCCCTGCGTCTGCCCCTGCATCCGTCCCTGCGTCCGTCCCTGCACTCGAGCCCTGCGTCCGTCCCTGCACTCGAGCCCTGCGTCCGTCCCTGCGTTAATCCCTGCGTTAATCCCTGCGTTAATCCCTGCGTTAATCCCTGCGTTAATCCCTGCGATAATTCCTGCGTTAATCCCTGCGATAATCCCTGCGCTAATCCCTGCGTTAATCCCTGCGATAATCCCTGCGTTAATCCCTGCGATAATCCCTGCGTTAATCCCTGCGTTAATCCCTGCGTTAATCCCTGCGTTAATCCCTGCGATAATCCCTGCGTTAATCCCTGCGTTAATCCCTGCGTTAATCCCTGCGCTAATCCCTGCGTTAATCCCTGCGTTAATCCCTGCGATAATTCCTGCGTTAATCCCTGCGTTAATCCCTGCGTTAATCCCTGCGATAATCCCTGCGTTAATCCCTGCGTTAATCCCTGCGTTAATCCCTGCGTTAATCCCTGCGTTAATCCCTGCGTTAATCCCTGCGCTAATCCCTGCGTTAATCCCTGCGATAATCCCTGCGCTCGTCCCTGCGTTAATCCCTGCGCTCGTCCCTGCGCCCATAATCCCTGCGCTCGTCCCTGCGTTCATCCCTGCGCTCGTCCCTGCGTTTATCCCTGCGCTCATCCCTGCGCCCAAAATCCCTGCGCTCGTCCCTGCGTTAATCCCTGCGCTCATCCCTGCGCCCATAATCCCTGCGCTCATCCCTGCGCTCATCCCTGCGTTCGTCCCTGCACCCCCCCTTCCATCCCTGCGTTTGTCCCTGCGCCCCCCCCTCAATCCCTGCATCCGTCCCTGCGTGAACGCCACGGGCCGCCGAGCCTTAGCCTTTGATTTTTTTGACCTGATTTCTTTTGGGATGGAATCCTTACATCACAAGCTACCAACTGGCTAAGTTTCAGTCCATTTGGACAAGGTTGACAAAAGCGCAGGGAAAAACGCAGGGACTAATTTGTAGGAGTGTAGTGGTGTGTGTAGTGTGTCGTTGGGGAGGTCGAGGTCTTCTTTTGCGCCCTTCTCCCAGCTGCCGGTGTCCGCAAAGCTGATGTACCCGCCTAGGGTACCCTTGCTTATGGCTTTAGCGATGAGGCGGCCAGCCCCGTTATGCCTTTCTTGCACCATCGGTAGTGTCTCGCTGCAGCCCGAGAGGAGGTGAGTGGCACTATCGGCTTCCCCGCAGAGTGGGCACCGGTCGTCGGTCGCCCGTTTCCAACGCATGGCCAGCTTTTGGTTATAGAGCCCGCCGGTACGGTAGAGAAGGGCAGTTCGTTGCGCGGGTATGGAGATGTTCGTGTCGGTCATCACCCTTTCGCCAGCCCCTTTTGCCGCGGCTTTGGTGATCTCCTGGGACATCTGGTAGTAGATACTGTCTTGATTGGCGAGACCGAGGCTGTGCCTGCGGTGCATGTGTGCTCTCACGCTGTGGCGGCAGTCCGGCAGTGGGGCGGGGGTGTTGCCGTCGGCTTCGTTGTTGAGCCAGGTGTTGGTCTCTTTCCGTGTGGTAGGGCGGTAGGCCGGGGTGTTCGCCAGCTCTGGGTGTAGCGCCGCTTGCTTGGCGAGGGCATCGGCGCCTTCGTTGCCGATAATTCCCGAGTGGGCCCGGACTTTGTAGAAGTGGATCGTGACGGGGCTATCGATGATGAGGGTAGCGATAGCGGTCAGGATGTCGTTGTGCCTGTGTGTGATGAGCGACATCGGGTTAGCGAGGGCTCGGCGGATCTGGTAGATAGAGCAGAGGCTGTCGGTGGCGATGCGTTTGGCCCCCGCTGTGAGTGCCGCGTGTATCGCCGTGAGTTCCGCCTTGTTGATGGTGTTGCTTTCTGGGTCGTCCAAGGCGACGGTGATGAGGACGTTGGGCTCCGGGATATAAACCCCCGCCCCGACGCTCGTTGGGGCTGCCCCCGAGGTCTTAATGCAGCTGCCGTCCGTGTACGCGAGCGTGGCCCATTCGGTGATGGCCATCCGTGGCTGCGTCGTGGAATGGTGCGTGAGTTGGTGGTGGCCGCGCTGGTGCCTCGAGGTGGGGAGGTCTATGTCCAACGGCAGGCGCATGTGTTGTTTGTGGCCGCTAGGGAGTGTGGCTGGCTGGCTTTGATTCGTTGGTCTGTTGCGGATTGGGTGTGTGTCCCGTTGTGGGTGGAGGGCAGTGGCAGTGCTAGCCAGCCATCCTTGGGGGTTGCCTTTGGTGACAAGTTGTTGTCCCGCTGCATTCCAGATGACGTAGATGTGGAGGTTGGCGTGCTTGCCTGGCTTGGAGCAGTTGGTCTTGGTGGGGGGTATGCTAGCCAGATGCTGACAGTATTCAGGGTAGCGCCGCAGGGTGTCAATGTGTTTAGGGTAGGAGATGCCCTTTTTCCCAGGGATCAGCATGATGGTTGCCATGGCCTCCTCCTGTGTAGCTGAGTGTATAGCATGGTTGACGCATTTCAGTGCCACTGCATCGTCTGCCGGTACATTCCATGTTGATAAGCCAGTGTGGCGTACCAGTAGGCAGTTGTGGTGTGCCCCAAAGGCCGTGTCGTTGATGTCAGGGCTCCAATAGGTGGTGGTGTCTGGTCTAACTGTGAGTGGATCAGCCCATCTTTGGACGGTACTTGGAAAGCTGCGTGTGGCGTGTAGGGTGTTAAGGGCTTTGTCTTGTGCCCCTCTCATGGGGTGGTGGCTGCTCTGTGCGTCCTGTCTCCTTAGTAGGGCCACTACCTCTGTGGCCAGGTTGCGTGACACACCCACGGCAATCAACCAGAACAGGAGCAGCCCAATGACCAGCTCATGACACCACCAGGACCAGCCCTACGTGGTTTCCATGCTGACCTGATGCCCCACACCAGGTACCCACACACCCACGGCAACCAAACAGAGGATGCACACCCCCCTGCCAGCTGCTGCCCACCCCCCTGCCAGCTGCTGCCCACCCCCCCTAGGTTGGACAAGTCCAAGATCGCGCAGCACTGCGGGTGGGACAAGAGCACGGCTGTCACGTCCTACCTGACGGACGTCCAGACCGAAGCCTTGCTCTGCACGGCTGGCTGGCCCTTCAGCCCAATCCAATGGCCCAGCTCCTTCCACCACCCACGCATGGAGATGAAGCTGCTCAAGCAGTGGCTGGAGGGCGATGCAGGGGGCTGCAGCAGCAGCGGGAGGGCTGGCCTGCCCTGCCCCTGCCTGGCAGGGGGGCAGCAGCCAGGGGGCAGCAGCAGCAGCAGGAGGGCTGGCCTGCCCTGCCCCTGCCTGGCAGGGGGGCAGCAGCCAGGGGGCTGCAGCAGCAGCAGGAGGGCTGGCCTGCCCTGCCCCTGCCTGGCAGGGGGGCAGCAGCCAGGTGGCTGCAGCAGCAGCAGGAGGGCTGGCCTGCCCTGCCCCTGCCTGGCAGGGGGGCAGCAGCCAGGGGGCAGCAGCAGCAGCAGGAGGGCTGGCCTGCCCTGCCCCTGCCTGGCAGGGGGGCAGCAGCCAGGGTGCAGCAGCAGCAGCAGGAGGGCGGGCCTGCCCTGCCCCTGCCTGGCAGGGGGTCAGCAGCCAGGGTGCAGCAGCAGCAGCAGGAGGGCGGGCCTGCCCTGCCCTTGCCTGGCAGGGGGGCAGCAGCCAGGGGGCAGCAGCAGCAGCAGGAGGGTTGGCCTGCCCTGCCCCTGCCTGGCAGGGGGGCAGCAGCCAGGGTGCAGCTGCAGCAGCAGGAGGGCTGGCCTGCCCTGCCCCTGCAACCTTCTGTCTACAGTTCACACCAGGTAGAGGCCCTCCCCCCTACACCAGTGAGTCGCTGTCCAAGATAGCCACGCTAAGTGAAGTCCTGCATGTGTACGAGCATGGTAGGTATGCGCCCCCAATGCAGCTCCTAGAGAAGGACGCCAACAACAAGAAGTGGAGAAGCAAAGAACACCCAGATAAGGACATCAAGTGCAGGGTTTGTGAGTACAAGCAGCTTGTAGAGCTCATTAAGTGGTTTCTAGCAACCCAGTGCCCCAACGTCAAAGACAAGCATGAGAAACTGCGGCTGCTTGACAAGCTTGCAGCCAAGGAGTCATGCAGTACTACAGTTAGTGGTCTTTTGCGGTGGATGAGAAAGCTCAAGGCTCAGCAGCAGCCCCCTCAGCCTCAGCTGGCCCAGCTACAGACCGTCCCTACTCAAGCTGCAACCAATTCCATCGAGGTTCTGGAGCGCGGGTAAGATCACTTTGCATGTAGAGTCACATGGGTTCTTACAATCTGATTCCACAACCTTACTCACCATGTGGCTGCATAAATAATCATTGTAAACAGCCAGAAAAACAATGTAAACAAGGCTTGTACATTCATTTAGCCATGTTTGTCCTTGCATTGTAATCATTCATGCCTTCATCCTTACTTGTCATCCTTGCATTGGCATCCACATGGCCATCGACAATACTTTGTTGCCTACATTGCCCCCTGCCCCCTGCTGCCTGCATCTCCAATGCTTGCTCCTTGCAGGCTGACCCAGCAGCAGCAGCAGCTGCCCAGCCCCTCCTCCCTGATGCCTGCAGCCCCTCCCCTGCTGGCTCCTAGCAGGCTGACCCAGCTGCAGCACCTGCAGCTGCCCAGCAGCCCCTCCTCCCTGCTGCCTGCAGCCCCTTCTCTGCTGGCTCCTAGCAGGCTGACACTGCAGCAGCAGCAGCAGCAGCAGCATCTGCCCAGCAGCCCCTCCTCCCTGCTGCCTGCACCTGCAGCCCCTCCCCTGCTGGCTCCTAGCAGGCTGACCCAGCTGCAGCACCTGCAGCTGCCCAGCAGCCCCTCCTCCCTGCTGCCTGCACCTGCAGCCCCTCCTGTGTTGGCTCCCAGCAGGCTGACCCAGCAGCAGCACCTGCTGCTGCCTAGCAGCCCCTCCTCCATCCTGGCTGCTGCAGCTGCAGCATTAGCAGGAGCAAGAGCAAGGGGTTTGCAAGTGCCCAACCACCTTGCCCCTTTTGCTGCGTCGCTTCTCGCAGCAGCACGAAGTCAGGCTCAGAATCTGCCCCATCCCTCTATCCCTGCAGCAGGTACAGCAGAGGAGGCAGGCCATGCAAAGCAGGCTGACAACTTGAGGGGCCAGCCCCTCCCCACCACAGTCGACGATGTGGTCTCGGCGTTCCTGGGCCAGCAGGCGCGGAGGGCCCAGCAATCCACGGGCTTGCCGTCTGGTTGCAGCGTGTTCGCTGCCTGGCGCGGGACTGGCTCCGCATGGGCCGCTCATCCCCACTGCCATGCGATGTTCCAAATGGCAGCGAAGCGCATCAATGACGAGCAGGGCAGGGTGCGACTGGCCACCCGCAAGAAGAAGGGCCAGGCTGCTTACTAGTCGCTTAGCTGCTCACATTGCGGACATGCCTGCGGACATTTCATTCCGCTGCCTTTGCGACTAATTGAGACTTTGAGAGACCCCTTGACCTAGCAGCGCCCCGAGCAGCCCGACCCCCGCTCGGCCCGACCCAGCGTCACACGCTCACACTTTTTTTCTTGGTTCAAGATCCCGTTCGGACCCCACCTATAAGCAGTATTGGCTGCGAGTCCTTGGATCTCCTTGGGCGGAACGGACCTCTTCTGGGGGGGGTGAATGTAACGGCGAGACTTGAGCGACACCGTTCCCCTTTGCCCGCGACACCTGTGTACTGCCTATGGCGGGCGCAGGTGGGCGCATTACTTTTACCGAGTGAGTAGGGCAGGTTAAAGCCTAGCAGCGTTGCTGTGAGGACAACTGGTTCGATTCCAGGGGGCCCCGTTCTAAGCCCTAGCCCTCTCACGAGGTTTTCCTGTAAACTTCTCCATGGCAGTTTTCCTCGCAACACGCAAGACGGTCTCTCGGCTAACAACGTGCACTGCACGTTACACTGACCTTGTTACCCCTGGCTGCTGCCCTTCCGTGCGGCCTACTGCCCCTCATTGCCTAGGTAGTAGTGCATATGGTTGCTGCCAGACGCGTCATGTTGCCATTGCTACCGCCCATGCCGCGTGCTACGCCTAGCTGCTGCTGACCTTGCTACCCCCGGCTGCTGCCCTTCCGTGCGGCCTACTGCCCCTCATTGCCTAGGTTGTAATGCATATGGCTGCTGCCGGACGCGTCAAGTTGCCATTGCTACCGCCCATGCCGCGTGCTACGCCCAGCTGCTACCGACTGCTGACCTTGTTACCCTTGGCTGCTGCCCTTCCGTGTGGCATACTGCCCCTCATTGCCTAGGTGCATGTGGCTTCTGCAGGACGCGTTGTGTAGCTATAGCTGCCGCCCATGCCTCAACATTCTTAACCCTTGCTGCCCGACCTACTCCCTGGTGTTTTGCTCGACGCTCAATCGCCCTGGGCAGACTGCTCCAAACTGCCGTATTGCCCTCGCCAATGTTGTCGCAAATCGCGCGTTTTGTGCAGATTGTTACAACTGGACGAAGTATGTTATTATTTGTGTGGCAGGGTTAGCGCATTGCGTCGTAATTTGTAGGGTGCTGGTCGGTTGAGTTCAGTGTGGTGCACGTTTTTTGTCTTTCCTGTAAAAGCTGTAATTGTGGTAATCGACCCCGTAATAGCCCTCTCACGTCCCGACGTCTGTATAATGTCAACTTTACTTAATAGATAATGGTGTCGCAGGTCGTTTTAGGCGGTTTAAAAAGGCGAGGTCGAGGCCCTGGCGCGGGGCAGCTCGAGACCGAAGCCAGCGGACACGGAGCGTAGCGACCCAGGCGACTCCATTATCTAGTGTAATTGAGTTTTACGTAGGCGAAGCTCTAAAGGCGCGGCGAAGCCGCGCAATGTGATGCTTCTTGTCACCTGCGATGGTGTTGGCCGGCTGTTACGTGTTCGTTGGCAACCACTTTTGTTAATACACCAGGTCGCTGCAGTTAACGATTCTTGAAACGAGGTCTATTAATGATTACAATCGAGTAAAACTCAATTACGACTATATAACGATTTGTGATTTTCTCGTAATGGAAAGGGATCGCGATAGCCTTCGCTACCCTCCACTAGGGCGTGGTGCGAGCGGCAGGCCCGTCACGGATTGGCATGGCCAATGGCCGGGGTGGCCTCCTCTCCGCCAAAATAGATCACGATTGAGACCGTGGTTAAAACCAGGTTGAGACCACGTCAGCGAGGTTACGGGGTTTTGCGACGAAACCGGGATTACTTATGATGCCATAGTCGCTCACGCTTGGGGCCACTATTGTACACAATTTGGCGATTTACCAAACCACCACCTCCCGATTTCAGCATCGTTGGCATTCATTTCAGTGGCTGCGTCACCATTTGTCACAGCAAGAGCGGAGCAAGAACAGGATCCGTCGGGTGGCTGTATTATGGCTTTGTTATAGAGATTAGCAAAGTCAACTAGTCAGGTCCCACAAGGTCTCTTTGGCAAAATGTACCGTGAGCCATTTGATGTCGCGTTTACACAGCCGTGATCAGCGTGCCTTACCGATATGTTTACTGCATCAAAGGGCCTGCACGGCTTGGACGCCCACCATCCCTTGCCAAGTGTCCAGGTGGCAAGGTTACTGTAGATGGATGCAGCGTTCCTTCTAAAGCGGGGGCCAGTAGGTACGGTCTACAACAACGCTAGCGCGAGGGCCGGCGGTTATGTTCGGTAATGGGGTGGCTCGCATTTCGCATCGGGCTGTCGCAGCTTGCTCGCAACATGACTAAGCCCTCCTCCTCCACCACATTGCAGCATATACTATGAGCTGCAGGCAGCATGTCCGAAGTGTCCTTCGACGCCTTTTTTGATAGGGCATATGACTATATGTCGGAGCAGCAGAAAGAAGAAGCCGTTGCAGCTCAAGCAGCACATGTGGCAAGGTTCAGCCAGGACATCGCGTCATTTCTGCAGCTTTCAAAAGGGAACCACGACATACGTGCTAGGTCAGTGGGTCTGGCAGGGGTCTAAGCATGCGCCGTGAACATGTGTTTGACACAGGCTGCTATAGACAGCCAGCAACAACAAGCTGCATAGACAGACATAGTGCCCCTGGTTGACACTACTGCTTGCAATACTCCGCGATGCGCTCAAGTAGTTGCCGCCTGTTACCCACGGACCCCACCCCCAACTTCTGGCTCAGATGCTTCAGCTCCTCCACCGTCATGCCTTTGGAACGCAGAGCAGGCAAGGGTGGCTCAAACCTGTTGTACACCCCCCTTGCTGTATCTTCCAACTCCTTTAGCCTCTTGCTGTCCACTTGCTGTTGTTGTTGCCGGGCTGTGACACTGTCCCTGACAGCTACAGCTGCTGCTCGTTGCTCATCTGAAGGCATGCTTACTAAGCACCTAATGCGCTTCATAGCCCTCTCCGCCTTGCTTTGCCCTTGTTGTTGCCGCTTCCCTAGCCTGGTCTTGTTGGTAGCAGGAGCCTGAGTGCCCCCAGGGCTGGCAGCTGTACCAGGGCTTGCAGCTGTGCCCCCAGGGCTGGCAGTTGTACCAGGGCTGGCAGCTGTGCCACCAGGGCTGGCAGCTGTACCAGGGCTGGCAGCTGTACCACCAGGGCTGGCAGTGGCCCCATGGTTTTGTAGGGCTTTGCGTTCTGCCGTTGCTGCCACCATGCCTTGCTGGGAAACCACGCCATCTGCCACCCATGCAGTTGTGTCCTCCATTGCAAGCTTGGCTCGCCCGGACATCCCCTCCGCATTCATGCGTAGCACGCTGTCGTTGTTGAGCTGCTTCAGCATGGTTTCTGGCATTGGGGGCTGGCGGTGAGGCACCTCCACGCGGTGGCCCTGGTAACAATCCGCGTTGACTTCGGTCGCACGGATTGGCTAAGCTACCTCACCACCGCACCCAGCGGTATACAAATTGGGATGCAACGGGAAAGCCTTCCCAGGCTTGAACGGGCACCGCTTTGTCCAGCGGAATACAAATGAGGTCCGGGTGCCGCACACGACCGCTGCGGGTCATCGAGCTGTTGTGGAGTTGCTGGCGTCGTCAAGGAGGGAGCAGAGCTACCTCAACGCGGGACGTTGGCTGACAGCTGAAATTTGGACTTTTGGAGCCTGAACTTCAGCTTTTAGTGCGACATCCGGCGGGCAAGGCTGGAATTGCTCTCGTCAACGAGGAGAAGAGATAAGGCCAGCTGCCGAGTGCACTAGTCTTTGCTCCTCTCATGCCTCTTTGTTTGCCTTGGGTGCTAGTTGTGGTCTGTGGCTACAACTAGGGTAGCTTAATGGGGACATGTCCAGCCTGTGTCCAACGTTTGGAGGTGGGAGCAGGCCGCGCCACAGGCGGAAGCTCCTCCCTTAATGCACGCCGGTTTGTACCGGAGTAGTTTTCTTCTTTCTTTCTTCTTTCTTCTGGCATTGCGTTAGTCATGTGCGTTGCCCTGTAGTAGCGGCTGAGAAGCTGCTCCATTGCTGGTGTCAGCATGCCGGTGTCCCTTGTGACCTACACGCAATGGTGTAGCTGGTGTGAGATTAAGGCCGGCACTGCTTTTTGCTCCCGCCACGTGCAGATCTCTCACCTCCAGGTCAGCCGTCATCTTGTGGAGCTCCAGGGGGTCGTACTTGCTTGCTTCCTCCCCCTCCAAGTGGCCCAGCAGTTGCTCCCGCTCCAGGTACCGCAAGTGCATGCTTGCAGCCCACTGGCGGGCAGCGGTGGAGGGGTCACCCAGAGCGGCAGTGAGGTAGGGTAGCTCGTCCAGGAACTTCATGCGCATGGTGTAGTACCCCCCAAACACTAAGCACCTAATGCTGGTGCAGACCTAGCTGCAATGTCAATGCATGGGCAGTGCATGTTGCCAGGGCAGCCCTCTGTTCTGCTACATAAACTGCTCCAGATGCTGCTGCCAGCACCTGCTGTTGCTGCTCCTCCAGCTTCTGCTGCTGCTCCTCGAGTTGCTGCTGCTGCTCCTCGAGCTGCTGCTGCTGCTCCTCGAGCTGCTGTTGCTGCTCCTCCAGCTGCTGCTGCTGCTCCTCCAGCTGCTGCTGCTGCTCCTCCAGCTGCTGCTGCTGCTCCTCCAGCTGCTGCTGCTGCTCCTCCAGTTGCTGCACACAGTCATGCACAATTGTCAGCACTGTGATAAACAGCTTGCTACATGCCATCACTGAAACCATTGGGATTCCAGGACACACCTGCAGCTCCTCAATCTGGGCCTGCAGCTCCTGCTCACGCTGCTGGGATGCGGCGGTATCAGTGCCATGCTGCGTCTGAGATGCTTGCAACTCCGCCTCCAACACCTATATTTATGACAACACAATAGATAGACACACAAAGGGGTTGGGGCAGTAGGGGTAAATGCACAAGCAACAAGGGCAGAGGGGGTAGATGGAGCAGGGAACAGAGCAGGGAACAGCAAGGTCCGCAGAAGCCTTACCTTCAGCCGGTTTGCGATGAAGCCGGCCATGCGGGTCCACGGGGCAAGGCCAGCGGCAACCCGAGCTGCCATGATCGCCGATGCATTCTTACTACGCTTACAGCGTCGGCCCATCGCTAATTATGGCCGCCAGTCTGCATCATTTGCGCCGCTGATGGACGCTGGTGGTAGCTTGGAGGAATCAGAACAACCTCTACCACTTTCGCAGCCTGGTAAGCGCGAGATGATGGGGTAGTTTAGACATGAGCATGGTAGGTATGTCCGGGTGTATCTATGGGTGCTAATCCTAAGGATACGCTACCAAAAGTGGTAGAGATTCTCGGGGCACACCGCTTGCATCTCTATAGGATGTCAGCACGGCGTTTGATGCAATTCCTGCCCAGAAATAAGGTTTCTACGCACTGTAATTTCAAGAGCATCTTAACCTGCGCAGGGCAGATGTAATACACTGCAATAGCTTCTAGTGGAAGCTATGAGCATATTTCAAAGCTAGGGCGCAAAAAGTAGACAGATGCGTAGCAGCAACAAGCAGCAAATCGATCTCAAAAATCGACCGACCGACTAGTGACCGCTCTACCCCGCTCGTCGTTGCGGCGTTGCTGTATGCACGTGCACTACCGTTAGGGTGCAAGGAGTCACTGGAGCAAGGATACCGCGGAGGGGGGCAATGTTGACTTTAGCCCGTCCCTCGCAGGCCAAGCTGCGGAGCACCACGCCGCAGCGGGGCGTCGCGGTTTGACCTCTTGGAGTGCAGTATACGCGACAAAAAGTGACGGTACATTTTTTCGAGCCATTTTACCTGACCTTGTGGGACCTGACAACTAGCAAGGCCCGGTCATGCCCTACACTCCATCCCTTCCCTTCACGTTACGCTAGGTCGGAGCTGTAACCTGGAGTCCCGCACGGTCCCAAGGCGGCTGGTTTTCGCCGGGGACACTATCTCGGTTTTGTCAAATTGCTTGGGCTTATCGATCTCAGCAGGGTCTCTCATCAGGACTCTGCAGGGCTCATTCTGGGAGCGGATGCGCTTCTCCACGCCCTCTAGCGCTTGGTTGGCGTGGTGAGCGGCAGGGGTGTCACGCTGGCTGGGCACGGCCACGATCGGGTGTCCCAAGTACACCAGTGGCTCTTTGCGGAACCGGTGCATCTCCCGCAACACGGCGCCCACGCTCGCCGCGACTTGTACATCGGCCAGCGACCAGCCTTTCTCCGCTTCTGGCTTCAACAAGCCCCGTCCAAAAGGTAGCGGCGCATGAGTTGACCGGGCGTACCAGGGCTTCAATTCGGTCGCCGTTTCCGCTAAAAGCATGGCCGTGTTGCTGCTGGTCGCGGCGAGCTGCGCGCCCGTGGCATTGTTGGTCGTCAACCAGTGAAATAACTCGGGCATGATAATTCCGCCCAGATCTGCGCGTTGCACATGCACGCACACATCCCGGGCGCATGAAGGACAATAGGTGCTTGCTAGCTGACCGTAGGATATGCATGTGATGACTAGCTCTTTGCGTGCTGTGTGCACCATGACCTTAGCTGCCATGACACACCTGCAGTGCAGCGGGCGTCCCACGCCTGGTGCAAAGCAGCCATCACTCGGTGCCGTTGACTGCTGGTGCTGTTCACAGCAGCCCGTGTCGAACTGTCTACAGCCTTGGCAGGGATGGTGGTCACAGTGGTGATGGTCACACTGCCGTTGAGGTGGTTGACAGCACTGGTGGTAGAAGAGCCAGCCGCCAGGGGTTGGCTTATATCACCAAGACCACCCATCTGGCTGCGGTCTAGATGCAAGAACTGGTCGGTCAGCGGCACCCCAGGGGCTGTGCCGGCAGACCAGCCCCCTACTAGGTCCCCATTGGCTTGCACTTGGAAAGGGAATGGCACTGGCCAGTGTGCCATAGCATTCCCTGCATGCAAGTCAGTCCACATGGGTGCACGCAAGTCAAGCCAATCCAAGTCAAGCCAAGGCCTAGCCAAGGCAAAGGCAAGACAAGCCAAGTCAAGTCCCACCAAGTCAATTCAAGCCAACCCAAGGCGAGTCGGTCCACGTGGGTGCACGCCTGTGGGTGCTGGCCTGGTGATGGTACTGCCTAACTGCAACTGATTTGAAAGGTGTGGTGTGGCATGGTGTGGTGGCTACCCTGTGGAGACTGTGCTGACCAATGGCTGACACTGTGGAGTGTTTAGTCCTATGTGCTGCAGCAACACCAGTGTTATCTGGGTGGACCACCTGTCCGCGAATACCATGCAATGATGAAAAATTGAGCTGCCCCTGATGCAGATGATGCCCCTGATGCCAAAGCTGTGACCAGACCCCTCACCTGTGAAAACAGGGATCTCGCACAATGTTTCTGGCGGCCGCTGTGGGTCGTCTGCCCCCTTGCCATGGATCCAGGCTGTGTGGCAGGGCAGGTTGGGGAATACCGGAGTCCTGTCAGTCAGGAAAGCAACCTGCAGGAGCAGAGGGAGCCACTGGGTGAGAGGCCAAGCTGCAAGAAGGCAAGACCTAGCAGACAGCAGCGACACCACTTTGGCTTCACAAGCAGCAGAGTGTTGGTGGGCTGAGTTGCTAGCGCATGTTCCAAAGACCACAGGATCTCGACACTCCTGTTTAAGAGCTGTCGAAGTCAATATGCAGAAGGTGACCTGGGAGGTCGAGGGTCACAACTGCAACATATCTTTGGCTGCACAGCCCGCTAGTGGACAACATGCTGCAGGAACTGCTTGAGCTGGAGCCAAGACTAGCCCTGGTAGCAGAGCAGATGCCACTGCACTGCCCTTGACTGCATTTTAAGCATACCAAGAGTGTGGTGGGTTGGGGCTTGGAAGGTGGCTGCCCATTAGACAGGCCAGCTTTTGGGGGGGTGGGCTGGCATGCTAAGTCACCTCGCGCAACCTGAGTCACCCTGCGTCACCTGGGGCCCTCTGGCTCACCCTGAGTCACCTCGTGCAGCCTTGTGAGCAGCAGCTACACCACAGCCAGCCCACCAGGCCTGAGGGGTAGAAAGGTAGCACCATTGTAGCACCTGCCCGATGGTGCCCCACCACTCCGCCTTACAGAATAACGACCCAGGCAGAGCCTAGAGCCCCACAGCCCAGACCCAGAGCACATCCCCCACTCATCCCCATGATGTGTGCACTGCCTCAGCCCCGTGGCCTTGGGGTGAGGATTACCTCACACCTCTCAGCTGCCGCTACACAAGTCGTTGCTGTGCCATCAACATTTGTCCACCTCCTCCCACACAGCACACACCCCGGCCACAGTCACTGCTAAGCCATGTGCCTGCCTGACCTGCACCAGGCCGTACAGGATGTGCGCCAGCTCTGTCCAGCTGCGTGTGTAGCCCAGGTCCAGGTCAGGGGACAGCGCCAGCACCCGGGTGACGGGCCGGTGGGAGGAGTAGGGGCTGCGGTTCTGCAGCTTCTTGAAGATGGCCTCGCCCACAGCCCAATTGTATCGCCCAGCGAGCTGCAAGGCGGTGGGCATGCATTAAGCAACTGGGCATTGCAGCATACATGCCAGTTTGCATAATGGAGTGTGGGAGACACAACCAATTACCCATATCCAAAAGCCATGCTTAGGTTTGCTTAGCCATGCTTTGCCACTAAACAACTGAAGGAGAAGGAGAAGGAGAAGAAGAAGATTTCAGTGGCCCGGCATCCTTGAAAGAAGGAGCTTCTGTCTAAGGCGTGGCATGATTCCACCACCTTCCCTGGATGTAAAGCAACCTTTTCAGCCCCTTACCCTGACCCCTATCCTGGGTCTGTACACAAGTGGCCTCACAAGTACCCTCAGGTCAGCACCTTGGCCCTCAACCTTGAGCCTTCATTGCAGTCGAACACACTAAGTGTGGACCACTACAAAGCGGTGTTTTTGTCTGTGTGGTGTTCCCATCGCATGGCATGCTCATGGCCTACACATGGCACACACATGGCATACACATGGCATACACATGGTCATGGTCGCCTACCACCTCCAACATTGCCTGACCCGTTAGGGCTACACCGTAGAGTTGGCATGACAAAACATGCACTAATTGAAAGCTGATGACAGCTCAAATGGGGGGGGCACACACTACTGTGCCACAGCAGGCTGCTGCTCCTGGGCCTTGGGTGGCTTGTCTCGCAGCCGCTTGTAGCCCAAGCCAGGGTATTCCTTGCCCTTGGCTGGCGGCCTACCCTGCTCAGTCAGCACTGCAGCTCAGCTCAGGTCAGCACTGCAGCTCCGATAGCAGGTGTGCAGCAAGCTGTCATCTGCCATGGTCCACCCACCTTACGGGGGCTCATCTTCATCTCATGTCCTCCTCTGGCATCATGCCACACATGGACGTGGCTGAACACCCAGGGCACAGGCTCAGGCAACCGCATCCCATGGTATTGTCCAACCATGTACATGCCTGTGGGAAATCACAAGCAGCCACTGAGTGCAGGCAGTGAGGGTTGGGAGAGGAGTAGGTCCAAGAGGCCTCGAGACCATGAGGCAGAGGGTGGCAGAGGGTGGCAGCGCACACATGGTCAACCAGCCAGAGCGGCAGTGCTAGTCAGTGCTAGTCAGCAGTTGGCTTGCCTCACAACTTACCCGTGCCGGTCACAAACCACCAAGGCACAGCTCCTATCGTTTCCTGCATGGCAGGCAAGTCCAATGCCGCAACCTTGCATGGAGGGTGTTACATTGGGCATTGAGAGCATGAGGATTGGGACAGGGCAGGATGCGGGTGGGGACAGGCATGGGGCAGCAACTCAGGCAGAGGTGCAAGCCAGGTCTCCTCCAAGACCTAGTGTGCCAGTGGCGCCCAATGCCTTGCTTGACTGCAAATGTGGTGCCCAGGGCTGGCTTGAGGCAGAGGTGCAGCCAGAAGCCTGGAAGCCAACACGAAGACTGGGCCAGGGCGCTGCTGAGCACAGGCATACAGTGGCCCCTGCCCAGCACTTGCCTTGTGCACAGCGCCTGCCTCATCATGGAACCTGTGGACAACAAGCACAGCAGTCATGAGACTGGCAATGTCAACGCATAGGAAACCCCTCGTTCTGCCGCCACTGGGTGCAACCCACTAACTGCAGTCTCAGCGGGCAGCAGCCTAAGGAGCTTGGGCACATGTGGGTTGAAGCAGGCAGCAGGACTTACATGTTGGGCGTAATCTCGCCCTTCATGTCGCCGCCTGGCAGCAGGGGCCGGTGCTCGTTCCACCATGGGCAGCTGGGGCAGTCGTCATGCAGCTGGGCAAAGAAGGCCTGAGTGATGGCACCTGTGTCGTTTGGCAGCAGCCTGCGAGGGCAGCCAGGGTAGGGGCAGCAAGCTAAGCTGGGTCAGCAGGCTTGGGATCAGAACAGCTCACACTGAAACTGGCACTTTGTACAGCGGCCAGGGTGAGGGTTACAGGTCAAGCTAGAATAGCAGGATCTGGGGCCAGACCTGGACCTGCATCTAGCAGGACCTGGAGCTGGATCTGGAGGAGAGTAGCAGGTATGCCAGTTAGGGCAGGCATGGTGGTATACAGGCATGGTTGGGCAGGCATAGTAGTATACACAGAACATGAGACAGCCATGGTCGCTCTGGTACCCTCTAGAGCACCCACCTGCCACCCAGCGCCTCTGCCCAGGGGTAGTCCATGTTGGGCAGCTGCAGCCGTGCAACTTTTGCTCTGTTCACATTTGGCGGCAGTGGGTGTGCAAACCTGATGTGGCCACTACTTGGAAGGACCTGCAGCCAGGGTTGAGTCGAATAGGGTGTGGTGTACAGGGGTGTGGGGTCAGGGCGTGTTTGATGGTCCTCGCAGGGTGAGACACTGCCGTCATGGCGTGGCTAGTGCTAGGGTGCGTCCTGACTGTAGCTTGATCAGTCTAGGCATGTCATCTAGCAGTTCGATGCAACAAAGAATACACAAAGGGCTGCACACAATTCAGAGGGGCCAGGCTTGGCACATAGGACCATTTGCAAAGAGTACAATGTGTATGCCCCGGGGCAGGGGTACATGCATGAAGCAGTGTAGGCATGTCACCTGGAAGCTCCTTCAACTTGGGCATGCGCAAGGGGTGGGGTGTAGGGTAAGGTTCCTAGGGCCTTGTAGACCAGCATCATGGTGAGGGTGCTGATTCTGGTGGGAGCAGGCGTGCCATGTGGATACACAAGGGGTGGGGCATAGGTTGGGTTGTACAAGGAACCTTCCTTGACTTCTTGGTAGCTTGGGGTTAGGTAGGGTTAGGAACATAGGACGTTTGATATGAGATAGAACATGTCTGCACTGGATGCAGAGAAAGTGCGGGCCGGCTGCCATTGATGGCATGGAGTTGCCGTCCTGGGGGTAGACTACCTCACCTGAATTGTTTTGAAGCGCTGGTCCGCAATTATAAGACGGCGCATCATGGTCCTGGCCTGCTCAATCCGAGCCAGCTGGCTGTGTGGCAGGCAGGCTTCCACCGTACTTTCCAACAGCACTCGACCTGCCAGGGCTGACACGAAGGCGTCCATCATGAGGGCCTACAGACAGAGGTGCATGGCACACTGCTCCATGCAGCTCCCCGACACCATGCCGCAAACGAGGCGCAGACATAGGCACAGACATGGGCACCACCACCATCACCATGACCCGGCAATGCACTAGGCGTGGTGCTGCCATGAGCACAGTCACTGCATGCTGCTGGGCAAAGGTCCACATTTGTAGTGTGATACACCAACGCGTACTCCAGGGGGTTCAATCCATAGCACAAGTCGCCCTCTGGTACATGGCCCACTGGTGCACTGTGATGTCATAGTATGTTGTGCCAGAACTGGGAGCCATGGAATGATAATGACGAGAATGTCAGAATAGATATAGATGTAGACGAAGATATGGATAAAGATCTAGATGTAGACATAGATGCCTGAGCAGCTACTCCCTACCATGGCCTACAGCAGGTCAGGGTGCGTGTCACTGAGGTGCAGGGTGGTGGCTGACCTGGTCGAAGGTGAGGCACAGGTGCTCTGTTTCTCGCTTCATCTTGCCAAGGCTGATCATGAAGGGCACATCATCCATCATCCTGTAGCCAGACACCCACACAACCGTTGGGACAATGAGTCAGTCAGTTAGTCAGTATACCCAACCAGCATTGAACTCTTGCACATGTGCGATGCAGCAAAATGATCAAGCCAAGAGTAAGAGTAGTGAAAGACTTTTCAGACGACTGCACCCCCTTAGCATAAGCTGGCAGATAATGCAAAGTGGAACCAGCCAATGTGCAAAGTGCCAATCTTAGCCTCCTGCACACCACCACAGCTGCAGCGTCAGCCACAACCTCGGCCCTTGGTGCTGTTCAGTCTGGCACACCCAGCAAGCTGACAAACCAGCTGCATTCCAATCTGCATAAGCATCACAGGTGCACCTCACCTGGTGGTGATTTCAGCTATGAACCTGAACGCCCAGGTTGCTGGCCCATCTGGGGCTGCGTTCTGCAGGCAGCAGGACGACATCAGTTGCAGCATGCACCGCAGGCCTTGGCTCAAGATACCCTGTCCATGGGGCATGACTGCCAAAGAATTCAGGGAGGCCTGGCTCATGGTTGATGGCGTGGTCTAGTGAAGGTGCTAGAGGCTACTGGACTCTGTCTAGGCTGCCTGGCTGTGCAAGGCCTTCGATCCTGGGAGCCCATAGGGGTAGTAGTGGCAACCCCAGGCCCTCACCTGCACGTACATGAAGCCTGCAAGGTGCAGCACACACCAAAGGTGATGAACAGAAGCCAGCAAATGAGATGATGCAGGTGCAGCACACACATCACACTGCACGCTTGCAATGCTTGTTGCAAGATAATTTCAGCTCTAAAATTGGCACTGGTCATGAGCACTTCTCCACATATGTGGAGGCTCAGCAGCAGCATACACATTGGACAGTTGGCTGGCAGGCCATGGGGTGTAAGTGTGAGAAGTGTGGTGTGTGATACACCTTTTCTGAAAGCTTCAAGTGTCAAGGCCGCAGCAGAGCACTGCATGATAGTCAGTCTTATAAGTAGCCCACCAGCCCTTACCTCCATTGCAGTAAGGCATGCCGGCTTCCTCCTGGCAGAGCACCTGCAGAACCAGTGCATGACATACAATACCCGGCACGACACACAGCTGCCATCGCTCCATTGCATGACAAGATGCAACCGTCCTGATCAACCTCAGCGTCCTCATCCATGCTGGCTATGGGCCAGGTACCCCAGAGCACTGGGTAGCACACAGCCTGCCTGCTTGCCTAATCAACCCTCCCCCTGCTTCTGCCCACTGACCGTCATGTTGCTCAGCGGGGGGCTCTTCAGGTGCACGTAGGGGTCGCTGCGGGACACAGGCGCCACTCAGGCTAGTCAGCAGGCAGCACAGGCCACTGCGGACGGTGTGCAGGCAGGGCCAGGACAGGGCCAGGCAGGTCTATGGTGCGCTGTGCCCACCTGAGCAGCATCATGTCGGCATCCACACTGCCTATGTTGTAGCCCAGGCGAGCCAGACGGCCCGTCATCCTCCATCGCATGTGCCATATCAAAGGAGGGTCTCCTGTGGCCATCATGGCGCAGCGCAGTGTGACACTGTCCCTTTGAAAGGGGCAGCAGCACAGGGGCTGACCAGGGCACTGTGTGGCCAGCAGACTGTCATATTGCGGAGATGTCGGTAGGGCAGGGGCAGCAATACGGAGTGCCAAGGGTAGCTTGTGCAGTTGCAAGGGAGGTGAGATGTCTACTCCTTGTCAACACGCATGGCGTTCCTAGCAGCTTGGGAGAGGATGGCGTGGCAAAGGGACAACAGGACAGGGCTAGATCTCTTTCCTCGTCTTAACCCTTGCTGCGGCCAGTGCTTACCCATGCTGTTTGGTCGCACCGGCACGCTGTCCCACACACAGCTCAGGTCGGGGCTGAACTCTTGCACCTGCGCATGTGCAACATACCTTCTCAATTGCGATGCAGCTTCAGGGAGCAACAGGGTCATGGCAGACTGGCAGCACCTCTGGCTGTCCATCACATGGGGGCATGGGGTACTCCCACCTGACGGCATGCAGCTTCATCCTTGCCAAAGACAAAGAAGTGACCAAACCCCAAATACTTGAACTCGCTCCAGAATTGCAAGACCTTCAGACATGCAGGACAATGTCTTTGGCATGGTACCATTGGACTGGCTGAGGATGTGCAGGCTGCTCACCATATCCAAGAAAACTCCATCGCCACTGAGGTAGCTTGTGAACACCAGTTCCTTTCTAAAGCTCACGGCTTCAGCCAAGGCCCTCAATCCAGCACCTGTATCTCACAATTGAAGAACCTGAGCTAATGCAAGTGGTAGAGCTTGTCAAGGAGTTAGGTGCTCACCTGTGCGCACGTCGCCAGTGTGGGTTCGTGTGTGTCCCAGGCTGCAGGCAGAACAAGCAGGGCACCATGTATCAGGGGGGGCAAGGTTAGATTGTTATGAAAGGTCATGCACGACAGCTGCCTCGAAGGCTCGCGGTTGCGGATGTGGTGACTTGAGCTAACCTGCAGTAGCCGCTCGCCTCGCACGCCCTGGCTGTCACTGAGGCTTGCACGGTCGTCAGGATAAACAAGCCCAAAACCAGCGCGATGCATATGAGGGCTGGCCGTGGGAACACCACGCGGCAGCAGTGGTTTTGGGTCTTCATTGAACCCACACAGCTTCCCCGAGGCAGTAATATTAGCTTATGAAAGGGTACGCACAGACCCAATGGATACCATGCTCGTAGCTTATTAGTTAATTTAAACACGGGATGGCCAACAATATCTATGCTTCACACTGGTATAGGAAACGTCGCGACGATATAATGTATGATCGAGCGGTTGGCTGGAAACACCGCCCGGTGCCGAGCAACAACGTGAAGCTGGCGAAGTGCTTCGTCCAAGGATGTGCGAACAATAACCGAAATCACGTGGGTGAGATCCAGCATTAAGGTATTAAATGTGAAGTGGAAGCGACGTTGGGCGCTGTCAAGGTTCAAAGGAGTGATTGAGAGCAAATGAACCTGAACATGCTTAGACTTAGCAGCTTCCATGAATGGTTTGGGGGCATCTGTTCAAGGCAGTTGATTGACAGTAGCTGGAGCATGTTTGGTGTCTCATCAAACCCAATTTTTCGTTTGTCCTCTTTGCAATTTCATAGCACAAAGTGTCATGGCTCAAATTAGGACTGTCATGTTCATAGTGGGTCCCATAGCGCACATAGCGCCAAGCAAGCAATAGGCCTAATCAAAGGCCCACGCACAGCAGCAGCATCTAGCCACTTGTTGGCGCGCTCAGCTGGAAATGTGTGTGAAGTGTGTGAGAACATATGCTCCTCCTCCACTGAGCCTGGTGTCATGACCAGTGCACGCTCTGCAAGCTTAATGTACCCCGAGATGTCAGCCTTGGTGATGGATTGGCCAGCCAGGTAGCGCCACAGCTTGGTGGTCTCCTTGGCCGGGTTGCCTGCTGTTGCTGCCAGCTCCAGCACGGTGTTGCTGTTGCTGCTGTTGCTGCCAGCTCCTGCTTGGCACCGTCGACATGCTGTTGGAAGTCACTGGCTGGCACTGCAGCAGCCCGGCGCCCTCTTGGGGGGATGGCGTTCAGCTGTACCAGCTCACTGCCTAGCTCATCCGCCTCCTTCTCCTCCTACTCAGGCTCAACAAACGTGGTCTCCATGTCCGCTGCTGCCTGCCTGCTGCCTACCTCTCACTGTCACTGTCAGCCTCATCTGCGGGGCGGGGCGGGGCGGGGCGGGGCGGGGCGGGGCGGGGCGGGGCGGGGCGGGGCGGGGCGGGGCGGGGCGGGGCGGGGCGGGGCGGGGCGGGGCGGGGCGGGGCGGGGCGGGGCGGGGCGGGGCGGGGCGGGGCGGGGCGGGGCGGGGCGGGGCGGGGCGGGGCGGGGCGGGGCGGGGCGGGGCGGGGCGGGGCGGGGCGGGGCGGGGCGGGGCGGGGCGGGGCGGGGCGGGGCGGGGCGGGGCGGGGCGGGGCGGGGCGGGGCGGGGCGGGGCGGGGCGGGGCGGGGCGGGGCGGGGCGGGGCGGGGCGGGGCGGGGCGGGGCGGGGCGGGGCGGGGCGGGGCGGGGCGGGGCGGGGCGGGGCGGGGCGGGGCGGGGCGGGGCGGGGCGGGGCGGGGCGGGGCGGGGCGGGGCGGGGCGGGGCGGGGCGGGGCGGGGCGGGGCGGGGCGGGGCGGGGCGGGGCGGGGCGGGGCGGGGCGGGGCGGGGCGGGGCGGGGCGGGGCGGGGCGGGGCGGGGCGGGGCGGGGCGGGGCGGGGCGGGGCGGGGCGGGGCGGGGCGGGGCGGGGCGGGGCGGGGCGGGGCGGGGCGGGGCGGGGCGGGGCGGGGCGGGGCGGGGCGGGGCGGGGCGGGGCGGGGCGGGGCGGGGCGGGGCGGGGCGGGGCGGGGCGGGGCGGGGCGGGGCGGGGCGGGGCGGGGCGGGGCGGGGCGGGGCGGGGCGGGGCGGGGCGGGGCGGGGCGGGGCGGGGCGGGGCGGGGCGGGGCGGGGCGGGGCGGGGCGGGGCGGGGCGGGGCGGGGCGGGGCGGGGCGGGGCGGGGCGGGGCGGGGCGGGGCGGGGCGGGGCGGGGCGGGGCGGGGCGGGGCGGGGCGGGGCGGGGCGGGGCGGGGCGGGGCGGGGCGGGGCGGGGCGGGGCGGGGCGGGGCGGGGCGGGGCGGGGCGGGGCGGGGCGGGGCGGGGCGGGGCGGGGCGGGGCGGGGCGGGGCGGGGCGGGGCGGGGCGGGGCGGGGCGGGGCGGGGCGGGGCGGGGCGGGGCGGGGCGGGGCGGGGCGGGGCGGGGCGGGGCGGGGCGGGGCGGGGCGGGGCGGGGCGGGGCGGGGCGGGGCGGGGCGGGGCGGGGCGGGGCGGGGCGGGGCGGGGCGGGGCGGGGCGGGGCGGGGCGGGGCGGGGCGGGGCGGGGCGGGGCGGGGCGGGGCGGGGCGGGGCGGGGCGGGGCGGGGCGGGGCGGGGCGGGGCGGGGCGGGGCGGGGCGGGGCGGGGCGGGGCGGGGCGGGGCGGGGCGGGGCGGGGCGGGGCGGGGCGGGGCGGGGCGGGGCGGGGCGGGGCGGGGCGGGGCGGGGCGGGGCGGGGCGGGGCGGGGCGGGGCGGGGCGGGGCGGGGCGGGGCGGGGCGGGGCGGGGCGGGGCGGGGCGGGGCGGGGCGGGGCGGGGCGGGGCGGGGCGGGGCGGGGCGGGGCGGGGCGGGGCGGGGCGGGGCGGGGCGGGGCGGGGCGGGGCGGGGCGGGGCGGGGCGGGGCGGGGCGGGGCGGGGCGGGGCGGGGCGGGGCGGGGCGGGGCGGGGCGGGGCGGGGCGGGGCGGGGCGGGGCGGGGCGGGGCGGGGCGGGGCGGGGCGGGGCGGGGCGGGGCGGGGCGGGGCGGGGCGGGGCGGGGCGGGGCGGGGCGGGGCGGGGCGGGGCGGGGCGGGGCGGGGCGGGGCGGGGCGGGGCGGGGCGGGGCGGGGCGGGGCGGGGCGGGGCGGGGCGGGGCGGGGCGGGGCGGGGCGGGGCGGGGCGGGGCGGGGCGGGGCGGGGCGGGGCGGGGCGGGGCGGGGCGGGGCGGGGCGGGGCGGGGCGGGGCGGGGCGGGGCGGGGCGGGGCGGGGCGGGGCGGGGCGGGGCGGGGCGGGGCGGGGCGGGGCGGGGCGGGGCGGGGCGGGGCGGGGCCCCATTAACAGGGAACATGACAAGCGGGTATACTCCAGTGTAGGTCTATAGATATGTCGAGTGCTTACAGTTGACGGCCCAAACCTCCGTGTTGAACATGACAAGCAGGTGTCCTCCGGTCACGCGGAGATGCGGAGACGCGGATCACACATGGGTTACGGCCATGCACTATGAATCACATGGATCACACATGGGTTCCGGCCGTGGGGCGTGGCGCGTGGTGCGTGTGTGCGGTGCTGCGTTGTGACTGGCACGCAGCATGCTCAGAATGGGCGGTTCCCGCGCTCCTACATGCCGAGCCAGCTCGACAGAGCCACGTCATATCAGGGCTGCCAGTGTTTCGCACGTTGTGCCGTGCGATGCTCAATTGTTTCCAATGCTCATCGGCAAAGGAGGTGTCAACAAGCGCAGGTCTGGCTCAAGATGCGCCGCGGTTAACGCCACTAGTTATGCTAGCGCCTAGCTTTGACCCCTGGGTGGGATTAGTGGCTATTCATCTGTCCATCTATTGGCCACAGGCTGGAAGAGCAGTCCGGCGCACGTTTATATTTTAACTCTGGCCAACCCAATACAACTGCCCCAGGTTCCTACACAGCCAGCTCTTCAGGCTCCCTTGGCCCATGCCAGAGTAGCACAGAGGACAATGTGGTAGTAGAGGTGAGCAGGTAGGTACTAGGTCAACTCTTGGCACGCGGCCCTGGCCCTGGCCCGGCAGCCACACCCTCATCCTCCTGCATGGCATCATGCACTCATGATGCATGGCAAGCAGCAGCTGTTTAATCATGGTGTGTGCACTCACCACACCATGGCTTTATGGCAGTAGCCAGCTAGGTCATCATTGCCCTACCCTGCCCTGGCCACCACACCAACTCGCCCTGGCCACCTCACCAAGCCGTCCTCCTACATGCTTTCGCCTTTGAGTCAGTCTGTGCAAGTAAACAACCTGCTCCTAAAGCTTATTGGGCACGCAATACAGCCTTATGCAATGCTGTGCCGCAATGGGGTCCGGGAGCAGGACCAAGCCCCAGGTGGCCGGGCTGCTGCTGCCTCTCCATGGCCTCTCTATGGGTTGCTATGTGCAATGCTCTGCTCAACCTGCTCTGACAGCGTGTGGGTCCAGCTTGAGCTTTTGCAATGCTGTGCAAAGCCGTGGCCTAGGAGCTCCTTTGCCGCCGCACCCCAGGTGGCTGGGCTGCCGCCGGCTGTCAAGCCTCTTGGCCTCTTTGCCCTCTCTCCACAACCACCCTAGGCCCTCGCCTCCCTTCACCGTGCCTGTGCCCAGTCGCCCTGCCTAGCCCTGCCACATGCCCTCTTGCTTTGCCCCAGGCAGGCAGCGAGGCCGTGGCGCTAGCGGGCAAGCAGCTGTTGTGTGAAGACATCGCCCAGCTGCGCCAGAGCCGCATCCTGCCCTACAACTTCTTCGTCAGCCTGCCGCTGGTCTGCCCCGGCCTCACCCAGTCCCTGCAAGTAAGCTTGAGGGCGGGATGGCAGGCAGGGCGGCAAGGAGGCGGTGGGGCCGCAACGGCAGCACGAGCAGCGGAGGCAAGCCGGGCAGTCGCAGCAGCAGGGTAAGAGGGGCAGCAAGAAGGGCAGGGCATGGCAGCAAGGCGGCAGGGTGGCAGGGAAGCAGGGCAGTGGGCAGGCAGGGTGGCGACACAGCCTGTGGGGGGGCTGTGTGGTGCTGCAGGGTAGCAGGCAGGTACAGGGCTATGAACCCGCAGCATGCTGCCTGGCCCGAGTTGGAAGTAGTGTCTACCTCCAATTATGTAGACAGAAGCTCAACCCAACTAGGGCAGTTGCCCAACTAGGGCACTTGTCCAGGCTAAATTCCCAGCTATTGACAGGATTGGCAGCCTCAAGAGTAGGGGTGATGAAGATGGGCTGACACTGAGACCCTGGCAACCCTGGTGCTGACCCTGGGCTTGTACTGTAGGGTCCTCTTAGTCCCCCGTGACAGGCCTGGGGGACACCCCTAGATGTCTTTATGACTGCTGGCACCTGCACCCCGGCATCCCTGGTGCTGACTCTTGACTCTTAAACCTAGTGTTTGCCCTGAACACTGGATGTAGGGGATAAGCTTCGCTTAGGCTGATGTGGCCGCTCTCCCCATGTCACCGTCCACCCCTTGGATTCGCCCCTGAAAGGGGTCATGGTGATGGCTGGCACTCAACCACCTGGTGCCGACCCTGGTGCACACACTCGTGATGTAGGGCCACCTTGGAGGGCCAGCAGGTACCAGCAGTCCAGGGCCAGCAGGTGCCAGCAGTCCAGGGCCAGCAGGTGCCAGCAGCTTGCCTGAGGGATGGCATGCTCTTGACTCACCCCCTGCGCACCCTTCCCAGGAACTGCAAGCGGGCATCATGCAGCTGGAGGGTGCCGTGGCGGCAGGGCTAGAACCCTCCCTCTTCACCCGGCCAGAGGTGGGTCGGCACCATTGTTGGGGGATAAGTAGTACACAGATAAGCACCTAAGTTGGGACAATTTGACAAGGGGGGTGGCATAACTCATCACTTGCTTGGATGAAACGAATGCAACTTATATCCTTGGAGAGATCTAGAAGTCCTCTAGCTGCCGATGCCCCCAGCTTAGTTTAATTCTCAAGGACAGGAGACTTATGACTTGGCCAGTGGGATACCCCCCCTAAAACCGGTTTTACTAACTAAGTGCACTTATGTTGAGACACTCAAGTATAACCATTTTTCAGGAGAAACTTGGTCCTGCCCTTTTCAGCACTATATCACTATAGGTTCAAGCACCAGATGGCATCAAAAATCCACATAAAAGCTGTGTTGTGAGTCGAAAGTCAGAGCATCACGATGTGCACCCCCCTCTCCACGCAAGCTCCTCTGCCATACTGAGCTGCCCTCATGGAAAGCTGCTCTTCCAGCTCCTGCCTGTTGTAGAACTGGTCCACTGCCCGAAAATACAACGGAGGTTGCTCCTCCATTGAGCAACTGAAAGTTGCATCCATCATATCGTTGGTCACATTTAGGCGCTTCCATGGTGCTAGAGTCGCCGTGCTCTTGCCAGATTGGATGGAGGTTTTAGCAGCTGCCAGCAGCTGCTCCTTGTTGGCAGTGTATAAGCCTGTCTTGGCAAAGGCCCGCTTCAATGACTTCGTTTAGTATGGTATTATTTATTATTAATACATACTATTAAATTCAATTTAATTCCATGGCTTCATTTGCTGCTCGGGCTTGCATCACGGAAGAGGTGTGGCAGGCCCTTGCTCACACGGACCTCGCAGGCCCACTGCACTGCTCCAAGGAGGTCCAATCTGGTCACCCCCCTACCCTGCGCTTGGGCCCCCTTGACAATGCTGACCGGCTGCATCTCCTCTGCCTCCGTCAAAGCCGTCAGTTCCCCCTTTGTAGCATGCCTACCCCCCATGTTGATAAAGTCGTTGAGGGTGAGCGGGGGACGCCATGCTGTTTTGCCACAGCACGCACAGAAGGGCGCGCAACCCCTCTCTTGTACTTGAAGAGGGCCCGAGCGGTGGCTGCAAGCATGCTAGCCCTGTGGCGTGCCCCGTTAGAAGCTTTGCTAGACCACCTAGCGCATGTGGCAGAAGCGGAGATCATTTGAGCAAGGGCCGGGGCCTGAGCTCTGCAAGTAGAAAAGTCATTTTTTGTTACATGCGAAAATTTCCGCCCAACATGGCAAGCGCTACCGCCGGACAGCCGCACATTTGACACAGCGCACCAACTGCACCATCTTTGTTACCCACTAAGGTATCTAGGAGCGTTGAGGAAGCTTCTTGAAACGCTCCTGGTAGTCGCGACCGGGCCTTAACTCCGGATGAGGTTAAAACCGGCGGTCCCGGCAGTGTTGAGATCTCACCTCCCACAGTGCGCAAACATGACGCGGCCCGACAACCACCCTAGTAACCACCTAAGAACGCGATGCGCGGAAAAGAAACGGGGGCTTTCGGTAAAGAATCGAGAGAACACGAGAAACGGGGTGTCCCAACTTAGGTGCTTATCTGTGTAACCGGAGTACCAGATGGGCGGTGGAGCTATTACCGAAGTAACAAAGTTCACTCGTTTTGAGGACCACCTTTTCGACTTATTACCGTTTTTGGCGCTGGATTATTACCGACTTATTACATTTTTACCCAATCGCCCATCACTGGTCGGCACCCTGGACTGCATGCCTGCATGTCTGGGCTGCTGCATGTCGTGTAGGTGGAGGGGGTTGGATGGGGCTCAGCTGAACAGGAACCTGGGCCACCTCCCTGGCCCCCCATCTCCCTCCCCCCCACACCTGCCTGCCCCCACACCTGCCTGCCCCCACACCACCCACCTCCCAGATGCTTTACCCTAACCAGTGCTTTACCCTAACCATCCAACCTGCCTGCTGTGCTGACCTCGCCCTCCAGCAGGTATGGCCTGGCAACACTGGACTGCATCATCCTCAGCATGGCATGGCATGGCATGGCATGCTCTACCCCAGCCTCCCTCACCAATACAAATACCTTCAAGCCCCAATTGCCGTGGCGTGATCTCACATGCGCATGCTGCCATACCCCACATGCTGCGCGTCTTCGCAGCGCATGCACCTCACCGTGGTTCCCCTAAAACTGTACTCTGACCAGCAGCGGCGGCACGCACTGCAAGTGCTGGATGAATGCGGGCAACAGCTACGAGAGTTGCTTGGGGAAGCCCCTCTGGAGGTAAGCGTGCGGTGTGAGGTATGAGGTGTGGGGTGTGGGGTGTGATGTTTGCAAAGCATAAGGTCCCAGACCAGTTTTCCTCAGGAGGATGTGCAGAGAGGTCAAGGCATATGGTTGGGGTGTTTGCATGGTGGGTTTGTATGCACCCATGCATGAGCATGCTGCCTTGGAGCACATGCTGGAGCAGCAAGACAACCAGAGCAGCAATGTATTGGCAGAACATACTTTGTTCTCACATGCCCAGGGCAGCCACTTAATATGCTGCTGATCACGTGAGTGATTTGGCCCTATGATCTGGCCCTATGATTTGGCCTTGTGATCTGGCTCTATAGTTTGGCCTTGTGACCTGGCCCTATGATCTGGCCCGTGGTCATCGCTCAAGAAGGGTATACACCCTCCGCACTATTGTTTACCAAGCCTGGCTTTCATGCGCCGTCTATCATTCACATGAACACACCTTCTCCAGCATTGTTTTTTACCGAGACTGCCCTTCCTGCCATGCAGGTGCAGCTGGTGGGGTTGGCCTCCATGCGCTCCGTCCCAGTGGAAGCCATGCATGTCATGTACCTGAAGGTAGGGGTTGGAGGTCAGGGTCCTGGGAGGGGAGGCTGGCTAGCATTGGGAACAGGACAAGAAAGCCACGCATGCCTCACAGTGATTCGTTTTTTGCGTAATACGTAACGATCGGAACCAAAAGCTAGTTTTCGAGGCCCGGCTTTCGTTACCAAACGGGCCCTTGCGTTGGCTGGCCTGGGTTGCTTCGTAACCGCGTTGGCTTCGTGCCATGTCCGAGTTACGCGCAAGGCGGGGGCACAGCGATGGTGTTTGGAAAGCCAATAGGCCCGCTGGTACCACGAACAGGTTCCAGTCTGAGTGGCTCGAAGGCCGCGAGATGTGGCTTGCAGATTTCGGCTTGCAAGGCAACTTGTACCGCGTGCGCTGTACCGCTTGCGACTTAGTCCTAAACAGCCATCTGCATACCATTCAGAAGCATGAGGACAGCGCCAGACACAAGCAGAACCTTGCAGCCAAACAGAAGAGCTCAGCAGCAGTGCAAGCCTTCAAGGCTGCGCTCACCACTGGGCGAGACAGAGCTGCAGCGAAACGCAAAGAGCAAATGGAAGATCCTGCCACCGTCACGCAGTTTGCAGAAGTGTTTTACCTGCTCAAGCTTGGCAGACCCATGACAGACATTGAGCACACCCCCGACCTCTTCAGAGTCGCCAGGACTCCAGCCATTGCAGCCAAGCACTGGAAAGACGACAGCGCATGGCAGATTGCAGAGGCCCTTTACTCAGTCATGCGCAAGCATGACTTGGAGGTATTGCAGTCAGCAACATTCCTGTCCCTCAGCTTGGACGAGGCCACCACTGTGGACAACCGTGCTGTCATGTGTGTCCATGGCTATGTGGTCAAGGATTTCACGCGGCGTCCAGTCTTCCTGTACTTGAAAGAGGTATGCTTGCCTACAGTAAAGTTGGAGTCTCTTACTAGTGGCCCTTGCCAACCTTATGTGGTTTCACTGCTACTATCAGGTGCTGGAGAGCCCCACAGCAGATGAGTTGTTCAAGGTTCTCCTCTCAGTATTGGATGACACGGGCTTGCCACGAGCCCTGTGGCAACGGGGGCTTGTGGCCCTGGGCACCGATGGCGCCAGTGTCATGGTTGGGTCACACAATGGCTTGGCCATTAAGGTCAGGAAGCAGTTGGCGCCCTTCAGCAGTTCTCAGCACTGTGCAGCACACCGTGTCAGCCTGTCCGCTTCAGTCATGGACAAGAACCCGTGTGTGATGCAGCTGACACGCTTGGTGGATGTGCTTAACCGCCACTTCTGCAAGAGTGCATCTCGAACTGAGCAATACAAGCGTGTCAGCAAGCAGCTGGGTCAGAAGGGGCAGCTGCCCGGCAGAGCCGTCCCTACCCGCTGGCTGAGCCTCTCCCAGCCTCTACAAACCCTTACTGCCAACATCAGAGGTCTGGTGGCTTACATGGCAGATGCTGAGGGGTCTGTCGCTGAGGGCATCACCGCTCAGCTCACAGATCTTCCCACACTGCTGGCAGCGCATGGCATCCTGCCCATGATGCGTCGCCTACACCGGCTGAGCCTGATTTGCCAACAACGTGACATCTTTGTCGAGGAGCTGGCGCAGGAGGTGCACAACACAGCGGACAGCCTCACCACCATGTATGTGACACAGCCTTTCACAGCCCTCGACTTCCCAGAACTCACAGCCTTGTTGACCCCTGGGAGCTGCCTGACATCTGACTCCCAGGGCTACCTGTGCATTGACTCGGCGGCTGGGGCTGGGGTTGTGGCTGGGGAGCAAGGGGCGCAAGAGCAAGGGTTGGAAGGAGGGGAGGTGGAGGGGGAAAAGGGGGGGCCTGACACTCTGCACCAGCTATCAGCTGTAGCACCAACGCAAGGCAGGCGGGGGCGGGCAGGCCCCGTGCCAGAGTCTGACATGCTCCACCACATTGCAGCTGCAAAGCAGAAGCTGACAGCTGCAGCGCAAGCTGTGGTGCAAGACCTGCGACACCGCTTTGTGGCTGGCAGGCATGCCAAGGCCTTGGCAATTGTGTACCCCAACTACTGGGATACCAAACCCAGTGATGAGGACTTCCTGGAACGTCTTGAGGCTATCAAGCAGCTCTACTGCCAGCAAGCATGCCTGTCAGATGGCACGGAGGTCCCTCCCCTCCTCTGCAGTGAAACCCTTGCCACGCAACAATCCCAGTTTGCTGAAGTCATGCGTGATGCTGCAGACAGCCCAGGCATGGGGATCAGCCAGCTGTGGCAGAGTTTGAGCAAGCAGCCCATCACAGCCTTGGAGATCTCTGAGTATGGCAGGCTGGCAGAGCTTGCGATGGTGATGGTCCCAGGCTCAGTGGAGGAGGAGCGCATGTTCCCAGCCATGGCATACCTCAAGGATGACACACGCAACAGGCTCAATGAAGAGCACCTGAATGTGTGCGCCAGGGCCTTCCACACTGTCACACATGGTGTGTCAGATTTCCCATACCACGAGGCGATTGGGGTGTGGCTGGATGCTGCCAACAAGAAGGGGCGCTATGGTGTGTAAGCTGGCTGTCAAGGGTGGGCTGGTGATGGACTGGTGATGATGATGATGGACATATGCTTTGATGATAACAGACAGTCATGATGGAGATGGTAATGTTTTTGTATATAATGCTTTTATATAATTAATTAAAGGTTTAAGAAAGATTTTTTATATAATTCGTAACCAGTCGTGACCAACCGCGGAACCAGCCATTTTATGGTCCAGGACCCTTCGTGACCAGGATCAGCTAGGCCGTTTTGAAAAACGAATCACTGATGCCTCAGTGTCCCTCATGTGAACAGCAATTCAAAGGTGTGAGGCTGCCATAACCATATTTGTGGGATGGGCAGTGGGGTGAGGAGGGGGAGGGAGGAGGGAGAATGGGAGGTTGTGGGGCTGGGAGGTGGGAGGGCGTGCAGGGCTGGGGTGATGGGGAGGGTGCGGGGCAGGTGCATGGGATGCTGGATGGCTGACCCCACAGCCTTGTTAGACACAGGTGGTGTGCAGGTGAAGGAGGTGCAGCTGCCAGGGCGCCTGCTCCAGCTGTTCAACCTGGTCACCAAGGCCATGCTGCATGCCGGGCTGCTGCTCCCTGAGGCGAGTCAATGCCCACATCAGCGCTGGGCTTCCTGCTGGCCCTGTGTGCTGGTGGTTGTGTGTCGTTAGTTACATGCCCTAATGATGCGATGCAGTGTGTCAGTGACATCATCAGGTTCATCATCATCAATCACTCTTCACCAAACGTCCAGCGGCTCAATGCCAATAGGGGCAGTGGGAGGGGTTTGGGCGGTCGTCACCACATCAGCAAACCACCTGCCCTGTGTGCTGCCCTGTGTGCTGCACAACATGCTTTGGACACCTGGCAGGTGGAAACCTCAGCTCAAGGTGATGGCATCCATGCCTTACAATGCCTGTGGCATACCCGCACTGGCACCTGCCATGTGCTACAGGATGATCGCAAACCCATCATCCATGCTACCGTGATGAACACTCGATACCGCGCCGACCCCGGTGGTGAAGTGGGCGACAGCGCGGCTCGCAGTACCAGGCGGTCGCTGAACGTGAAGCGGAAGCCGGTCAATGGCACATGCCTTATGGCAGCGTTCGGCGACTGGGATGCGGGGGTGATCAGACTCGGTGAAATGCACATGAGTCACATGGAGTCGCGCGACCCCGTCACAGGGTATTACGTGTGCGCTGCGCGCCATCCCCTCAGCTGACCAACGACATGCAGGTCCTTAGCATTAAAGGGACACCTCTCGCTGCAGGTGCAGTAGGGCTGCGGGTACATCAGACATATGATTGCTGGTGTGATGTGCACAGTGAGACCAGCATGGTTTTTTGTTCCATAAAGGTTGTGTCTTAGTCTTGTCAGCCAGGCCCCTTACAGTGTTTGCAGGTTGATTCTCATGGTTGTCCTGGCATTGTTGTTGTCATTACAGCTTGATCCTCATTTTTCTGCTTGTTGTCTATACTTTTTAAGGCTGAAAAATCATTGATTGAGGATGCTTTGCTGTGCACGGCCTACTAACTGCATACATGTTTTGAGACGGTGGTAAGGTAGCTGGCTGGGTTGCCAACATTATGGATTATCTAGCATAATAAGTGGCGCAGTGAGAGCAGAAGTACAGTCGTCCAACCACCAGTCAGCTGTGACACGCCCTGAGGAAATTTCAAATATTTCTGCGTATCACGTACAGGCCATCCCAGCATGTAAGACTTGCACCGCTGGGTTCAGCGCATCGCTGTTATCACCCTGTCGCATGTTAACCCCCGTAGCCCGCCAAGCTGGACGTAGAGCGGTGCAGTCCAGTCGACGTAGAGCGGTGCTCTATACCCCGTGCACAGGTGTCCCCAACTAACAGAAAACCTACCCCTGGTAATCAAAACGACGCCGCGTCCCAGCCACGTGGTCTCTAATTATGCTTCGCACATCCCCGGATAGAGTACTCTGTCAGCTACGGGGTGAAGTGTGTATCATTAATTCCCGTGTATTGTGCTGAGCGCACTGGCGGCTCAAATATCAACATTCAAATTCATGCGTGTATTGCTCATGCGGGCCTCGCCGCGATCGACCGCCGCGACCGACGTGGCCCAGTAGCCCCTGCAAACAGTCAGGGACACTCGCCGCAGTAGAAACGGGCATCACGGCATGACAAGCAGATGCAACTAAGCAGTACAAGGTGTGTAGGCCATTGCTATGTTACCTTGCTGGGCAGGTTGGGTCCGATCCCTCTCGCCCGCCTTGCGCTTGCGTGTCCAGCTCGTGTTCATCTCCGTTGTTGTCCCCTGCTGCTCCTCAGGTGCAGCAACAAGTGGAGGGGGGAGCAGGTCAGGGGCGCCACCCGCACCAGCTGCCAGCTGCTGCCATGGGGGTGCAGCAGGAGGGGGGAGCAGGTCAGGGGCGGCACCCGCACCAGCGGCCTGCTGCTGCCAGGGGGGTGCAGCAGGAGGGGGGAGCAGGTCAGGGGCGGCACCCGCACCAGCTGCCTGCTGCTGCCAGGGGGGTGCAGCAGGAGGGGGGAGCAGGTCAGGGGCGGCACCCGCACCAGCGGCCTGCTGCTGCCAGGGGGGTGCAGCAGGAGGGGGGAGCAGGTCAGGGGCGCCACCCGCACCAGCGGCCTGCTGCTGCCAGGGGGGTGCAGCAGGAGGGGGGAGCAGGTCAGGGGCGCCACCCGCACCAGCTGCCTGCTGCTGCCAGGGGGGTGCAGCAGGAGGGGGGAGCAGGTCAGGGGCAATGTCATTCGCCCTCCTTGCTGCAGCTTTTAGGCCGCTAGGGCAGTGCAGATAACCAGCTCTTGGTGAATTATTCAGGGCATGAAGGTGGGCATCCCGCCGGCTGCGCCCCATTGGGGTGGGCTGGAGTTGCTAAGGCCGGGACAAGGAGGGAGGGGGAGGTGGGTGGAGGGGGGGGCTGGGATTGGGAGGGGGTAGCAGGGGTGGGAGGGCAGTGAGGGGGCTGGGAGGGGGTGGGAGGGGGGGTGGAGTGCGGGGCTGAGGTTGGGAGGGGGTGGGAGGGGGGGTTGGAGGGCCGGGCTGGGGTTGGGAGGGGGTGAGCGGAGGTAGGAAGGCGATGCTGGGCTGGGGAGGGGGGGGGGCTGCAATGGGCAGGGTCGGATGGGCTAATCATTCCTGCAAGGCAAAGTCGGGTCACGCCAATGTCATTTCAAGCAGGCCTGATCAACTAATTGCCATGCTTTCTTCTCCAGCAGTTGTGGCGTTGAGTAAGGAACAGAGTTATGTAGCGAAAAACTGGAAAGTCACAGTGGTCAGCTCACAACATGCCATTTTGTTAATGAGGGTCCCTTTTCCTGTGTGACTAGCGAGAGAGAGACGCACATTTCCCGCATTTGCAGCAATGTCGCTACATCACATGCCCAGCGATGGCCCTCCAACACCGCCTGCACCAACAAAAGGCTCGCGGAGCGAGCCTGGCGGGCTGTGCTGTGATTGTACTTCCGGCTGGATGCCAGGCGGAGTTCGCTCATTGGTGCCACTACTCACCACTTGAACAATCGATAGTGAGCAGCTGAGGTGTGTCCGCGCTCGCTTGCGCCGGCATGGACTCTGATGCAAGGATTAACGCGCCGCTTGCCAGTAGATGCGGAGTAATTCGCAGGTGCCAATGCAACAAACGCTACCGAAATCGGTGCACTTCGTAGCGAGTACTTGCATGAAGATTACCAACCCCATGTTGGGGACTCTTGACTTAGGGCGCGTTTCCAATGCACGGAGAAAAGAGAAAAGAGATCGGAGAGAAAGAGAAGAGAAGAGAGAAAGAGAAAGAGAGAAAGAGATCGCCGCCAGCCCATGTCCCTCTAACTGCCGCCAACGGTCCGGATCTCTTCTCTCCCGTTTCCAATGCGCGGAGATAGAGACGAATAACTCTCCATTTCATCTCTTTTTCTCCGCTAGCGTCCTCCAGGCCGACCCCCCGAGGAGAAAAAGAGATGTGACCGAGAGATGTGACCTTTTGCACCGGAGCCGCCGTGAGAGCTGGGTTAGGCTGGGCGACAGCATGTTTCTCCAGGGCATCGGGTCCCGTTGCCGCTTCTGCGTCGCCACCAAAGCCGCAGGAGCTGCTGGCGAGGAAGGATTATTCAGCATTCCCCGTGAGGCATTCCCCGTGAGGCATTCCCCGTGAGGTTGTCAGCTACCAGGACACACCCCAAGCCACCAAGTGGTGCAGCAGCAGCAGCCAGTGGTGCAGCACCAGCAGCCAGTGGTGCAGCACCAGCAGTCAGTGGTGCAGCACCAGCACCCCAAGGAGTGCATCAGATGTATCTTCAGCAGCTCGCCATTTTATACCATGCGGTCCAAAGGCAACAGAAACAGCAGGACCAGGTGGCAGCTGTGGAAGGAGAAGCCATTATGTCCCAGGCGTTTGGCCCTGGCACGCCCAAGGAGGGTACACAGAGGGATGCGTTCTATGTGCCTGGTACACAGTACCCTTAGTGTTGCAGTTGTGGACACCAGTTGCACTGTGGGGCGTGCAAAGCCGGCTCTTCACATGTCTGGAAAATGCAACTCACCATGGTGATGGTTCTCTAGCTGATCATGTGATGGTTCTCTAGCTAATCAGGTGATGGTTCTTTAACCGATCACGTGATGGTTTCTCTAGCTAGTCAGGTGATGGTCCTCTAGCTAATTAGGTAATGGTTATCCAGCCTTTTGTGTGTGTAACAGAAGACACACGACTGTTGTGTTACATCAACCTATGGCTGCAAACAAAACAACAGCATCACGAATGCCCCTACCCTCTTGCAGAGCTGCAGCTGGCACTTGTCCACGGTGTGCCGGATGAGGGAACTGCCGCTGGGCCTCATGCAACCTACGATTGAAATCTGCCACAGCTTCAACCAAGACCTCATCTCTACGCAGCAACTCATCAGGATTCATGGGCTGCACACCTCGCATGACGCAGATGTTGTGCAACAGGAAGCACGCCATGATGACATACGGAGCAGTATCAACCTCTGTGCGCAAGCCGTGATGAAACACTTAAATGTTGCTGGGGTGTGTGGCTTCGTTCGATGAAGGCGTCGGCGGCGGCTGGAAAGTGGACTTCCATGCATCTCTTTTCTCTTTTCTCCGTCCATTGGAAACGCGTTTGAATTCATGCACATGGGCGATCTCTTTTCTCTTTTCTCCGTCCATTGGAAACGCGCTGTTACAGTGTTTGCAGGTTGATTCTCATGGCAGGTTGATTCTCATTGTCCTGGCATTGTTGTTGTCATTACAGCTTGATCCTCATTTTTCTGCTTGTTGTCTATACTTTTTAAGGCTGAAAAAATCATTGATTGAGGATGCTTTGCTGTGCACGGCCTACTAACTGCATATATGTTTTGAGACGGTGGTAAGGTAGCTGGCTGGGTTGCCAACATTATGGATTATCTAGCATAATAAGTGGCGCAGTGAGAGCAGAAGTACAGTCGTCCAACCACCAGGTGTCGGTTTTATGATAGTTGGGGGCGTACATGTGCATGTGCATGCCATTATGGAGCGGGTATGCGAGTTTTATGTCCATGTCGCCGATGTGTACGTCACAGCATGTCCGTACTAGCTATGTGAGGCAGGCATTTGCTTGGTTTACACCCACGTTTGCCCCACAAGTTTCAACGCCTCCCCTTATGACAAGAAAACTACCGTAACCACAACATTGCAACTTTTCAACCCTACAGCCTCCAAGCTACGTGTTCAAAGACAGACAGGGCCTAACAACCGACCCAGGCGCACAAAACATGACGACCGGGACGAACGATGCGCACCCATGCCTGCTGTGGTCTGTCGCCCTTGCTGGCTGCCGCCTCAACAGAAACTGCGCCTCAGTCATTAAGGGCCCAGTCGTATGGCTTGTAGGTGACTTTGATTGCGCGGGAGCCCGCCAGCAGTGCCTCCAGGTCCGACCGCGCTTTCCCCTGCAAGGCGGCAGGGAGTGCGCCCCTGGTTTACTTTCCCTTTTTGAATCCTCCAATCCCCTTACTCCTCCTAGTCTGTCTCCTTCCCTCCGTTTCCGTCCTGCTTCCCATTCAGGCATTTACCTGGGTGGCTTTCATGCATCCCAAGCCCTTAGTGTGCACCAGACTCTCCCTAGAGGGGCTGCCAAGCACCATGCTGTGTGCTGCACAGCCCACAGCAGATGCAGCTTAAGGCGGCAGCTGGCAGCAAGGAGCAGCTGTACCCTACAGCCCCAAACCAGCAGCAGCAGCACTGGACATCCCGCATTAGGGCTGCACCCTGTGCCTACCCCTCTTCCTTGTGATCCCTGCATTGGCCCCTGACCTGGAGGAAGCGGGCGATGAAGGCCAGCCGCTGGCGTTCATTGTCACCAAAGTCCACGCTGTACCACTACATGCATGGTCAGCCCAGCCCCAGCCACACCCACAGCCACACTCACAGCCAGGCTAGGTAGGAGGCACACAGGGCAGCAGGCAGTGGGGCACACAGGGCAGCAGGCAGTGGGGAGGGTGCAGCGGAGCAACACACAGGCCAGCAAGGGATGAAGACAGGGGAGCAGGTGGCAGTGTGCAGTGGTGATCAGTGTTCAACGTCTATGGTTGAGCCAGGTGCAGTGAATGCATCCCAAGCAGTTGTAGGGAGTACTCTAGGCCACCCAGTCTACGTGCAGCTGGCCTTGTGGCATGCCTTGTGCCTTCTGCCCGCAGCAGCAGCAGCAACAGACAGTAGGATGCAGGCGGGGAACACGCATCTCATAGCGCAAGGCAGGAACGCTGCTGTGCAGGGAGCACCAGCAGTGTGCGGTGTCTAGCCCATTGTGAAGCAGGATGGCCTAGGGACCTAGGCGGGAAGAGAAGGCAAGGCAACATGGAAGAGGAGGCAAGGCAATAGGGAAGAGTAGGCAAGGCAACATGGAAGAGGAGGCAAGGCAATAGGGAAGAGTAGGCAAGGCAACATGGAAGAGGAGGCAAGGCAATAGGGAAGAGTAGGCAAGGCAACATGGAAGAGGAGGCAAGGCAATAGGGAAGGATAGGCAAGGCAACATGGAAGAGGAGGCAAGGCAATAGGGAAGGATAGGCAAGGCAACATGGAAGAGGAGGCAAGGCAATAGGGAAGAGTAGGCAAGGCAACATGGAAGAGGAGGCAAGGCAATAGGGAAGAGTAGGCAAGGCAACATGGAAGAGGAGGCAAGGCAATAGGGAAGAGTAGGCAAGGCAACATGGAAGAGGAGGCAAGGCAATAGGGAAGAGTAGGCAAGGCAACATGGAAGAGGAGGCAAGGCAATAGGGAAGAGTAGGGCAGGCAACATGGAAGAGGAGGCAAGGCAATAGGGAAGGATAGGCAAGGCAACATGGAAGAGGAGGCAAGGCAATAGGGAAGAGTAGGCAAGGCAACATGGAAGAGGAGGCAAGGCAATAGGGAAGAGTAGGCAAGGCAACATGGAAGAGGAGGCAAGGCAATAGGGAAGAGTAGGCAAGGCAACATGGAAGAGGAGGCAAGGCAATAGGGAAGAGTAGGCAAGGCAACATGGAAGAGGAGGCAAGGCAATAGGGAAGAGTAGGGCAGGCAACATGGAAGAGGAGGCAAGGCAATAGGGAAGGATAGGCAAGGCAACATGGAAGAGGAGGCAAGGCAATAGGGAAGAGTAGGCAAGGCAACATGGAAGAGGAGGCAAGGCAATAGGGAAGAGTAGGCAAGGCAACATGGAAGAGGAGGCAAGGCAATAGGGAAGAGTAGGCAAGGCAACATGGAAGAGGAGGCAAGGCAATAGGGAAGAGTAGGCAAGGCAACAGGGAAGAGGAGGCAAGGCAATAGGGAAGAGTAGGGCAGGCAACAGGGAAGAGGAGGCAAGGCAATAGGGAAGAGTAGGCAAGGCAACATGGAAGAGTAGGCAAGGCAATAGGGAAGAGTAGGCAAGGCAACAGGGAAGAGGAGGCAAGGCAATAGGGAAGAGAAGGCAAAGCAGGCAATAAGGCAAATGGCGAGAGAGGGAGGGGTGGAGGGCGGTGTCCAGACCATGCACGTTGTTTGTTGCAGGCCCCCCAACCTTCACACACACTCACCTTGAAGATCATGGACAACTGGCAGCGGGCTGCGGCCAGGTCCACCTCCACCTCTGATGCACAGAACGCCTCCCCTGCCGCTCTCATGCGACAACAACATCATCACCCTTGTCAGCAGCAGCTGCAGCAGCAGCTCTGTCACCCTCAACAACACAACCTGCAAGTGGTGACGTCCGTGTCTGTGCTGCAGTCAAGGCATGCATATGCGTAGCATGCGTTGCAGCCACATTACTTGGAATGTCTCACTGTTATGTGTCATTGCCTGCTGCTGCCAACATCAATCCCAATCCAACCCTCCTGGTGTTGCTCCAACCCACATCAACCCAATCCAGGCAATCTGACTTTGAATCTGACTATGAATTCAGGCGATCGAAGCCGGGAAATCCGCTGCAGCAGGCAGAGAGGTGCCCAGTGCTCACCTGCAGCCCCCAGCGCCTCTTTTAGGTTGCCTGGGGTGTACAGCTTGATGGGGGGGCAGGACTTGGCACCACACACCAGAGCAAAGTGGATACGCGGGTCCATGGGTTGCACCACCTGAACGAGTCACACCCACTGGTCACACCCCTGGGTCACACCAACCCCATGTGTCCACACTTCTAATCATAGCAACTGCTTGGGACACTTTAGCACACCCTGAAACCCTGGCCCTGACCCTGACCCTGACCCTGGCCCTGAAAAAGGCCCTGACCCTGACCCTGACCCTGACCCTGACCCTGGCCCTGAAAAAAGGCCCTGGCCCTGGCCCTGACCCTGGCCCTGACCCTGACCCTGGCCCTGACCCATGTGCACCAGGTACATAAGGCTGATGGATTTGTAGTGCAAGCCTACAACAGCACCTTAGCTGCTCGGGGGTCAGACGCCTTGAGATGACCGCTGGAAAACCTGCAACACGAGGGGATACAGACACTTGATGAGAAGGGCTGCACTTGCATAAGGGCAATGCAGGCGCAGGCGTGTGAGACTGTGATATGTCACTACTTATGACCGGCCTTTACTTAAGTTGAGTATATTGTGACTCTTCCTTGGTGATGCGCAGATAGCAAGACTGGAGGGTACTGGAGGGTTTTGCACACAGCCCGGGTTGATGCTTTGTCCACCTAGCTGCTCACAGTTCAGGCATGCCTACACCAGCTGCCAGGGGTTTGAAGTAACCAAATAAACATTTCTGCCTAACAGGCGTCAATGCCATCCCAGAACTACCCAAAGCTCCGGTCGTTTATAAAGGCGTATGATTGTCAGAGCTTGCCAACCCATCCGTGACAGAAGTTCTGACGCCTCCATTTCATGAAACGCTCATGAACCTCGTGACAATATGGTACATATAAGGGTGTGCAAATGAGCAGCAGACCTGGCATTATCTAGCTGTTTCAGGGTCGATTAGCCAAGGGGTGGGCATGGAGCATTAGAGGGATGGGGCATGGGGCATAGGGGGACGGGGGCATGGGGGAAGTGGGGGTACACAAAAGGCGGCAAACAAAGAGCCCCCCTCCACAAACCTGCCATTAATGTTGGCTGAGGCTGGGGCAAAAACATGGGGCATGGTGGGAGGCAGGGGTGGGCGTGACGGCTGTGGCTCTAAGCGCCCTTTAATATGACCCTGCCTCTGGGGCTGCCTGATGCTGCCTGATCAGACTGCCGCATGAGGCCTGATCAAGCTACTTGGCAAAGTGCAGGCATGGGAGTGTGATGTGGTGCTGCTGATCCTAGGGGTGGGATCACTGGCCTGTGCAGCCCCAGGACCACCCAGGGGTTTGAGGCTGCGGCCCGGTTGCCTCTCAGCACCCCGTTCTCCATGTCATCAGCTGCATGCAGGGCAGCAAGGATAGCACAGCTGCCTGCTTGTTAGGAGTAGTTGAGAACAACAACAGTGGCCGCAGCATCAGCATGAGGAACGGCATTGACGGCAGCGGGCAGCAGTGGCAGCGCTTGTGGCAGAGACAAGGGAGACTCCAGCAGTAAATGATACACGGGAAAGGTCACACAACGTCACACCACAACTGGCGATCTCGTTGTGTTGGCTGCACAGGATGCGGCCGTGGCTTCATCAGTAGGCGCCACCTGATGTCTGACGATCAGGATATGTCAACCAGGCTGAGATGCTGCCCGGTGTGATGTCCAGGCATGGCAGCCAGCCCAAATATGATATCATGTTTTAATCCCACACCAGTCTCACACTCTGATCCCACCCTGATCTGCTGTTTTGATATCACTCGGATCTTTTATGCTTGATTACATATTCCTGATGCTTTGAGCTCAAGTGCATATAATGGCAAAGGACAGGAGGCTGAGGAGGTGTGACCACCTGAATAGGTGTGACCGCCAATGCAGTACGCTGTGTCCCGCGTGAAAAAGGCGGCGCGCTGGAGGGCTGAGGTGGGGGCGCCCAGCACCACGGTGGCGTGGATGATGGCTGCGGCAGAACAGCAGCAGGGGCAGTGAGAGCAGGGGGAGAGTGGGTGAGGGGCTGGAGGGTGGGGGGTGGAGGGGTGGAGGGGCTGGAGGCTGGGGGGGAGGAGGCTGGGGCTGAGAGTTTATCAAGGACAGGGTGGGGTAGGTGGAGGTGGAGGGGCAGGGCCACAGGTGAGGTGCTGGACTGAGGCTAAGTGGGTGCATTTGCTCAGGTGCGTGTTGTCAGCTCAAGGGGTTTGAGGGCACCCAGGGCGGGTGAGTGCAGCGCGAGTGCCAGGCAAGGCAAGTCTCGATGTGGGGTGTCTGTGTATGCAAGGAGGGAGGGTTTCTTATGAATGCATGGTGGGGGGTGGTGAGGTAGAGAGGAGGGGGATGCAGGGTGCAACTGGACAGGGAACCTGATGCAGATGTGGAGCCTGCACGGCATTGGCTGCGGGAGGGCAGCAGGGACACCCAGGCAAGCTCTTAAGCTGCTGGCCCAGCTGTGCTGGCAAAGCCCCGCCGCCCCTCCACCCCGCCGCCCCTCCACCCCACCGCCCCACCACCCCGCCGCCCCGCCGCCCCGCCGCCCCGCCACCCCGCCGCCCCGCCGCCCCGCCGCCCTGCCGCCCCGCCCCGCCCCCGCCCCTTTGCCTCTCCGCCCCGCAGTGGCCCTTTCACCTGCATTGTACAGGTTGATGAACAGCACCATGAGCTCCTCCCTGGACAGCGGCGCCAGGTCAACCTGCACAGAGGGCCACACACACACACACACAGCTCTTGCACACACAGCTCTTGCAAACACAGTGCACTGCACACGTCAGTGCAGGCTGTTGGTCTACCCGAGGCAGGACATGCCCAGGTTCAGCAGCAAAGCCGGCAGCTTCCATTTGGCCAGCACATCGGCAAATGCCTGAAATAATAGGTGTGCAGCGGGATGCATCGCACACAGCTCACATAGATGGTGTATGGCACATGGGGCACATTTGCATGGCATGCTGCACACATGCTGTGGCTCAGCTTGACATGCGTGCAAGCGCCCCTCCCTGGTGTATCGTCCCCTGTCACATAAGGCAACAGCGCATGCAGCCGCCCCCATGCCGCGGATACCGCACCCTTTGCAACTCCGCCGTCGCGTCCACGTACTCCGCGAACCTAGGGTCGGCCTTAAGGGCCGGGTAGTTGACGGAGCGTCCATTGCTGCTGAGGTGGGTGTCGTACAGCGCCAGGATACGGGCGCGCAGATCCGCGGCCACCTGCGATCCGAACACCAGGCTTTAGCGAGGCGGAAGGTGGTGAGAAGCTGGCCAAGACACAAAATAGCGGACGCGGGAGGAAAACCATGGACGCGGGTCCGTTCCGGGCCGCGGGTTTCGCCTCACCTCCACTGCTGGTCTCACTGGACCGCTCCACCAATAGTGTGAGTTGAGGGCAGCTCCTTTGCCAGGCCTCCCAGCCTCCGACACCAAGTGATACGAGGTGGCCGGCAGCACCTTGGGAAGAGCTTTTCCCCCTGCCTCTGACAGCGCTGTGCCGGTCCCTGTGGTCGCCGTGGAGTTCAGTGAGGTGGTTGTGTCAGTTTGGGTGGTTGCCTGCTGTGCACTGGCCTCGAGTAGTTCAGGCAACGAGTCTGCTGCAGGGCTGATGATGTTTGCCGCGAGGAGCAACGAGGCTGCCTGCTGGACCCCATGCTGCTGGACCAGCAGGGCGGCAGCTGGGCTTGAGCCCAGCCAGGCCAGGAGGTCGGAGCCTTGGAAGCAGGGAACATGGCGGCCCCTGCACAGGGCCACTCGAGGAGTGACAGCCACCTGGCAGCTGGCCAGCACAGTGTCACTGACGAGATGCAGCTGGACACAGGGACCAGTACTGCACTGCCCTGCTCTGCAAGCACTGGTGCCCGAGACCCTGGGGTGCCTAAGCAAGGGGTTGCCAGCAAGGGGCGTCACTCATGCATCACTGTCAGCGTCACTTAGGGGTGTGGACTAGCCACAGCCACTACCGCTGCCCTGCCTTGCCCTGACGCACCCAGTGCCCTGGCCCGCAGCCACAAGGGTGTTGCCAGCAAGGGGTGTCACTGCTGCGTCACTCTTCTTTCTTCAGTATCACTCATGCGTGTGTGTGACGGGGCCCACACGCATGACGGCCACGGCGGTGCATGCTGCTAACCTCAAGAAACAGCACCCCTGCCATGCCCCTTGGCCCCCCTCAGCCTTGCTGAGCCAGGCAGCTAGGGACACATGGTGAGATGCAGGCCCCATGTGCTACTCCCTCCTGTGCTGCTGCCCCCTGCTGCCATGTGCTCACAGTGGCCAGCCCCCCCTGTAAAGTCCAGGTCAGGGTGGTCAGGGTCAGGGTGGTCAGGGTCAGGGTGGTCAGGGTCAGGGTGTTGACCATGCAGGTGTGCATGGAACCTAGCCCAGGGCTGCGACAGCCCTCGATAGCGAAGGAAGCATCTCGGCAGACCTTTCAGCAGCAAAGCCACTGAGGACAGAAAGGAAGGAAGGAGGGAAGGAAGGAAGGAAATATGAAAGGAAGGAAGGAAGGAGATATGAAAGAAAAAATTGAAGGAAGGACAGAAGGAAGAGAAAAGCAGATCTAAAAGGAAAGACAGACAGACTGCACTCTTCCTAATGGGCGTGGCAGGATGAAAAGAAGGAAAGTAGCGCTAAGACTGCTCCCTGCTAATGCGCAGCTAAACTAGCATATATCAAATGCAAAGGGCAATGACCCTGGCACCACCTCATGCCCTGGGCTGGCCACCAGACAGCCATGGGGCCTCACTGCCAAGGTCTCCAGCACCCCATGCACCATCCATCACCCTCACCTGACCGCAGCAGGCTGGCGCCCTATGCCCCCATCACCAGGGGTAGCAGCCAAGGCCGCAGCGGCCTGCTCCAGCGCAGGGCTGCGGCCAGGCACTCCTTGACCTGGCCCGGCAGCTGAGCGCTGAGCAGCCTCTTCTTGTACAAGCTGCAGCTTGGAGAGGCGGCAGCAGCGGCAGCAGCAGCAGCAGCAGCAGCAGCAGCAGCGGCAGCAGCGGCAGCAGCAGCAGCAGCGGCAGCAGCAGCAGCAGCAGCGAGCGGCGGCGGCGGCGGCGGCGGCGGCGGCGGCGGCGGCGGCGGCGGCGGCGGCGGCGGCGGCGGCGGCGGCGGCGGCGGCGGCGGCGGCGGCGGCGGCGGCGGCGGCGGCGGCGGCGGCGGCGGCGGCGGCGGCGGCGGCGGCGGCGGCGAGCGGCGGCAGGCAGCAGCAGCAGCAGCAGCAGCAGCAGCAGCAGCAGCAGCAGCGGCGGCAGCAGCAGCAGCAGCAGCGGCGGCAGCAGCAGCAGCAGCAGCGGCAGCAGCAGCAGCAGCAGCAGCAGCAGCAATACAGTGAGCAGGAGGAGGAGTAGAGGGTGGTGAAGCTGAGGTCAGGCAGTGGTAGGCAGGGGTATAGCAGTTGGGCCGCAGGGCCATGGCACGGTTGTGCGCTGCAGGTCCATGTCAGGTAGAACACAGCCACAACATAGCAAGGGATACCACAGCCCATCACAGCCTAGCCTGAACCAGCCTCCCCTTCCTAACCCAGCCTCCCCCGCCTGACCCAGCCATGATACCTGGCACTACACCACCGCCCACAGGACTATGACACTCATAGCTTCAGGCTGTGGCCGCCTGACCCAGCCTTCCCTGCCTGACCCCACCCATCACCCTCAACCCACCTCCCACAGGACTATAAATCACGCCCCACAGCCCTCACAGCCTCCCTGCTACTGCCTTCCTGGCCTGCCCCCTGCCCTGCTGGCCGCCAGCCCACTGAGCACTGGCTGCAGCCCTCATAGCCAGGCCCTCCCGCAGCTGTGGCCCACCTGCAGCAGCTGGTCAGGGAGCGCAGGCCGGCTACCCGCCGCTGCCACCAGGGCTGCAAACTTGGAGGAGCCCTCTGCCCCTGCTGCTGCGCTGCCAGCGGGTGGTGGGCCCGCAGGGGCAGGCTCCTTCAGTGCTGTCAGCAGTGCGTCACAGCCCCCCAGGCTGGACCCGGACACAAACACCTGGAGGCGTGGTAGGCAGGGGGAGGGCAAGTAAGCGTGCAGGCAGGCAAGCAAGCAGGTGGGCCGGCAGATGGGCAGGCAGGGGTGGCAACTGGGCATGGGAAGAAGGTGAGTAGGCAGGCAAGGCCGCTCCAACAGGCCTTGCTCCCAAGCTGCTGCTGCTGCTGCCGCTGCTGAGTCTGCAGCAAGCAGTTCGGCAGGGGCAGGGGCAGGGGCAGGGGCAGGGGCAGGGGCAGGGGCAGGGGCAGGGGCAGGGGCAGGGGCAGGGGCAGGGGCAGGGGCAGGGGCAGGGGCAGGGGCAGGGGCAGGGGCAGGGGCAGGGGCAGGGGCAGGGGCAGGGGCAGGGGCAGGGGCAGGGGCAGGGGCAGGGGCAGGGGCAGGGGCAGGGGCAGGGGCAGGGGCAGGGGCAGGGGCAGGGGCAGGGGCAGGGGCAGGGGCAGGGGCAGGGGCAGGGGCAGGGGCAGGGGCAGGGGCAGGGGCAGGGGCAGGGGCAGGGGCAGGGGCAGGGGCAGGGGCAGGGGCAGGGGCAGGGGCAGGGGCAGGGGCAGGGGCAGGGGCAGGGGCAGGGGTGGAGTGACTATGCAATTGGGTGGCCAAGAGTGACCATTTGAACAGGTCACCCTTGCAGCCTCGGTGAAGGGCCGCACCTGCTAGGCTTGCTGCATGCTGTCAATTGGCCACCCACCCACTGCCTGCAGCCTCCCTCCCATGCCTGCAGTGCCTTGCTACTGCTAGTGGGGTATCAACACCCTGGAGCTGGCCCCACTGAGCTGGCCCCCCTGAGCAGGCCCCCCTCAGCCGGCCCCCCTCAGCAGGTTTCTCGAGCTTGCCTGCGGCACTGTCTTGCTGCCACTGGTGTGCTGCACTGCAGAGCGTATAGCCTCAGACTGGGACACGTCCAGCTCAGCATAGGCGTACCCCGCATCAGCCAGGGCGGCCTAAGGCAGCACACACACACACATACACCCACACCCACACCAGACTGGGGGCTGATGGGAACCATGCGGTGCAGTGATGTTGTTAGGTGTTAACCATCCCACACTCACCAGCACATAGCATCTGCTTATACACCCCAGTGGCTGTGTGCCTTGTTGATGTGCATGACGTGAGCCACCCACCCCTCTGGGTGCTGAACACTAACACCCTGCTGTGCTCCTGGCCTTCCCTCTTCCCAGGTGCTTGCCGCATCTGCCACCTCACAGGGCGGTCTGCACCCTACCTTGGCGCGTTTGCAGTAAGGGCACGCTGGTGTGGTGCACACCACAATCTGCGCTTTCGACAGCGTTGCTGCCGAGAGGTCGCTCTGACTTGGGGCCATGACAGCGAGCTGTCGTGTTACTCCTCGTAGCCCTGGTCGCGGGGCGGGATCACGGAAGCAAACGGCCCTGGCGCGAATGCCCAATTGCACCTGCGCGATGCTGCGCATATGACCTGTGCAGCGTGGCGTCAAGACGCATTAGCCGGCCATGTGATAGTCATAGCACTTCAATGGCCATGCGCCACTTACAGCGAGCGCCTTGGCTGGCGCCCATGTCCCCTCCAAGCACACAGCATTCACGGCTCTGTCTGCCTGGGTTGCTGCTATGTAGCAGTAGGAGACAAACAAAACATTTTGGCTGTGACATGGAGGCTATCATGTCTAATGACGACACATCACATCAAAATGCTGGCAAGAGCCGAGCTCCCTCGAACTTTAGAGCCGCAGACACGAAGGCACACCATCGCCCGCTCCATCGCACACGCCGTGCCACACGAGTGTGCAAACCGAACTCCTGAAGTACCCCACGTTACGCACCTCTCCAGCCCACCACGGCGCGCGTGCTTGATAGCAGCCCTAATCTGCGCAGCGCAAGGCAGGTTGCTGCGAACCTACAAGCTGTCCCGGCCGACAGCTGACTGTGCAAGCGTGCGTGCTTGCAGAAGTTCTCCCTAGCACAGCTGGCACCACCGTAGTTGGCACCAACAATGACAAGCCTGACAGGCAGTATGTGAACACAGCACAAGGCTATGCCCTGGTTCCACCCATGGGCTGGGAGCGCAAAGACAAGGCAGGAGCTGATGTGCTGTTTGAGGACCCAGCTCGCAGGTCAGTTACCATCACTATTCACAGCGCAGTACAGCATCAGAGATTAGCAATCACATTTCCAGCAATGGCACTGCATCTAGTTGCATCCTTCCTGCAATACAAGACACGGCAACTGTACGAATGAGGTGCGTGCACACATAGCATACAACATGGTAGGGAAATAGCGGATGGTAGGTGCATTTACAAGGCTGGCTGGCTGGCTGGCTGGCTGGCTGGCTGGCTGGCTGGCTGGCTGGCTGCCCGCCTGGCTGTAGGGCAGGAAATGGGTTAGGCAACAAGCACGGAGCGGAGTCAATTGAGCATGCAGTTTGTGTGTGACGTGCAGGTCCAGCAGCCTGGGGGTGACTGTGAGCCCGGTGCGGGTGGCGTCCATTGAAGAGTTTGGAGGCCTGGACTCTGTGGGCAGCGCCTTGCTGGAGGCAGAGCGCAAGAAGGTCAGCAGGGCAGACCTGGTCAGGAGCAAAGCAGTGCAGCATTGACCAGGCTCATGGCGGAGATGAGGGCACGTAAGAGTGGTTGCCATGGTGCTATTCCACACCCAGCAGTTGAGCAAACCCACAGCAATCCACAGGTTGCCTCAGCAAGCATGGTGACAGACGTGGGATTTCTCTGGACAATGCCTCTAGCTGCCTCGTGGTTGCAGGAGAGCACCTTGGGAGTGTCACTGCTGACATCCATAGAACGGCTCAGCCCAGGCTCATCTGGCGCGCGGCTGTACGAGGTACTGGCACGCTACTCGCCGCATGACACATTGCTCACCGCTTAAGGCTGAGGCTATACTAGGACGAAAGCCGTTGCGGTCGACCATCGTGGGTCGTGCACGCTCGCTATCTACATTAAGAACAGCGTCCGCCTTGTGTTGACCGCAGTATGAGTACGAGCTTGACAGCACGCGAGGCCGGAAGCGCGTGATCAACACCGTGACAATCCACAAGGCGCGGCTGTACATCCTTAACGCCGCCTATAAGTGTGAGGCGGGCGCCCTGTCGGAGTGCGCCACGGACCCGCAAGCCTTGTCAACCATGCGGGACGCGGCTATGAGCTTCCAAGTTCTGTGACGCGCCGCCGTGATACCCACTGCCAGCAGCTACTCTTGTAGCAGGAGCAGTACTTATTCCGCCATGGTAGCATTAGCCAATTGAACTAAAGTTGGTCAGGTTACTGTCAACAAGGGCAAGGCTGCCATGCCCAAGTCCGCATTGCAGCATGTACGGCGGATGGACTTGGACTGCAATGCTGCCATGCAGCACACTGGTGAACGCAAGTGCCATCCGCTGGAGTTGAGCAGGTGGCAAGGTATGCTGCTGAGCCGCCCACTGATGTCAAGAGCAAGGAGTACCCTGGTTTGGGGTACAAGCAGCTACGAGACCTGTGCCTTGTCTGAAGCAACGTCATCTTGCATTCATGCATGTCTACCGTGCCAAACCGGGGCAACACTAGGAGTTCGGCATTGGTGCAGGGGACGGGCTGAGTGCAGCCTCAGCGAGATTCTTGATAGGTGGCTTACACCGCTTAAGCCGTCAGCCGTTAGGCTGCTTGGCCGCCCTCCCCCTCTAGGGGTTCGGGACTTTCTGTAACGCACTTCAATCTAAGGTGTACAAACAAAGGTGCCCATGGGCTCAAAATGAAGTCATGCAAGATCTCATTATTGTTCTGAAAAGACATGGCTGCTCCCTGATGGATCTCGTGGCAGTGCACTCAAGGATAAAAAGCATGGCGTCATCCACTGTGTCATGCTGTAGGCCATTGACACTGTGAACCGCTAACCTGAGCTATCGGGGGGCGAGTCCCTAGCCTCGACCCTCTCCCACGCCCTGAGCCCCACCGCCCTGAGCTTACCCGTAGGAGTCTCCCCAGACGCACCTAACCCCGCTTGATGCCTTGTGCGGTGATTCCCCAAAGGGGGAGAGAGCGGGCGGCTCTTGGTTGGGGAGCCTTGGGCCGAGTGGCCGCCACCCCCTGGGGGGAAGGGAGGGGGGGGGGGGGCAGATGGTTGAGGACTGCTGCTGTTGCTGCTGCATTGGTTTGGTTGGGCAGGGTGGGGCGGCCTGGTGCCACAATCTTGGCTGTTGTCTGGCTGGGGCCCGCTGCTGCTGCTGCGGCTGCACTGCGCTGCACCTGGTTAGGCGAGGCGGGGCGGCTGCCCGGCGCAGCTGTCTTCCCCGGAGCCTTGCCGGCTGGTTCCTGGTTAGGCCCCCCTGCTGCTGCTGCTGCCGCACTGCGCTGCACCTGGTTAGGCGAGGCGGGGCGGCTGCCCGGCACAGCTGTCTTCCCCGGAGCCTTACCGGCTGGTGCCCGGTTAGGGCCCCCTGCTGCTGCTGCTGCTGCATTGCGCTGCACCTGGTTAGGGGGGGCAGGGGGCGGGGGAGGGTTAGGATCTGCAGGCTGGTTGTCCTCTTCCATTGCTGCGGCAGCCGCTGTCGAACCCTGCTGCTGCTGTTGATGCTGCTGCTGCTGTTGTCGGGTGGCGAGGGACCTTGGTAGGAGAAAAGTTGCAGGCTGGTCCGCAGCCGCAAACTCACAGGCTGCCTCAATGTTGCACTCATCCATGCTTTTCAGGTCTGGCTTGCTGAGGTTGGGTATGTGGACAAACAGAGGGTAGGTAATCTGCTTCCCCTTCCAAGTGGTGATGATGGCTGTGCGTGACTTGTTGCACTCAAAGCGCATGCCATGTACAGGGGATCGCACACTGCTCTTATCCACAACTGCCTGCAGCTGCCGGCGAGCTGGCCACACGACCCGCTGTAGCGGACCTTTTCCCAGGTCTGCTGGGAGTGCGGCCTGCTGGGCAGCAGCCAGAACGCTGAGTGCTGAGGCATGGGAGCCGACACTGACCTTAGCGATAGTGGGGCTAGAGTGCATCACCCGTGTTACGTAGCTGGTGTATGGAGGTAGTGCCAACTCAGCGGACAAGGGCGATGTCAGTGCCTTCACAAGGCTGTCCGCCTGGGAGTCGAACCCAGCATTTGACACCGGTCATTGGCATTACACTCCGTCACCACTATTACGCAATCGCGTCATCACTTTTCCGAGACGCTTCGCTAGCACTTCGACCGGCGTTCGTAACATTCTCCCCCGCCTGGCCGAAGGCCCCAGCTGTCCTCAGCTGCCATCATTGACCTGCCCCGCTCGGGTACTGCATCGTACCGTCGCTAACGCCTTTACGTCGGCGCTTGGTGTCAAACGTCCACAAACACTTTTTATTGTCTTTTTCACTTTGGAATGTGTAGGAGGCAGCTTGGTTTGTTCCTCTGGCAGGCATCACAATGCCGCACATAGTCCTCCACGTCTTTGTCCCAGCCCGGCCAATAGAAGTGTCGGGATACCAGCTTCTTGGTCTTTGTGATACCCACATGGCCAGCAAAAGCATCATCATGGCACTTCTCTAGCACCGCTTGCTTAACCAGTGGACTGCGTGGCACCCACACTCTGTCCCTTAGCAACCACAGTCCTCGCTCGCTGCGGCTCAGCCTCTTTTGTGCCTTTCCTGATTGAAACAAGGGGTCATGGCTGTAGCCCTCAATAATGAAATCATGCAGCGAGCCACCTGGTGCCCGTGCGAGTTCCACTTCTCTCACCCGCTCCGCATCCTCTCTTTCCGCGGGTGTCGCACATGGGCTTCGCCGAGGGAGTGGGACTTCCCCCCCACCAGGCCGCACCGCTCCTGCGGTACGCTCAACAGCCGGCTGGCCCTCGGCCTGCTGGGCGGAGTCTTGCTCGCGTGTCACTGGTGGCGCATGGGCGATGGACGGCTGGGTCTGCCGGGCCTGTCTCCTTGTCATGACCAGCACTTGGCCCTCTCTACGCAGCACCACAGCACCTACAGCTTCCTCCTCATCATCGTCCTTGTTACTTCCCTGCTGCATTTGTTGGACACTGCGGCTGATGGGGTCAGCAATGTTCACAGCCCCAGGCTTGTGTTTGATCTCATACTTGAACCGGGACATCAACTCAACCCACCGCGCCACGCGCCTGGATAGGTTAGTCTGAGATGCCAGGTACACAAGAGGGTTGTGATCAGTCACAATGGTCACTCCCACAGCCCCATCTAGATAGCAGCGCCATTCTTGCAGGGCCCTCACAATGGCCAGGAGCTCCTGCTCGCCTGTTGTGTACCGTGTTTGAGCCGGTGTGAACTTCTTGCTCGTGTACGCCACCACACGGCCCTCTTGCATGAGCACACCACCAGTGCCTTGAAGGGAGGCGTCAGTCCACACTAAGTACGGCTTGGAGAAGTCAGGCAGAGCTAGGACAGGGGCTGAGCACAGGGCTGCTTTCAGAGCCTGGAAGGCACCCTTGACTTGAGGGTCCTTAGCAAAGGCTTCCTGCACTCTTGCATCATGTTGTGCCCCCGTAGGTGCAGCTTGCTTGTCTTGCCTTGTCAGGTCGGTGAGGGGAGCAGCCACAGAGCTGTAACCACGGATGAAGCGGCGGAAGAAGTTACACAGACCTAGGAAGGCTTGCAATTCCTTCAGCCCTCGGGGCTGAGGCCACTCAGCCACCACCTTTACTTTAGCAGGGTCCACTGCCACACCGTTCCTGCCCACTATGTGGCCCAGGAAAGCCAGCTCAGGTCTGTTGAACTCACATTTGCTCAGCTTTGCAAACAGCTTGTGGGCTCTCATCAATTCCAGAACCTGCCTCAAATGCTGCACATGCTCCTCAGGGGTATTGCTCATCACCAAAATGTCATCTAGGTAGACAAGGACGGAACCAGCCTTAATCATGGGCTCAAAGATCCTGTTCATGGTTTTCTGAAACGTTGCTGGGGCATTACACAGCCCAAAACACAGGACCTTATACTGAAACTGGCCCATGGGCGTGAGGAAAGCTGTCTTTGGGACGTCTTCGGGGGTAATCCTGATCTGGTGATACCCAGACTGCAGGTCAAGAGAACTGAACACCTTCTTCCCCCGGACTTGGTCAAGCAAATCATCAATACGAGGCAATGGGTATCGGTCGCGCACCGTGCGCTTGTTTAACGCCCTGTAGTCAATGCACATCCTCAGGGACCCATCCTTCTTCTGCACAAAGAGCACTGGGGCCCCCCAGGGCGAAGCGCTTGGCTCTATCCAGCCCTTCTCCAGCAGCGCCGATACCTGCTTTTTCATTTCCTCAATCTCACGTTGACTTAAACGGTACATGCGTGCCCATTGTGGCAGCGTACCCGCTTCAAGTGGAATGGTGTGCCCTACACCTCGTTCAGGCGGTAGACCCGCGGGGATATCAGTAAAGACGTCATTGTAAGTTTTGACCATTTCTGCCACCGTGTTCTCGGGCACCAGCCCCGTTGATGCTAGGCTCAGCTTTATGTGTTGTTCACTACCGGTTACGCACGATGTATGTGGCGACACCGACCCTTCCTCTCTTTGCACCATCAGCAGCCAACTAGGGCAACCATGCCGCACAGCTCGCGCTGCCTGAGGGGCGCTCATCAGCTCCGGTGTCATGCGCAGCTCTGTTAACTGTGCAAGCATCTTGCCATTTGCATGTCTCGGCCGCTTGGCATACAGGGTGTGTGCCTTGCCATCAGGTGTAGTAACATGGCAGCTTTGCTCCCGTACCAGCAGCTTGGCATCATACATCGTTTGCCATGGCTTGCCTAGCACGACGTCAATCTGCCCCAGCATACCAGGCACAACCTTAAGCACGGCCGTCGTCTTGACTCCTTGCATGCACAATTCTCCTCTTGCTTCTTCGGCCATGCGTATCACCTTGCCATCAATGCTCTCAGCCACTGTTGGTTGCGCCGTGGCAATGGACACCTTGATTGAACCTACGGGTTGTCCATTCCGGTTCACTTTCCTTACATTGGTTAGCCACTTCTCAGAGATTAGGTCAAAGGATGACCCCGTGTCCATCATGACTTTGCATGGCTTGCCTCCTAGACTGGCTTCATATACAAACGAGAGATCCACACCATGGGCGCTTGCAATAGCACCGGAAGGTTGTGCACTGGACAAAGCAGGAATCTTACACATACCATGCAGTGGCCCAACAGACAACTTTGGCCTCTTCAACGCACATGGCACGTGTTCGTGCTTGTCATCACCCTGGCTAGCGTGCACAGCAGAGTCCAGGGCAACTCCCTAGGCAGCACCCTGACCACGAGGCGACGCACAGTCACGTGCCAGGTGGCCTGTGCCGCCACAGTTGTAGCATGTCAGCGGCCGCTTGCCATTCGCGTTCAACTCTGATGTGCGGCACGCTGCGCCACCACCACGCCCAGCTGTGCCGCCACGGCCAGAGCCACGGCCACCTCCGCGGCCACCACCACGGCCTCCGCCACGAGATGGGCCAGCCCCACGGCCCCCACGGTGCGCCTCTAGAAACCGGTCCAATTCAGTCTCCTCATGTCGCCGGTGTGGAGGAAGCCACCGCTTCAGCACGGTGTTTCCCGCATGCATCTGCACACCACGGGCACGTACACGCCCACCACGGGGCCGATCAGGCCTGCCACTGCCTGCACCTCTTGCCACAGCTACCATGCCTTGAGCCTTGCTCACGCCTGCCTGCATGGAGACCTGTCTGCCCAACGCATACATCATCACATCATTCAGGTTGCTCCATGGCAAGCCATTCGGCATGACTGCACACTCACGGCGTAGGTCGGCCTGTAGGCCTTGCACATACATCTCACACAGAGCACTAGCAGGGAATGCTTGCACCTGCTGTGCTAGCAGCCTGAACGCCACGTTGTATTGTGCAACACTCTGGTCTCCCTGGACACACTCTCTATTGATCAGCCTCTTCATGGCTGTGTGTTGCACCTGGATGGTATCCGCACCCACCAGGTCTAAGAACATTCTCTCCATGTCTTCCTCTGTCATGAGCCGGCGCTCAGCCTTAGCCTGCTCGGCAATGGCAAACAAAGCTTCTTTGAGAGGATCAGCCACATGTAGTTGCAGCGCGTCAATCATGGGCACACGTGCAACAGCTGCCCATCGTGTCACCTCACGCAAGAACATCTTCACATTTCTGCCCTTCTCTACATCATCCATACGCCACATATTAGGGTTGGGCATAACTGCTCTGAAGCCACTCACTTGGTTCTCGCCGGGCTGACCGGCGCTCGGCCCCGGGCCACCTGCCCCGGCTGCCGCCGCCGCCGCTGCCTGGCCCTCACCAGCCTGGCTGCCGCCACCTGAACTGCCAGGACCACTGCCACCCGTGGCCCCAGGCCCACCGGGTGCAGGGTGGTTCGCCGTGCCCCCTGGGCCACTACGCGCAACCTGGCCACTACCGGGGGTAAGCACCCCACCGGTAGTGCCACCTGGAGCTGTAGGCTGGCCGACACCACCACTACCACCAGCAACACCGCCGCCACCAACAGCACCGTTGCCACCAGCAATGCCACTGCCTCCAGCGGCTACCTCTGCATGCTGGCCGGGCTGCTCATGGCGAGCACGCCTCCTGCGCAACTCTTGCTCGAGCTCCTCCAAACTGAGCTCGCCTACATTGCGAGTTGGCGGACCCACAGGTTCTGGCCCTTGGCGGACATCTGCATGACTAACACGTTCAACATCAGCGGTCGAGTGGGTCAAAGCATGCGTGTGTTGCATTTCACGCGCTACCTCCTGGGCAGCCACCGGCTGCGAGCTCGACCCCGGCCTTTCCACCCGCTGATGCTGACCCAAAGCTTCACTGCGCTTCCTAAGACGCTTCTCCGCTGTAACTGGTAGCATTACTAAACGCGAACTTTGCAAAACGCGACAAGAGGGACTAGAGGGACCTAATGGTACATACCCTCAGTATCCATCGCGTTCAGCTCCAGCTCCGCGTCGTCAAACACGTCATAGTCCGCCATCAGGTTCGGGCACGTTGTTGCTATATCGATGTCTGGCCAGAAATCTCTCAACGTCGGTCGGGAAGCCAGATTGTTACGTAGCTGGTGTATGGAGGTAGTGCCAACTCAGCGGACAAGGGCGATGTCAGTGCCTTCACAAGGCTGTCCGCCTGGGAGTCGAACCCAGCATTTGACACCGGTCATTGGCATTACACTCCGTCACCACTATTACGCAATCGCGTCATCACTTTTCCGAGACGCTTCGCTAGCACTTCGACCGGCGTTCGTAACAACCCGGGCATCAGTGACGCCGACGCTGGTGCACAGGGCCTTGATGGCTGCCTCACCAGGGCGGGGGGCAAAGAAGACCACCACCCCTGCATTGCTGCGCTGCTCTGTTTCTAGCTGGATGCTGAAGGCCATTGCTGCCAGCTGCACCCTGCAGCGTTGCTCCACTAAGGCCATCTCTGCACGCACCTCCCGCGTTTCTCCCTCTAGCTCAATGTGTCTCACACTCAGTTTGGCTACGTCGTATTGGACATTCTGCAACTCGCTCTTGACTGTCTCGATAGTTTGGTGGATAAAAGTTAGTTGCGGCATGACTGTCTGCTGCAGCGTCTGTGTCAATGTTTGCGCTAGTACCTCCTGGAGCCGGGCCTCACTTATTGGTGAGGCCCCTGCCGCAGTTGACTGCTGCTGCTGCTGCTGCTGCTGATGTTGCTGCTGTTGTTGCTGCTGCTGATGTTGCTGTTGCTGCTGCTGCTGCCGCTGCTGCTGCAGTGGGAATGAGGCGAGGGCAGCGAAGGAGTTGCTGAGGGGGGTAGGTTTGGCCATGTCGGGCGCGGGACAGGATAGCAAAGGAATTTGCTGGCGGCGCCGCAAATGGCGCGTGTAGCTGGGGGTGGCGCTCTCGCCGGAATTGCTGGGAGGGGCTTGCACGGCTTGCACGGCTTGCGGCTTGGCTTGCGGCTTGCGGATTAGTACAGCCTAGGACTAAGATAGATTTTGCTTGTTAGGTAGGCCGCAGTGGCCGCGGTAGGCCGCAGTAGGCCGCAGTGGTAGGCCGCAGTAGGCGGCAGTAGGCGCAGTGGTAGGCCGCAGTAGGCGCAGTGGTAGGCCGCCAGGTCAGCGAGATTCTGTATCATAATGGCTTCGTCTTGTGACTGGCGTGCAGCGCCCACTTTGTTGATGACCTACATGTCTGCTCAACCTAGTCCATGACATACATCCATGCTCTCCATAATGTTCAGCTGTGACACGCCTGATAAAATGTTCGCATGGGTCAGTTTGGGTCACACAGGCCACCTCAGGACATCGCGTTTGCACCAGCCCGCTCTATAGCTCAAGCCGTGTCTGTGTCGCTGGCCTCTAGTACGGCCGCGATGGTGGTGGGCGAAGATGTTTCCCCGCGGATGAGCCTATAGTAGTGGTCTCTATCACTGGGCATCCCACAAATTGTTCTAGCGACGCGTTGCAAAATCACGTGACTGTCCAGTCGAGCGCAACAGGAGCCGGAGGTGCATCTCTAGTCCTAGCTGGCCCAGGTACGTGGCGTGATACTAAAATACGCGACATGCCCCATGCCTTGACTGACCGGAATTCGGTGTTCCTGTGACTGGCGCCAGGCACTTGCCAGGGCTCCATCCGCGACCCTCGTCACACACATGTGTCCGTAGCAAGCACATCTACATAATAGGTAAGATTGCTGCAACATGCAAGTGAGGTGTGAGTGACAGCTTCACAGCAAGCCCATGGCACGCCCAGCCATGCCACAGCCATGAAAACTAATAAAATCGTATGCCACTTTGCTAGTGGCCTGTTATCACTCCAATGAAACTACAACCCAAGTTTCATGTGGCAGTGACGATGCGTTCAGCACTAACATGGGTATGCAGTCCCCCGACCTCATGTCCTCTCACTACCACGCGGCACGGAGGCTATTGCCCATGCAGTCACCAAGGGACAATCACGTGAGTATTGCATGAACCACCCACTGATGTGTCACACCCACTGATGTGGCCCGTGGGTTGACCAACACACCCTCCATCTATGCCACCCTCCATGACACCCTCTATGCCACCCACCATGACCCACCCTCCATGCTCTGTTGTTGTGCAGGAGATGCCAAGCACATAGGCTACGGTGCCTTAGCATGGGATGGGAAGGCTAAGAGGGGCAAAGAGCTGCTGGTGCTGAAATGCCAGCATGCAATGCCCATGCCTGGCCCACCCACTGCCCCACCCACTGCCCCACCCGCTGACCCACCCGCTGGCCCACCCGCTGGCCCACCCGCTGGCCCACCCGCTGCCCCACCCGCTGGCCCACCCGCTGATGCCCACCCACCATACCAAGTCACTACGACTGCCGGCCCACCCGCTGATGCCCACCCACCATACCAAGTCACTACGACTGCCGGCCACCCACTGGAGTTCACGGTTGGCTGCTTCCGCCCCACAAGCAAGGCTGCCTTGTCACAGGCAGCAGCAATCAAGCAGTGCATGGTGGCTGTTGGGCTCTGGGGCTTGAGGGTTTTGTTTGTGGTGGTGGACAGCTGCAACGCCAACGTCGGCATCCACAACAGCGTTGCGACCCACTTGTCCAACATGCTTCAAGACGAGGGCATCCAGGATCACCCCGTCTACGCCATCCACTGTCTCTGTCACATCCTGCACAACACAGCCAAGCACGCCTTTGAGTCAGCGGGACAGAGTCAGTGCAATGCAAGCTAGCTAGCAACAAGCTGCCACCAACCACCTCAAAGTTGCTGAAAAACCAGCTGCAAGAGTTGTGGGCTGTGGTGGGCAATGGGCAGCCCACCGTGAAGCCCGTGCGGAACATGCACATAGCTGACTGGTTGGATGCTCTGGCGATGCACATGTCACCTGTCACCAACTAGACCCATGATTGCCATCACACACCTCAACATAGACACCTTGGCATGCCTTCCTGCAGCCAAATAGGATGGCACATGGTGGTAGTGAGAGGACATGAGGTCGGGGGACTGCATACCCATGTTAGTGCTGAACGCATCGTCACTGCCACATGAAACTTGGGTTGTAGTTTCATTGGAGTGATAACAGGCCACTAGCAAAGTGGCATACGATTTTATTAGTTTTCATGGCTGTGGCATGGCTGGGCGTGCCATGGGCTTGCTGTGAAGCTGTCACTCACACCTCACTTGCATGTTGCAGCAATCTTACCTATTATGTAGATGTGCTTGCTACGGACACATGTGTGTGACAAGGGTCGCGGATGGAGCCCTTGCTAGTGCCTGGCGCCGGTCACAGGAACACCGAATTCCGGTCAGTCAAGGCATGGGGCATGTCGCGTTTGATGGTGCTGCGCCACTTACTAAATGTAACTAGGACTATAGATGCACCTCCAGCCACCGTCGCGCTCGACTGGGCAGTCACGTGACAGTGCACGGTGCTGCGATAGGCATTCTGACCCGTGCGACCTTACAACTACAAGCCTCCAGTAGCAAGCTTGCGTCTCAAGCACATTCAATGTGGAGGGCGCCACAGGCTTCAGGCCAGGCACAACCATCAGCGGGATACAGCGCAAAAGTACGATTGCAACGCACCAGGCGCAACTGCTATCCGTGGCCTATGGGCTCCGTTCGTCAAAATTTGAATTTTCCTCAGGGCGTGTCACAGCTGAATAATGTAGACTACATTACAGATATTTCGGCTCATGACGACAAAGTCAGACGAACAAAGCAAAACCACAACCTACCCAAACTACGCGAGGTTGCCATGCAGTCAAGAGTGCACATACACTTTGGCAGCGTCATCAAGCTGCAGTGACAATGGGTTTCCTCCGTCACGCGACTGGCTGGCAGAACGTCGAATGGTGCTACACTGATAAGTGATGCTGGGACCTTGGGTGGTCTGTTCAGGCGGGCCAGCGGTGGCGGTGCGGGGAACGTACCTCATCGTCGCGCTTGTGCTGGTGTACCAGGTAAGCTGCGCTGCCACTGCATCTGTCGATACGCGCATTCGCACTTTTGAACATGCGGCCTGCTGCAGGTGGCTGCTGCTCTGAACCCCCTCAGCATTCAAGCCAATAACCAGACATGTCTATTCATAAGCGACTGTCCCACAAACAGGTGAACCCAGTAACGATAGCAGGCAACCTAGCAACATGGTCAACTCCAGAAGAAGAACCTCCTTTGCCTGGTGTAATCATATGAATTCGTGCCATACTCAGCTCCAGGATTTTACTGCAGACATGGCTTTCACCAAATGTGCTGCCCATGTCTCAGGTTCTGCCTGGCGCCCCCCTACAGCGCCTTGCAAGGTGTCTGCCTGCAATGCTGGCGCTGCTGCCTCTACCCAGCCGTCTACGGGACCTGTCCCCCGCGCTGCAACTGCAATCCGGGCAGCCCCTGTGCCGCAGCCTATGACTGTGGCCAGGGCACCTTTTGTGCTACCACCAGTAGCAGCACCTTCACCCTGCCCAGCTGCCAGGTAGCTTCAAGCCACACCGGGTTCACTGGGAGCGTAGCCATGGCAAGCCAAGCAAGCCATCACACAACGCTCACCACCGTACAGCCCCCTCACAGGGAAGGATAGCCCAGGCTCAATTGCGCAATCCTACACACACAGCCCCCTCCTCAGCCTTCTACCCCTACCCCACCCCCCCTACCCCTACCCCACCCCCCCTCCTCCCCCTGTGCCCACCTTGTACCCCCAATCCCGCCCCCTCATGGATGGGGTGGGGGGTACAAGGTGGGCACAGGGGTGGAGGGGGGCTCATGACCTGTTAGCTTGCTCATCCGCTAGGTGATGCATGACGCTGGTCAGTGTCCAGTCTTTGGTATGCCAGTGTGCGGCCTCAGGCCTGGTGCAGCAGGACGCTAGCCAGCTAGCAGTAAGCCAGTGCTGCCCCAGCCGACCAGGCAGTCTGGCCTGCCGCACCGCGCTGCCTGTCTGCCTGCAGCTCTGCAGCCAGTGCGGTGCGGATGTGGAGGAGGTGGGCGGGCAGTGCAGCAACAGCTGTCCATCCGGACCCCTGGCTGGGGTGGGCTCTGCTACGCCCTCCTCCCCTGCTGCTTTCTCCATGACACAGCGCTTCATCTTCCTGGCATTCCTGGCCAAAGAGGTGGGGTGGTGTGAGGTGGTGTGGGGTGGCTTCTTCAGCCCTGAAGCCAACTGGCTGTCTTACCCCTGGCAAATGTGCTGTTGCTCCTGCTGCTGGCGGTGGTGCTAGCGCTGAATCTGCAACTGCACCTAGTATTGCTCCCTTCGCCATCGTTACATGCTTGCCCTTCGCTTCCCTCTGCCTCTCCATGCTCTGGTGTAACAGCTCGCATTGGCTCCCCTGTGCATCCCTCACTCCATGTGTCAGCCAGGATGTAAAGTGTGAGTCACACCTTGTCCTCCCTGACCCCACCACTTGCCACCTACATCTTGCGCACAAATGCACCAAGGTGTTTGCCACCAATGCTCGAGCTTTAGCCCTGTACACCAGCTTCACCTAACCCTCACTCTAACTGATGACCCTGACCCTAACTCTAGCCCTAACTATTAATCCTCACCTTCACCCTGATCCTAACCCTGACCCTTAACCCTTCACTAACCCTACCCACATGATCCTAGTGTGCCCCCTGCTACTGCCAGGTGGCGCCTGGATCTGACCCACAGCCTGGTCTTGCACAGCTGTCTGCGGACGAGCTGAGGCAATGGCTGGCTTGGGAGCAGGTACCTGAGGCCCAAGCGGGCGTGTTGCTGCACGCCCTGGGTCTGGATGACCAGGTGTGGTGACCAGGCGCCATTGGAGGGGGTGGTGGTAAAGGCTGCTGCTCAGTGCTGCTGCCAGTACCCACAGCGTTGGTGGGTACAGCTGGCTGCAGCCCAAGCACTGCCACGCAGACACTCATATCAGGCCACAGGTGAAGACGGAAGGCACAGCGTAGTTACCTGCCAGCCAGGTGCTAGGTAGGCAACCAGGGAGATTAGTGGGTAGAAGGGTGGGTAGGCCGGCGGGCAGGCGCGGGGGACGGGCAGCTGCCGGATGGGTGGGTGGGTGGGTGGGTGGGCTTCGTAGCCTGGCCAGCAAGGCCACAGCCACAGTGTTTCAGGAAGTTGCGGAGCCAGGCCATGCAGCTTGCCATGAGCAGCCTGTGGAGTTGATGGCCTGACCAGCAGACAAACACCTTCCCCACTGCTCTGTAGGTTGGCATCCTGCAGTGCCAAGTGGCACCTCCTCCACTACCACCACCATCATCATCACCCTCATCACCAGCATCACCGGCATCATCACCACCACCACCACCACCATCACTACAGGGTTTTGCACATGCATGCACGGGTTCCATGGAGTGCAACACAAGTAATATGTGCTGGCCACCCCATATCCCGTTGGCCCATCACGCGGCAGGAGTGACAGCTCCTGGCTGCTGCTGATGCCGCTACCCCTGCCCTTCACAGGCATCCAGTGCTGTGCCGCTGAGTTCATGGATTTCTGCCCTGCAAGCGAGCAGCAGCTCAGCCCTGGCTTGTCCATCACTGGCCATGGATACCAATACTCCAAGGGCTGGTGTCGTTTTCGAGGGTAAGTGCCCGAGTCGACATCGAACCGCACCTTGCCCATACCCTCATCCCGTCACTGCCTTAATGCCTCACGAGGGTCGCACGCACTGGTGCAGGGTGCCCATGCAACGCGACGGCGCGCGCTGCGGCGTTCCGGTGCCCGGCCGGGACCCGTTGCTCTCGCGCGGCCTTCAAGGCGCTGTCCAGCAACGTGCTGCTGGACCCCACAGGCGCGCGGCTGCAAGCTGTGTGCGTGGCTTGCGAGGCTGGGCAGTTCTGCCCAGAAGGGACCTTCGTCAAGGTGCGCCCAGCCAGCCAGACGAGGTTGGAGCCCAGCAGCCTGTCTGTAGTAGCCAGGCAGGCAAGGGGATGGGAGGGACAGGCAGCTGCTGTCCGTGATGACAGCGCCGTGAGACTCTGCCGCCTCCCTTGAGGAGGAGTGGTGGGAGAAAGAGCTGGCCAGCGCCTGACCCCCTGGCTGCTGAAAATGCGCGGAGTGTTCACGATGCACACGTTCTCAAGTTTTCACGTTGGCAGCTCGGCTGATGGGCAGCTGCAGGTGGGGTTGGTGACAGTGGGAAGCTGCATCCAGGCGTGTTCAAGCCACGGCCCAGGGCCCAGGGCAGCCTGCGCCCAACTGCGCTTGCACTTCCAGGATGAAGGGAACCTGCTGGAGCTGGACTGCCCTCAGGCGGCATACTGCCCCACCCCGGCTGTGCAGCTCAGCTGCCCTGCAGGGTCGTATTGTGTGGAGCGGACGGTGGTGAGTCCGGCTGCCAGGCGCTTTGACTCAACGCCCTTGCCTGGCTTTGGCAGTGTCACACCTTACCTCACACCAGCCAACCTTACACCAGCTCAGATGCCACCTTGCTGAGTGATCAGGGAACACACGCTTCAGCCGAAGTTGTTGCTTCCTTGATCAGCACACTCTCAAAAGCTTGTCCTGGGAGCTTCCTTTACATGCCGCACCAGCTCTTGCCCCCAAGCGCTGCTCGGACTTTCCTGCTCTTGCCTAACCCTGCCTAACCCTGCCTAACCCTTTCCTAACCCTTTTCCAACCCTTTCCTGCTCTTGCCTAACCCTGCACCCACCTGCTGCAAAGTCATGGAAAGGGCAAAGTCGGCCTTGATGCTGCACCATGGCGGCTGTGTAACCGTTCCATGCAAAACCGTGGCAAGGTGTCAGCCTCGTTGCATGGCGGCTGGCAAGACGGCGGCTGTGCGCCTGCACTGCCTGCACTGCCTGCACTCCAGGAGCCCCTGTCTTGTGACTTCAATGACCTGCTCCAGCAACAGCCGTTCAAAGTCTTGCCCCAACCTGGGCAGTCGGTCATCAAGCGCATGCGAGACCAGGGGGTGCGCTGCCTGCCCCCTCCCCCTCCCTGGCTCCCCTTCCCCCTCCCCCTCCCCCTCTCCCTGCCCCTCCCCCTCCCTGGCTCCCCTTCCCCCTCCCCCTCCCCCTCTCCCTGCCCCTCCCCCTCCCTGGCTCCCCTTCCCCCTCCCCCTCCCCCTCTCCCTGCCCCTCCCCCTCCCTGGCTCCCCTTCCCCCTCCCCCTCTCCCTGCCCCTCCCCCTCCCTCTCCCCTATTCCCACCCTCTCAAACCCTCCCCCCTGCCATGCAAGACCACGGGGTGCGCTGCCCACCCTACTATGTTCCTCTGCCCTGCTCAAATAGCCTGCCCCCTCCCCCTCTACGCCTCCCCTCCCCCACCCCTACCTCCTCCGCCCCTACCACGTACCTGGGTTCTCCCTACCCCCTCTCTCTCTTTAGCCACTTCTACCCTCACTCCCCTCGCCCATTCCCTCATACCCCACCACACCTGGCTGCTGCAGGGCTGATGCGCAGGTCAGATGCCACAGCTCCCTGGCCTCCTCCTCGACCCTCCACCCCCGCCTACCCCCCTTACGCCTCCACCCCTCCACCCCCTCCTCCCTACCACCCCCTACCAGACCAGACCAAGCCAGGTCAAGACATAGCATGTCATCACATGCCTCATCCGGCACCTGTATTGCCCGGCAGGACCCCCTGCGTGGCAACCTGTGCCCTGTGGGCTCCTCCCGCCCCACCAGCCTGTGCGCGGAGGGCTACTACTGCCCCAACACATCCACCAGCTTGCGCTGCCCAGCCGGCTTCTTCTGCCCTGTGCAGGTCAGCTTTGCCACCCTCAGCACTCAGAGCCGCCCACCTGCTCTGCTGACCACCCTGCTGCCCCGCTTGCTCCCTTGCCTGCCCGACTTGCCGACCGACACACCGATCGACTGACCGACCGACCGACTGACCAAACGACTGATTGACCGACCGACTGACCGACCAACTGACCAACCGACTGACTGACCGACCGGCCGACCAACCGACTGACCGATTGACTGACTTACTGACTGACCGACTGACCGACTGACCGACTGACTGACCGACTGACTGACTGACTGACTGACTGCTCTATCTGCCCGCCTGCTCACCTGCAACCGCCTGCCTGTCTGCCTGCCTGGCTGGCTACAGAGCATTGAGCCGCGGCGATGCAGTGTGCTGACCTCTTGCCCTGAGGGCACCGGACGGCCCCGCTGGTCGTCCCTGGCTTTCGTCCTGTCAAGCTTGGTGAGCAAGGCGTTGCTGACCCGGTCTGGGTTACGATTAGGGGGTTTGTACCAGGGTTAGGGTTTGGTTCGTTTGTGGCTTGACCAGCCATGTGATGGTCTGCTGTAGTGCTGTGAGTTGAGGTTGCTGTAGTGGAGGTGGCTGAGTCTGGCACATGGCTGGTGGGTGGGGCTAGTGCGACTACACGGAGGTGTATAGTGGTTGTGTAGCACTGTATGCCCACGAGCTTACCCCCCTGAGCCCCCTAAACCCCCTGAACCCCCTCAGCTTCACCCATGAGCTTTTTCCCCTAAGCCCTTGAACCCCACGGGCTTCACCCCCTGATCCCCCTCAACCCCATTGCAATGAACCCCAGTGGACTTGAAGGCATGCTCATGTGCCACCATCCCAGGCTGCCTCAATAGTCAGAGCTGTAGTCAGTAGTCTGAGCTGTAGTCAGTCAGTCAGTCAGAGCTGTAGTCAGTAGTCTGAGCTGTAGTCAGTAGTCAGCTAAGCCTGACTACCTTGAGGCATGCAGGTCGGGTGCACATGCAGATCGCTGCGTCCCTGCCTCTGCTGCACTGGCTGCTGGGCTCCATCGACTCCTCCTCCACACACTATGAGGACCTGGAGCACCAGGAGCTGAAGCGCAGCAAGGCGCTCAAGGTGCGCTGCAGGCTGGCCAGCGGCTCGTAGCAAAGCAGTCAAGGTCTGCTGTGTGTATGTGTATACTTAGAGGGAGGTGTACTGAATGTGCGGAATGCGGAGTGGGAGATGTGATGAGTGTGAGGTGTGCTGAGTGGGAGGTGTGACATTCAATACGCATCTACCCACACTTTCCCAATGGCTGCTTGTATCTTGCCTGCCCCAGTGCCCAATCAGCATCATCATCATCATCAACAGCACCATCAGCACATCAGCATGACACTAGCATAGCCACATGAGTCCCGACACCCAACTAGCCGTGGCTGTAGCCATCACTGGAGGGGGAAGCAGTAGGTCGAGCCTCAATTGCGTGAGTGATTATGTGTGCTTAGTGAACGCAGGCAACCCGGGCGCTGCTGGCAGTCATCAAGGGCCTGCCTGCCGGGGACATGACAGCAGACGCCCACAGTGCTGAAATGCTGGTCAGTGCCGCCACGTTGACATGTTGAGTGCTTGTGAGACAAGACACTACGAGCACAGTGCATGGTGACATGTGGAATGGTGGGTTTTGAACGTGGAAGGATGTTGAACGATTGAACATGACCATCACAGCTGTACACCATCCTTACGGCAGCAGCTCCTGGCTGTAAGATCTAGCTGGCTTGTGTGACTAATGGGGACATTGCCTCGGTACATGTTGGTCACGAGCATGACCATCTTGTCATCGCCTTTATCCGCACGCTGTCCCAGCATTCCAACACCACTGACTGTCAGCCAGGCTGTGCACGCTGTGGACGAGGTAGTCATGCTGCACCCCATGCACCCACTGGGTCCCTGCTGTTGATTCCATCACACCCGTTGCACCTAAGCATACGGGTGTGAAAAGAATGCATGCATGCATGCAAAGGAGGAGGGAAGCAGCCCTGGGCCTGTTGCTCATGGTCACCCTTGAACCACCAACCATTCGCGACAGGCCCAGCATGCCCATGGCACTCACCATGACCCACCTGCTGTCCTTCACATGTGTCCCATGTCGCCAGGTCATGCGTTGTGCATGGTGGCCGTGGTGGTGGTCGTGATGGTGGTGATGGTCAGGGTGGTCAGGGTGGTGGTGGTGGTGGTGGTGTGCAGGCCAAGTACGGCGGGTTTGGCTGGATTGAGCCGCGCATCCGCCTAGACTTCCACGAGCTGGGGCTGACCCTGGCGGGCAAGGGCATGGTGCTGGCAGGCGTCAGTGGTAAGTGTGATCGCTGAGCCTTGCACCAACCTTGTTGTGTTTCAACCACGTGACCAGCAGAGCAGCAGCAGAGGTCTGGCTGCATGGGGCAAGACAGTGCAAGACAGTGTGACCGCCCAGTACCCTATGGCTATTGCAACAGACTCCAGCTCTCTGTAACCATGTATTGCTGTCACCTGCAAGTGGCTAACCTCCCTCCTGCCTGTCTGCCTGTTCCCCTAGGTTTCTTCCCACCCGGCAAGATGCACGCTGTGATGGGCCCCTCCGGCTCTGGCAAGACCACGTGAGTGCGCCTTGCAATGGCTGCAGCATACGTCATGCTGCAAAGGTCACCCAGCAGTTCCTGTTGTGGAACCAACCCACCCACAGACCCACCCATGAAGGTTCCGCAAAAAGCCACCTAGCAGGAACGCCAGCCTGTATTGCTCCACAAATGTTGAAGACCCGGCCAGCCAGGAAGACAACAGCAGTGAAAAGGGCCATGTGGTGGATCCACAGGGCAGCTGCATTGGCAGTTGAGCTGGGTGAGGCTATCACCTACATCCATACATGCTGTACCACATCGCAGCACCACATGAAGCTAAGCAAGCGCTCCATGGTGTACAGGACAGGGCGTGCGGTGACAGGGTATGGTGCTAGTCAACTTGGACATGACTTATGGCCAGAACCATCAGCTGCCTCAGTCGCTCCGGTACTCAAAGGACTCTGGAGGGGCATGTGATGCTAGAGAGGCTGCAACGTGACTGCCACCTGTGGCTGCTGTTGCTGCTTGCGTCCACAGCTTCTTAAACGTGCTCAGTGGCAAGGCCCAGGGCGCTGTGTCTGGCACAGTGTTTGTGAACGGAGCCTCCATGCCCCTGGTGAGGCGACAGAGGGTGGGCAGGCAGGCAAGCAGGCGGGCAGGCAGGCTGGCAGGCAGGCAGGCGGGCAGGCAGGCAGGCGGGCAGGTGGGCGGGCAGGCAGGCAGGCAGGCAGGCAGGCGGGCAGGCAGGCAGGCAGGCGGGTGGGCGGGCAGGCAGGTAAGCTGGTAGGTGCATGTCATAGGTCCTGCTTAACTTTGATTGTGCTACTGTGCACAGCGCAAGATGCGACACATTACCGGCTTCGTGCCCCAGGACGATATTGTGCATGAGGACCTGAGCGTCAGGTGAGGGAGAGGCGGCGCTGCCATCAGCGCACAAGGGGCACTGTGTCTGAAATGGTTATTATCATCAGCTGCCATGCAGCTAGGGCCAACCTAACCCTAGCAGCAGCAGCATCCATGCTGCTCATCCACGCTGTCACCCTACCATGCCAAGCACTGGCACCCTCCTTGGTGCAAGGAGCACTTGTACCACAGGCTTGCTCAACCTACGTGTGCTGCCACGTGCTCACCTAGTATATCCTCTGTTGGTGGCACCCAGTGTTTCACGTATGGTGTCATCGTTGTGTCATCGCGGTCATCACGGTGTCACCCCTTGGGTGTGTGATGTGTGACGTGCAACCGTGTGTGAGTAACTCAGTGTTTTACATGTATGATGTCACGCTTGCATGTGGCCCTGAGCCTGCAGGGAGAACCTGAGCTATGCAGCGCACCTGAGGCTGCCCAGGGACCTGGCGGACGCCCACCGCCGGGCCGCAGTCATAGAGGACGCGCTGGACATGCTGCAGCTGAGGCACATCCAGCATTACAGGTGAGACCGGGCACAGAGGAGGCGCAGTGAGCAGTCGGGTTAGCCACGTCCATCAGACTGCTGCAGCGCTTCTATGCACGTCGGGTAAAACTACTCCAACTGACTCCTTCTCCTTCTCCTTCTCAATCTCCTTCAACTTCCTCTTGTTGTCTCTTTGCTGCTACCTCATTCCTGCACGCAATGACCCCTGTACACCTCTCTGCTGCTTCAATGTGCTGACGGTCAGATGATTTGTTTGCTTGCTTGCTTTGTTTGCCATAGTGCAACTAGACCTATTGCATAGCTGGCTAACTGCCTGCTGTTGCTGTGCTTACAGGCCATTGTCCCCATGGCTGCGTGCAGGGTTGGCAGTGTGGAGAAACGTGGCATCAGTGGTGGGCAGCGCAAGCGCGTCAACATTGGCTTGGAGCTTGTAAGCTGCACGCGGACCCTGCTGATGACACCATGGCCTGCCCTGCTGTTGGTTGGTGTTGATGAGGGTTGGGGGGTGTGATGAGATGTCGTCATCATCACCAGTGTAAACGAGGAGCACAGGCAAGCAGTGCTCACTCAGTGGTGTTGCTGCTCCAGCTGTCCCCGCTGCTGCTACTGCTGCCGCTGCCGCTGCTGCTGCCTATAAGGAAGTTGTTGCTGCTCCAGCTGCTGCCCCAGCTCCTGGCTACCCCTACTGCTGCACTGCTGCTGCCACTGCTGCTACTGCTGTTGCTACTGCTGCTGCTACTACTGCTGGTGCTACTGCTGCCACTGCTGTCCCTGTGGAGGGATGTTGTGATGATTGGTATCGATGCTGCTGCTGCCCGGGCTCCTGGCTATCCCACAGGTCAGCTCCCCCAGTGTGCTATTCCTGGACGAGCCCACCAGCGGGCTGGATGCCACCGCCTCCAACGACATTCTCACGTAAGCACCCTCCTTGTGCACAGCCTTGTTGCCCTGGCTGCTGCCTTGGCTACCACACGCACCAAACACCACCAATAGCACCATCGTGACACCACCTCTGGTGTACTATGCACCCCACCTGCACACTGCCTTGGCCGCTGCCTTGGCTACCACACACACCAAAACAGCACCAAATCATGACCATGACCACCATCTCCCCACCTGCCCACTAGTTTTTGAGCCACAGAGGTTGAGGTCAGGTGTGGTGCCTTGGCTGCTGCACCCTCATACTCCGTGGACCTACCTCTCCTGAGTCCCAGGTGTCTGCCCTCCCTCACCCTGTTTTCTTGGGTTGAGGGCTGCAGGTCCCTGGCCGACATGGCTGCCCTGGGCATGTCCGTCATCGCTGTCATCCATCAGCCACGTTTCTCATCCTTCATGCTGTTTGACCAGGTGAGACAGGTGTGGGGTGTCGGGCAGGGCAGCCAGCTGGGGCAGACACACTCAACGTCATTGCAGGTGCTGTAGGTGTGCCACACACATACTGCATGCTAGTAAGCCTGCACTGCACTGCACTGCACTGCACTGCACTGCACTGCACTGCACTGCACTGCACTGCACTGCACTGCACTGCACTGCACTGCACTGCACTGCACTGCACTGCACTGCACTGCACTGCACTGCACTGCACTGCACTGCACTGCACTGCACTGCACTGCACTGCACTGCACTGCACTGCACTGCACTGCACTGCACTGCACTGCACTGCACTGCACTGCACTGCACCGCACCGCACCCCACCGCACCGCACCGCACCGCACCGCACCGCACCGCACCGCACCCCACTGCACCGCACTGCACTGCACTGCACTGCACTGCACTGCACTGCACTGCACTGCACTGCACTGAGGGTGGAATGGGCAAACCCTGGCACATAGCAAGCCTGTGTAATACCATGGCTCTGGGGTCATCAAGGTTGCGCCATCAAGGTGGAGCACTTCAATACACACAGGGTAGTGTGGCTCCCTCTGTGCAGCCCTTGCCATCTCACCATCTGACATCCCTGTTACTCTACAAAGCACCTGGCCTGCTCCATCACATCTCATCCAACGCAACCCTGAACAGCACACCTCGCTACCTAAACAGGCACCAAGGGCGGCGCCTGCTTGCTGTGCCTGTTCCTGTGGCCCAGGTGTTGCTGTTGGGCCACGGCGGTCACACTGTGTTTGTGGGACCGCCTGGCGTGGCCGTGCTCTACTTCCACCACGGCCTGGGCTTCACCCTGCCGCCTCGGGAGAATCCGGCGGATGTGCTGATGGACATCCTAGGGGGCAAGGTGCCTCGTGAAGGCAACACCAGGTCAGGGCCCACACCACCACCTCCCACCACTAAGTGCCAGCGTGATGCAACACATGTTTCATCACCTCAGGTCACCGCTCAGGCATCACCAGCATCAGCATCAATACCAACAGCCGCTTGTCCTCCCCCTTTGGTTAATGATGCTTGTACAACAGCCCTGCCAACCGTGTTTTCAGCTGTGACCTGCTCATCCTTCTTACGACCTCCTCTTGTGTGGGAACCCGCACCTGGTGCTGGGTGCAGGTACAAGCCTGGCATGCTGCCCAGCTGGTGGACTGTCAAAGGTCATGCCTGGGTGCAAGAGTTTGAGGAGCTGAACCAGGGCCACAAGGCGAGTAGAGGGCACTGGCGGCTACTGGCTGCCCGCACTGGCTGCTACTGACTATACTGACTGCACTGACTGCACTGGCTGCTACGGGCTGTACTGGCTGCCAGTGGCTGCACTGACTGCTAATGGCTGTACTGGCTGCGCTGTCAGGGTGGGGTTGCTGGGTCGCAGTGCCTGAATCAGGGCCTGTCAGGGTTGGGTTGCTTCTCGCAGCGTCTGAACTCTGCAATATGCTGCAAATGGCGTGCACTGAGCCGTCTATGCGCCCGCTGCCTCTTGCTGCATACTTGACTGCTTTTCCTGGTGCAAAGAAGTCATTATCGTCATCATTATGACATGGCATTTGCCGGTGTGTGGCGCCGTCATGCATGGTGTGTACAGCCAGGTCCAGCTGGCTGGGCTGTGACCCGCAGGGCGAGGTGGTCGAGGTGGAGCCAGAAATGATTGAGTACATGGAAGAAGAGTTTGACAAGTCAGTGTATGGGTTGGAAGTGTCATCATCATCAGCAGCAGCATCAGCCTAGTACCATCAACATTATCATTTGGCATCTGCCTGTCAGCATTGCCACAGCATGCACATTGAATACTTTCAGACTCCCATTATGTCATATGATGCTTGCTTGATGCAGTGTGGGTTGGTAGTGAGGTGACGTGTGGTACCTGCATGCAGCTGTCACCTGGCAAGGAGCGCTGCTGCACTGTCTGACTGCTAGAAGCTGCGCTAGACTAGATGCTGCAGTGCCACATGTGACCATCACTCCTAGATACTGTTAGTCTGCATGACGTGTTGCTAGGCCCCACCAAGTGCAAATGCATATCAAAAGATCAGCGTGTTAGTCTGCATGACGTGTTGCTAGCCCCCACCAGTGCAAATGCATATCAAAAGGATCAGCGGGCGCTGTGTGGCAACGCAGGGTGGATGAGGACAAGGACGGCCTGGTGGGCTGTGAGGGGCTCATGCGTATCTTTGCGAGCATGGGGCAGCCCTTGGACATTGAGGATGCCCTGCTGCTGTTGCAGAAGATCTCATGCACTCATGGTAAAGGCGGGGGCTTGAACCCTCACTTGTCACACACCATGCAAGCATCTGCGTGCTGCCTGCATCATCAACTGCTGTTCACTCTTTGGGTTCAGTCATTACAATGTCAGCAAAGTTGCTGTGTTATTGGTAATGCTGTTGGTGCATGGCAGATGGGGGGTGTTGCCTGGCATGCCCAAAAAGGCAATGACTACTGCGTATGACCTTCTTTGCTGCTCCTTCATCTCCATCACCAGACTCAGACTCGCTGCAGACTCAGCGCCATCAGCATGCGCCCAAACAAGCCTGCTGCTGGCCCTTGGGATGTGGTGATGCAGGTGCAGGCGCACAAGGTGGTCAAGACGGGAGCAGCCCAGACATGCGCTCGCCTAGCAGCACAGCGCCACCGCTCATCACTCTGCAGCAGCTGGTGGACTTGTTCCAGGTATGCCTCCCATCCCGTCCTCATCCCCACATACAGACAAACCTTTCTCTACGTGTCATCTTATCTAGACTGTAATGTGATTGGCATATCTGTGCCCCATCGCATTCCGTGCCACACCCATCATCTTACTGCAAGCAGTCTGAAGATTGGCCTCCTTCCAAGAGCCTGCAGTTTGTAGCTCCTGTGGCTCCATTGGCTTCAAGCCAGTGTGACGTTTGATTGACATGTTGTAGCAAGGGGTTGCGCCGGCCTAGAGCACTCAGTCTGGCATCATCAGAGGTGACTGGGTGCCACTGATCCACCACTGTGATGGCCAGTGCACCATCAAGGTCGTAGGGAGCTGAGCTATCAAAAGAAGACTGACTAGCTTTCACACTGCATATACCTGTCTGCCTCTGCTCACACTGCATCTACCAGTGTACCTTCCCGCACTTACTTCACGTGCCCCATTTGAGATCTAAGCATCCAGAAGGGGCAACCTAACACAGTTCATTCCCTTATTCTCACGAACATCACGTTCACCACCTGTTGAGCATTGCCTGCTTGTGCAGAGCGTGTCTGAAAGAACCAAGACATCTGGCCGCATGAATGCCATTGAACGGTACCAAGCAGACATAGTAAGCTGGCTCAGCAGTGTCATCTAACTACTACAACAGCACCAGCAGCAGCAGCAGCAGTTTGCCCTAAGCCCTACTGTGCTGACCATGTGATCTTTTGTTTCATGTTTCATTTCATCAGCAATCATAGCGACCTTGGCACAGACCCAGTGCAATGCCATCGTATGACTCTGCCCCTACGGCCTGTGTAGCTGTTGTGATGGCCTGACTGTGCCCGGGTACCGCACTCTGCTGGCGTGGCCCCTGCAGACGACGTTCCGCCTTCCCAAGCTGGACGTCACTGGTTCGGGGGCCGGGTCAGGCATCTCGGGGAATTCAGCGACCGCTCCGACCGTTCCATGCGACCCTACGACTGCGCCCCACTCGTCGCCTGACGCTGGGTGTAATGCCTCCCGCCACGACAACGATCGGCCAAGCAGGGTATCGACCCAGGGCGCTTCTGGCGGCCCGCTGGGTGAAGGCCTGCTCCAAACGGAGTCCAGCTGCTGGCCGATGCTGGCCGACGCAAACGCAGCGGAACGCGGGTTGCTTGCGGACCACGTTTCTATCGTCCCCCACCACACACTGTTCACAAGGGCGCGATCGCAGGCACTTAAGCAGCAGCCCCTGGAACAGCAGCACCGAGAGTCGCAGGTTTGGCAGCGCCGCGGTTACCCCCGCGCATCTGCACGTGTTCAAAACTCCGAGAGTCCGGAAAGCCCACCTACCCAGCCAGCTGCGGTGTCCGGCGCAGTCATTGCCAGCACATCAAGGCTCGTGCGCCGCAGGACATCCAGCACGGCCCAGTCACGAAGTCAGCGGGGTGGCACAAGCTCCGGCGGGAAGCTGCGGGACAGCACGGATGGCTTAGAGCAAAGCCACGCTGCCTATGCGCCTGGCCTGCGGGCGGCAGGGCTGGGTACCACATCCAGACGTAGGTCTGTTCAGTGCGGGGAGGTGCTGACGACAAGCACCCTCCCAACCACCTTCGGCCTGCAACCGCACTCACAACCTCGCTTGGACCCTTATGCACTGTCACACGCTGCAACGGTGAAGACAATAGGCCAGCTATTGAGCGCTGCTGACCGGCTACAAGCTGAAGCCGTGCAAGGCCAGCAGCAGCGGGAAATAGACCAGCAGCACCAGCAGCACCAGCAGCAAGGACAGGAAGAGCACCCCTCCGCTCCAAACCTCTCTGGCCCCTCGCCCTCCCCCCAGTGCTGTGTCTACACCAACCCCCTGTACCCACCAGCCACTGCAGCACCATTTCCAGGGCCTGTGTCACGGCCCCCTTCCCCTCCCACCGTCCTCCCACCACCCTCCTGCCCACCCCCCCAGGAAGCTGCCCCTGCCCCCGCCCCTGCCCCCGCCCCTGCCCCTACCCCTGCCCCCGCCCCCGCCCCCCTCATGCCCCTAAGCCATGCCCAGCTGCTCCGGCTGCCCCCTGCCCGTACCCCTTCCCGGTTAGGGCGGGCCCCCCTCAGCACCTCCCCCCGCACTTCTGCCCCCCAGCCCCTGCACCCCCAGCCGTCCCCCCTGTCTCAACCCAGCCTGCATTGGGCCGACCCCACCGAGGCTGGCAGCCCCAAGGCAAGGCCAGCTATGGGCTCCCCCCAGGCCAGCCTGCCGTCCTCCCTCCTGCAGTACTGCCTCTCCCCTACATCACCCCCACCCGCACAGCCCCCACAGCCTGTGTTATCCTCCAGAAGGCTGGAAGACCGACTCAGTTTGCAGGACCATTCCCCTTCCATCGCAGCTCGCTCCCCCTCCCTCCCCTTGCAGCCGCAGCGACCGCCCACCCTGCTCAACACCACGCTGCTCAGCAGTCTATCCCCACACCCCACACCCTCAAGCCAATCCCTGTCAGCGGGCCCACTGCCCTCCCACCTCCAGGCTGGCCTGTCCCACCTCCCTGGTCCTCTGGGGTCAGGCACTCAGTCCCCAGTCTGGCTGCAAGGCCCAGAGCTGGGGCCCCAGGGACCCCGCAGCTCTTCTTGGCAGCCCAGTTCCATGCCCCCTGCCGCATGTGCCACCTTCCTGTCAGCTTCCCTGCCGCCCAGTAGCACAGTGGAGTGGTACCTCAGGCCAGACACCCACACCGACTCGCAGCAACAGCCCGGCTTGGGTCCTTGCCTCAAGCTGCCGCAAAGGTTGCACCAGGACAGTGCAGGCCTGCCTGCTGATCCAGCAGGTCCGGCTGATCTTCACAAGCTCTCAGCTGCGGCATGGCTGCCAGTGCCTGCAGCGCTGACCTCAGCCACACAGCCGTCGCCTCAATCAACAACATTTGCACCCAATGAGCAGTTGGCATTCAGCACTTCATTGCAAATGCCCAGTGGGTTGGCAGCACCCTTGGTTATGGCTTCATATGGACAGGCAATGCCTGTTCCTGCTGCTCCTGACCAGACTCTGGTTAGCCCTTCACAAAGCCTGGAAGGGCCGGGGTCGAGCAGGACAGTCCAAGGAATTCCCGCACGCTTGCCCTCCACCTTCAGGCCCTCACACCTCAACCCTCGCTCACACCTTGCCCTTCGCCGGGACAGCGGCAGCCGGGTTGCTACTTGCACCAGCAACGGCATCGGCACCAGCACCGCTGACGTTGTCCGACAGCCGGCCCTGGCCGCAGCCGGGCGCAGCTTCCCTGCGGTCGCACTCACACTTCCCACGTCATTCTCACACCCGACCCGGCTAGCCGCCGGCGTTGGTCTGGGCGCCGTGAGTAGCGATACCGGCGCGTCCGGCCCGCCTAGCCCACGGGGCAGCACCTGCGACCTTGGTCAGGAGATGCGCGAGATCAGTGACTGCGGTGTGAGTGCTTATGTTCATGGTGACAGCCAGCTGCTGCTCTCCACCACCACCCCGTCCACCGCCCTGCACTCCCCTGAGCGTCAGAGCCCTAACCAGCACAGCAGCAAACTACCGCCAGGGCTGGCAGTGCCAGCAGGCGGTGGGGCTGGCAATGCCTGGCTGCTCCATTCCCCTACCCAAGGCCCCAGCACCTTGGGTTGGGGCGGAAGTGTGAGCGGCAGCCCTGTCACTCCAAAAGACACGTGGTACATGGACCGGCTGCTACTGGGCGTGATGCACTCTGCACACAGCCGTTCAGCTGCCCGCCACCACAGCAATGGGGGGGCCCTCACTCCTAACTCTTCCCGCCCTGGTCGCAGTGTGGGAGGGGCGTCGCCAGCAGGGGGAGCAGCAGCAGGGGCAGAGACACCCCCTGCCCACAGCGGCCAGCTGGGGGTGACTGGGTGCCGGGCCAGAGTGTCGCCACTGCAGGGGTTGGGGCAGGCAGGCAGGAGTGGCAGGAGCGAGGTGGGAATGGGCAGAGTCAGGGCTGTGGCAGCCCGGCAGGGCACCATGTCTGTCAGTGCAGCCGCACCGCTGACCCTGCCACAGCGCATGGTGTCGCTCTTCACGCTGGCAGGCAGGGGCAACCCGGCAGCAGTGTCTGCCCTGGTGAGTCCTGTGGGCTCTGGATTCGTGGGGCTTTTGTCTGTGGGGCTGTGGGGCTATGGGGCTGTGGTTAGGTACAAGCTGCTCTCCCGTGGTGCTGACGGTTGGAGGGACTAAGCGCAGTGCTCCCACACTCAGCCCCACATCCAGCTGCGTCGTCCCTTTACCCCGGTCAGGCACTGGATGATGTCGTTCACAGGAAGTGATCAATCTCAAGGGAGTATGCACATTGAAAACTGTGATTATGGTATTTACAGGGGACCGGGTGGTGGTATTCCAGCCAGTATGCTGGATGAACTTGTAAGCATGACATAAAAACCAGCCAGGTCTATGGAGTCAGCAAGGACATCCAGTAGCACCACATATGCTGCTGATTGCTTGCTTAATGCACGGCTGCTGATGCACTCGGGATGCTGGGGTGATCAACTTGAACAGGAGTAAGAGCAGGGTGCTTGGGCAGGGTATTGCCTGGTAAACAGGGTCAGCTCCATGACCCCGGCCTTCCACTTCTGAGCCACCCTGCTGCCCCAGTATCCTCCTGCTACTGCTACTGCTGATGATGGCTGCTACTGCTGCCACTGCTGATGGTGATGGTGGTGTTTGCTGCTGCTGCCATTGCTGCCATTGCTGCTGCCATTGCTGTGTCAGGAGCTACGGCAGCAGCAGGCTGAGGACGCCGCCTATGCTGCCAAGCTGCCTGGGCAGGAGGCTCTGCAAGCCATGCTGTCAGCCCGCTCCTTCCCCAGCCTCACATCACAGTTGCACCTGCTGCTGAGACGAGGCGTAGTCAAGTGAGGTTTGGGGAGGAGGGGCAGCGAGGGGAGCGAGCTATATCAGGTGGCGTTGCAATGCACCACCTTGATGCAATGGCTGGCAGCTGGAGAGGTGCTGGCTAGTAGCTGCCTAGAAGCTGGTAGGTAGCTGGTGGGTAGCTGGTGGGTAGCTACAGAAGCTGGTAGAACAGAGATGATGACGCCTTGTGGCTTGGCCGTGGTGTATCATGGTTGTTCAGGTACCTACGCTGCTTCTGGCCACTGAGGGTTGTGGACACGCTGCTGCTGCTGACTGCGGCCTTCATCATTGGTGAGCTCCAGCATGATCAAGCCTGAATACATCTGCTGTGGTGATTGCTATGTGCTTAGCGTCAGCATGAGGGCTGAGGTTCAAAGCCGAGGCTGAGCCTAGGGCTGTGCAGGGGGCTGTGGTATAGGCTGAAGATAAGGCCGATTCTGAGGCTGCGCAGGAGGCTGATGCCAAGGCTGCCTGCCCACTGCAGGCACCATCCACGGCACCTCCTGGGGCCTGAGCTCCGTGCCCTCCAACGCCGTCATGGCCATGACCTGCCTGGGTGTGCTGTCCACCGTGACCCACCTGCGCACCTTCTCCAGCCAGCGCCTGCTGCTGCAGCGGGAGGTCGCATCAGGGGTGGGCATGCCGGCCCAGTTCCTGGCAGCCAACATCATCGACCTGGTGTGGGTGTTCACAGCACCAGCCTTGTATCTGGCGCCATACTATAACCTCACGCTGCCGGTCAGTGGCCATCAGGGGCAGGAGACGCCCCTCCCTCCCCTCCCTCTCAGTGAGCCAGTAGCTAAGTAGGCGCACTGCCCAGGAGCAAGCCTGCTGTTGATGCTGCCATGCGAACAGTTCCAGTTCTAATACCCAGCATTGGTTCCATGCCCAAGTAGGGAGGTTCCAATGCCCAGCAGCCATGCCAGGCAAGCGGCTTTGCGGCGTGAACCAACAGCAGCAAGCCTGCTTGCCCAGACCTTTCCTTGCCTAGCTGACAAGCTGACTTCTCACCTCTCTGAGGCTGGGCAAGACAGGAGCAAACCAAGCTTGGCTGCAAAACTAGCCAACAGCTTCACATCTCATAGCTTTTACGCAGTGACTGCTTGCTCACTATTGTTGTGGGTATGGTGCTTGGACTGCAACACATGCCTTGCTCTGCATGGCTGTGACATGAAAGCTCAGATCACGAGCTGTTGCTCTTAGGCCTTTGCCTGCTGCTGCTGCTGCTGCTGCCTCTGCTGCCTCAGCTGCGTATGAGGGATGTCGTGGTGAATGGTGTTGGTGCTGCCGCCTATAAGCGATGTCGTGGTGAATGGTGTTGGTGGTGTTGCTGCTGCTGCTGCTGCTGCTGCTACTGCTGTGGTGTGCAGCGCATGGCGTGGGGCACCTACTACCTGGTGGGCCTGCTGGTATGTTGGTGGACCAGCGGCACGGCCTACCTGGTGGCAGCCACCCTGCCCCCCAGCACCGTGCTGATGAGCGGTGTGTTTGTGGCGCTCATCATGGGGGCATTCGTGCAGGTGGGCTGGGCTGGGAGGCGGCTCAAGGGGTGTGAGGGAGGGGAAAAGCATGGCCATGGTAGCCATTAGGGGCTGGCAAGTTGATCAATCAGTTGGTTAGTTGGTTGATCAATCAGTTGATCAGTCAGCTGATCAGTCAGTTGATCAGTCAGCTGGTCAGTCAATTGATTGTTGGTTGATCAGTCAGCTGATCAGTCAGCTGATCAGTCAGTTGATTAGTTTGGTGATCAGTCAGCTGATCAGTCACTTGATCAGTCAGCTGATCTGTCAGCTGATCTGTCATTCTATGGGTATGATACTACTCATAGTGTAGGAGTGACCAAATGGGAGTTGGAGGGAGACTGTGGGGATGGGAGGGGTAAACTAACTGGAGACCCTGTTAACTATGCCTTGGGTGGCCAGGCAGGTCAGGTGTCCATACAGCCTACCTGTCATGGCTGGTGGTGGCGCTGCAGCACGTACAGCCTGCATGTGCCTGCATGCTGGCATGCACCCAGGGCCTCACCCCAACCATAGCTGCTGGCCGAGGCACCTTCTTGGAGGTTCTGATGGGCCTGTCATACAACAGGTATGCGGCCAGCTGGTGCGGTTGCGATTAGGGTTAAGCTTAGGTTCAGCTAACTCTAACCCTAAACCTAAACCTAAACCCTGTGATGGCTGTTGCGGTTCCCCAGTCATTGGCTGCGGTGTATGCAATCAGCCTGGCTTGTGGCTGGGTAGCGGGGTGTCTGTACGTGCCCTGCGCTTCACCACCCTACACCACCCTCATCAGCGCAGGGGTGGGTCAGCGCACCTGTGCGCCCAGTGGCCTCTCAACCTCTCAACCTGTCAGTTCAAGCACCCTTCCCTTCACTGCCTGCACTCAAAACTTCTTTGTGTGATGGAACTGAGTAATTGCTGCAGTAGGGGTGGCTGAGCGGGGTGAGTGGGGTGGGTGTTGCCCTTCTGCCCTCGCTGGTAATCCTACTACTACCGCACTCTACGTTGCCCCTGCTGCTTTTGCCTTGGCTTGCTGCCCTGCCAGCCCCGCCACCCCTGCTGCCCCGCCACCCCTGCTGCCCTGCCACCCCTGCTGCCCCTGCTGCCCTGACACCCCTGCTGCCCCTGCTGCCCTGACACCCCTGCTGCCCCTGCTGCCCTGACACCCCTGCTGCACCTGCTGCCCTGACACCTCTGCTGCCCCGCTACCCAGGTGGGCCATGGAAGCCCTTACCCTGAGTGAGTACCGCCACTACCAGGACAACCTGCGCAACGTGCTCATCATGCTGGCCAAGGTGGGGTGCCCCTGCTCACACCTGCCCTGGTGTGATAGCTGCAACCTGGATGGTAGCATGAGTGTCTGCTCGGCCTCTTTGTCACCCACCCACGCATGCTCATGGTACTGCCCTTGCCATTGTGCCGCATGACAAACACTCATGGTGCAAGTGAGGACCATGGCTGATGGTGGGTGCACGAGAGTTGTAGGGTGGAGAGCCTGCAGCCTAGTCCTGGGCCACCCTGCACTGATGACGGCGCTGACCCACTGCGGACCTGCGTAGGGCATTGGGCTGTGTGGTGTGGATGTCCTGCTGGTGGACGACGGGCTGGACGCCGTCAGTCCTCAAGAGGCTCTCAGCTTCCTGAGGCTGCAGGTGTGCTCAAGACTGGCACAGCTGCCCTGTCTGGGTCAGGGCCAGGGTGAAAGTCAGGGTCAAGCCAGGGGTTGGTCTGGGGGTACAAAAGGGCAGGTCTTGCCTAGCACCTGCCAGGTGCCTGCTCTGGGCTTGTTCCGTGGCAAGCCACCAACCTAGTCTCCCCTGCATTCAACATTGGCCTCGTCACACCATATCAGCCCTCACTGCAACCTCTGATTCTCTCTAACCCTATGCCTCACCCCATGCTACTTCCCCCACTGTGCAGGAGAGCTTCACGTTTGAGTCATGCCAGCCCTACATCAGTGACGCGTACATGGTGCTCTTTGGCCTGGGTCTAGGCATGCGCTTGGTCGCGTTCCTGTGCTTGCGCTTTGCTCCCCGGCAACAGTAGGGGAACATGGCCGTCACTCAGCTTGATGGGGCTTGCAGTCAGCTCCTGGCTGGGTGGCCAAGTTAAAGTTTGAAAACCAGAGCCATGCTAATTGCTTAGAATGCTGTTCGCTGAGGATTTGCCCAGAGATAGTTTGTATGCCATTTACCGTTGTTGTCATGCAGCCACTACATTGTCGCACCATAGGATTGTTCAATATTGAAGATGGCAGAGGGAGCAGCCACCGTATGCTGTGTTATCTAGCCACCTGAAAGTCAGAGTAGAGCCTGGTGGTATCTCGTGATGTGTGTATCCGCGTGCTGGTGACTGTACGTTTGATGTTACTTATGACGAAGTGAAGAGGAAGACGTGCACCACATGCAGATTCAAAAGCCGACGATGTGCGATTAGACAGCCCTCGCCCGCACGGCAGCCTGTTGCACGATGGAAAGTCGGTACAGCATGCCGTCAGCACTGGAAACTAGGGTGACGTCCTCGCGGAACCAAAATGCGTTGAGCCTTCTCAAGGTTGGCCGCTTGCATGCAGCGAAGCTTTCTTCGCCATTTGACGCGCAGCCCGCTGGTGCCCGCAGATTGAAGGGTTTTGCGTGAAATACGTAGGTGCGTGAAGTACGTACAGGGTGACCTCGCAGACAGTGCCTTCAACGCTGTGAACACCAGGGATGCGGCACGAGCTCGGACGTAGCATCGTTTGTCTTGCCGGACCTGCAGGGCCTGGGGAGGAAGATTCTCAGGCAGCAACCACTCGCACCAACTACCCTGCCCCCCCCGACTGTCCCCTATACTACTTTGAGGTGTGGCGCCACCTGTCCTGCCCGCTGACTGCAGTGCACGTTGGGTTTCTTTGCCCAACACAGCCCAGTGCGCACTGCAGGGTCAGGTCACCAGCTGCAGAGCCACAGCGAGCCTTGGCAGCTATTCAGCAGTGGCAGCCGTCAGTGACAGCCGTCAATGACAGCCGTCAGTGGCAGCCGTCAGTGGCAGCCGCCAGCCGGCAGCGGCAGTGGGCAGTGGGCACCGGCAATGGCAGTGGGCAGTGGCAGGGGCCGCTCTCTGCAGGCCGATGATGCCAACTCTAGATGACGTCATGTGTGCTGTCAGTCAGTCAGTCAGGCTGCTGAGCTTGCCCATGGGATGATCTGCTTCCATCCCTACATCCCCAGACTGTAGCATGTTTGCATGAACAGCATGCTTGCATGCTCGCTTGCATGCTGAACCAGGTGAAAGTGGTTTCACAAGGCCAGAAAGGGTACATCGGCATTGGATATCAGACGGAGGGAGTGATCCTGGCCCGCCTGCCCGGCTGGGAGTCTCACAGCTATGGTGAGTGATGCAGCTCAGCTCAGGGGTGGGCAGGTCTCAGGGGTGGGCAGGTCTCAGGGGTGATCAGGTCCGTAGGGGTGGGCAGGGGTGATGAGGTCCTTAGGGGTGGGCAGAGCTCAGGGGTGGGCAGGGCTCAGGTGTGATCAGGGTCTTTAGGAGTGAGCAGGTCCTTAGGGGTGGTCAGGTCTCAGGGGCTGAGGAGGTCTCAGGGGTGGGCAGGTCTCAGGGGTCGTCAGGTCTTAGGGGCTGAGGAGGTCTGCCCTCATCACTTGTTGGCTCACATGAGCAGCTGGAAGTGCAACAACAGCAACAGCAGCAAGAACACTGCTGCCCTCCGCAGCCAGCCTCACCATTAACAACAGCAGCAGCAGCCACAGCAGCAGCGCAGTAGTCGACATCCACTGACACTGCTAGGTGGCCAAGTTCCAAACCTGGGCGATTGGCTGGTGGGTGCGGGTGGTTGGCTGGTGGTTGTGGGTGGTTGGGGTAGTTTGGTGAGCGTGGCTTGAGGTAAGGAGAGAGCGGTGTGCAGCAGTGGCATGGAGCTCATGTGGTCTGGCGTGCAGGCTACCATGGGGATGACGGCCACGTGTTCAACTGCCATGGCAGGGGCCGGGAGTACGGGCCCACCTACGGCACCGGGGACACCGTGGGCGCGCTGCTGAACCGGGTGGAGCAGAGCATCAGGTGACACAGCCTTGAGGGCCCACAGGGCTCTGCCAGCTGCTGCTCAGCCCCCAGCTGGGCAGAGAACTGCCGCAGCTACTGGCTTGAGGTAGTCATGATGAAACTTGACAGATAACTGAGGAAAAAGTGCAGCTCCCAGCTGGATAGAGAACTGCTGAGGTTCTCTGCTGTGGAGTACAGCTGTGAAATTAAATAGTTAGAAAGCCAAGCCAGGCCAAGCCGAGCCAGGCCAAGCCAAGCCAAGCCAGTGGGAAAGTTTGGCTACCTGTGGGAGATAACTGAGCGGGAGCCAGCTGTGAACAAGCAGGTCCAGAAGGGCAGGAGGGGCTGGTCTAAGACTAAGACAAGCCAAGGCTCCCTGATCGCCTGCCCACCTACCCGCCCGCCCGCCTGCCCGCCTGCCTGCCTGCCCACCTACCCGCCCGCCCGCTCGCCCGCCTGCCCGCCTGCCTGCCTGCCTGCCTCCCTGCCTCCCTGCCCGCCTGTCCACTGCCCGCCCACCTGACTGCTGCTGTGCAGCTTCTTTAAGAACGGGCGGCCCCTGGGCGTGGCCTTCACCAGCGTGCAGGAGGACCGCCTGTTCCCCTGCGTGGGCCTACGGTCCCGCGGCGAGCAGGTCAGCCGCCTTCCCAACTCCCAGCCAACCCCACACACATTGTCACGTATAGTCACAAGCACACAATGATCACAACCCCGCCCATGGCCACCATGCTACACCCCATGCCCTAATGCTCCATGTCCACAGCAGTGGCAGTGTGACAGTGTGAGGGTGAGTGTGAGGGGGTGTGCCTGCAGGTGGTGGTGAACCTGGGGCTGTCTGGGGACGCCCCCTTTGCCGCTGACATTGCAGGCCTACATCTAGAAGTGAAGGCGCAGGTGAGAGGAGGGGACAGAGGAGGGGCAGGTGGGTAAGGTGGGTGGAGAGGCGTGGGCAGGGGGAGAGGGGGGGGTGATGGGCAGGGGGAGAGCAGGGGGAGAGGGGGAGGTGAGGGGCAGGGGGAGGGGACAGAGATGGATTGAGCATAGACCTGCTGCCCCCTCCCCCCCGACTACAGCCTGCCTACCCCTCTTGGTCTTGCACCGCAGACGCTGCGCGCTATAGCCTCCGTGCCCGTGCCCTTAACAGCATCCTCGCCCTCCCAGCCCCTGCTGCCCCTGCTCCTGTACACGCACCTGCTGCACCACCGCTGCTGGGACACGGCACGGCTGATTGCCAGGGACCTGCTGCAGCTTAATCCCGATGCTGCACCAGCAGCAGGGGCAGCAGCAGGGGAGGGGCCAGGGGCTGGGGCAGGGGCAGCAGCAGGGGCAATAGCAGGGCTGGCTATTGCATCAGGCACAGGGCCGTATCCAGCTGCCGCAACAGACTCGGTCATGGCCAGTTTAGGCAACGGCGCCGGGGCCAACAGAAGTGCAGCAGCAGTCCAAGAGACAGGCAGGGCTGGGCCGCTTCAGGAAAGGCCGGCAGCGCTGGCTGCGCCTGGCAGACAGGCAGGCAGCAGCAGAGCAGCAGCAGTGAGCAGGGCAGGGCAGGCAGATGGACCTAGATTGGGGGGAGGGGGTGACAAGGCAGGGGCGGGGGAGGGGCAGGGCATGTCCTGTGCAGGACCTGCACCCTGGGCTGCATACCAGCTGCTGAGCGAACCAGCAGAAGTTGCGGCACGCCAGGTAAGCTTCACCAATGCACCCCATGCACCCCTCATTTTTCCCCCCTACACCCCACCCCACCCCACCCCACCTTGCCCCACCTTGCCCCACCCCACCCCACCCCACCCCACCCCACCCCACCCCACCCCACCCCACCCCACCCCACCCCACCCCACCCCACCCCACCCCACCCCACCCCACCCCACCCCACCCCACCCCACCTTACCCCACCTTACCCCACCTTACCCCACTTCACCTCAGTCATTCTTCCCTCACCTCCTGCTTCTCACATGACCAGTCACACCTGTTACACATGACCAGTCACACCCACTGCTGGCTGGCGTGGCCGTGCAGGCCGCCTTCCAGCTGGTCCAGTCAGGAGACATCCAGGCAGCAAGAGAAGCAATAGAGGCTCGCTATGGGCCCTCAGTGCTGGAGCAGCGGCCCGCCCTGGACTTCAGACTCAAGGTACCTGCGCCCCTCAACACCTCACACCCCTCACGCACCTCACACCCCCCCTCACACCCCTCACACCCCACCCAGTCCCTCAGCCCAGCAGCACCTCATCCCCCACACCTTGGCCACTAAGTAGCCGTGTCACTGTCAGGGTGCTGCCTGGACCCCAGCCCTCTGACCCAGGTTCCTGCAGACCCCAGCCTCTGAGCCCTGCTGACCCCTGTGCTGCTCCCCTCAGGTCGCCCAGTTCTGTGAGCTGCTGCGTCCGGGTGGGGCGGCGGCGGTTGAGACAGCTCTGGCATACGGTCGCAATGTGCTGACAGCTCACTCACCAAAGGTGGGTCACACTTGCGCCAGGGTTTTGAATGCGTTGAGCAGTGCTGGTGCAATGCTGGTGTTGCGGCAACGCCGGGTCATGAGGATGGGGAGAGGGGTGGCATGCAGCGAAGCAGCCATGCAAGCAGCCATAAAAAGCAGTCATGCAAGCGCGCAGGGGTTGGCATTGGCTGGCGGAATAGGGTTTCACAACTCATAGTCAATAGTGGTGTTGGTGTTGGTGGTGTAATGTGTCTGCTGTGGCAGTGTATTTTATATCCTTTTTCTCCTAATCTGCACAGAGCCCTGAAGACGACGAGTTGCTGGCGGATGCCCTGAGCTTGCTGGCCTATGAGGAGCCAGCCACCTCTCCCTGCGGCCACCTGTTGAACCAGGTGTCACACTCCCACTCTTCATGGTCGCACTATTGATGGTCACACCTGGTCACACTTGCACCACAACCCGCATACCTTGCTTTCAGCTCTTCCAGCTCGTTCCTTGTATCTTTTCCCAGTTGATGGCCTGCTACCAGTTCAACCAGCACACTGACCTGCCCCTGACCTGCCGCTGACACATGGCCCCCAATGCAGCCATGCTGAGTGTGGCCACATCAGCGTCGCCCATGTCCTCCCCATTGCCCCATTGCACCCAGACACCCCTCCCCACCCACCCACCACTGCTGCAACACCCCTCACAATGCTCCCCCTCTCTCCACCGCTCCTTCGAACACTCTTCTCCCACGGCTGCTCCTGGCCACAACACAGTCCCTGGCACACACCCACCTCAAGCCAAGCCCAAGCCACTGGACACCTCACCTCTCCCCACACCCCCTCCCCCACACCCTTCTTCCCATCCCCTTTATCACACCCTCCTCCCACACACCCTCCTTCCCCACACCCTCCTCTCCCAGACCCTCCTCCTTTACACCCACCTCTCATCCCCTTGTTTGACACCACCCTCCTCCTTCACACCCCACACCCCCCTGCGCTGCAGGCTGAGCGCAGCAACATGGCGGAGGAGGTGAACCGCGCTATCCTCATGCACTTGGGCCTCCCCCCACTCTCCCCCCTGGAGCGCCTGGCAGCCCAGGCCCTCACCGCGGTGGAGACACTCAGGCAGCTCAACCACCCTCAGGTCAGGCTCCGTCACTCACCTCTCACACCTTGCAACCCTCTCACTCTGTTTTAATCACGCCTCATACCCAGCTCACACCCAGCTCACCCACCACCATCACATATCCAGCGACAGCGGCAGCAGCCTAATGGCATTGGTTGCTGCGTGGATCCGACCACTCCCCTACCAGCCATGACAAGTGAATACCCACTTTGCTTACTTGCATGCAGCAGCAGCAGCAGCAGCAGCGACAGCACACTGCCAAGGGTGAGGGTATGTCAGGCTGTTGTGCGGGACTGACTGCCATGGGCCTTGTGTTGTATGATGCAGGCCATGCTGGTGAACGCACGAGCCATGGTGCTAGGGCCTCAGTGATGCCTGCAACAAACTCACCTTACCACATCTCCCTTGTCCTGACCTGACCTGACCTGGCCTGAGCTGACGTGGCTTGGCCTGGCCTGGCCTAAATTGCGCCAGACTGCCAAGTCTGCACCCAGCATCTCTGCTGCGTTGCCCTTGGAGAGAAAGGGCCAGTGAACCAGTCTTTACACTAAACATAGCCGGGGTCGGACCCTGCCTCGGCCCAGTGCACCCAGCAGCAGCAGCGCTCGACCCAGCCTGGCGCCAGCTGGGCGATACCACAGCCTGGCGGTCCTTCACACGCCCTGCGGCTGCTGCTCACCGACAGGTACATGACATTCGCTAAGCTACGCGTTGGTGCGGCCCACCTCATTAGTATCATATGTTGGTGGCTGCTCTGGCGCACCGACACTGTATGGGTGTGAAGTCTCGCACGTCGGCTGTAACTCTGTACCTGTACAGGGCGAGGTATGGCACGACTACCCACATATGCTTACGCCTCAGACTGCTTCTGCTTTGGCTAGTTGTGTGCTTCTGCTTTGTCTAATTGTGTTTCATTACAACTGTAGCCCTTGGAAGTTCCGGTCTACTTGTTGACAATTTAGAGCGTCCAGTGTACGGTGGTGCGCACTGCTCTGCATCACTGGTCTGTGCATCACTGGTGATGCGGCGCTCTACTAACTAGTCATAGTGGTGGCTGCCACCGCCAGCTACCAGTCAGGCCTGTCTGGCCAGTCATGTCGCCGCCCCAGCGCTTTGCACTACCAGCAGTAAATGTGGCTGACAGGGGGCGTACTAGCAGTCTGTGGATATTTCACACACGTTTCTTGCCAGTCATGCCCCCACATCGCCCGGCGATGTCAGCCGTATATTGAGAGTGAGAAGTTAATACTGGTGAGTATTGGTTTCCTGCCATACCTGGCGGATCACAATCCCCGCCACGCTCAGCACATGCACACCAGACTAAAAGGACAAGCAGCATAGTTGCTCAGGGATCACTAGCCAGGTGAGCATGTCGTCTGCTGCCACCTAAGAATGACAATAGCTGAAGACAAACAAGATGAGACATGGGACGGCATCATGGCACTCGACAGCAGAGCAATGCAGGAGCCGAGTAGGACAGAGGAGTGGGCAAGCTACGTGTAAGCCATCTCCTCGATACTGGGCATGCATAAGGAAGACCGCTTCAGCCTGGGAGAGGTCTCCAGCCGTGTGGGCCTGAGTGGGCCTGTGTAAGCCTGAGTGGGCTGCAAAGGAAATGACCTGGGCGGCAGCAGGTGTACAGGCAGCTGGGTAGTGCTCTATGTATAGGCCTACGCTGGACATCATCAGGCAGTGGCCCTTGCCCCCAGGGAGCTGGGGGTGGAGGTGACTTGGCTGGGGCCGCCAGCACCCTGCCCTCCCATCAGAATGGAAAGCTGGCTGCCTGGCCTGCCGCTACTGCCCAGCTAGATTGTGCAGGCTGCCAGAGGCTGGGGCTGACTGGGGCTGACTGGGTCAGTGGCGTTAATGAGCGATTTATGAGCCATTCATGCGCGGTTCATGAGCTGTTGAGCTGTTCTGCATGAGCTGTTCCTGAGCTGTTCATCCTGGTAATCCATACCGCAAGGGTTGCTGGGGGAAGGCAGAGGCTGATTGGGCTTAGTCCAGGCAGATGAGTCAGGAGACCTCCAAAGAGCAAGGAACCTTGTATACTCAACATATGCTGTTGCTCCTCCACCAGAAGCAGGCACGCTCCTCCCACCCTCCTCAGGGGCAGGCTGCAGGCTGTGCCTCGGCTTAATGAGGATAGCATGAGGTCCTTAGACTTCAGTAAGCACGTTAGATGCTCTTGCCCCTGCCACTGTGCCACCCCTGCTGACTGCCACCACCCCCTCACCCACGACAGGCCACCGCAGCTGCCTGCCACCACCTGCTCCCACTAGGCGCCCACCTTGCCCCGGGGTGCTGGCTGCCACGCCCACCCCGATCCTGTAGTGCCAGGCGCTCTGCCAGCACCCGGCCTCAGCCGCCTTAGGCGCCCTGCACCGTGACGAGAGGAGCCCCAGGCACTGTAGCGCCCTCCACACCCTGCTTGCCTCCTTTGACCCCGGGCTCCTGCAGCTGAGCGCCCTCCACACTGGACGTGGACTGGCTGCTGGGCGACTGTGAGCCGCGCTGCTGCTTGCTGTCACCGATAGCTAGGCTGTGGAGTGCAGGCAGGGGGAGGTCAGAGCCGGCATCACTGACGATGTCATGCTCATCCTGCGCAGCAGCAGCAGAGGGGGGGGCAGGAAGATGGCCCACAGTGAACCTCCATTCCTCCTAGCTGCACCCCCACTGTCAGGCAACGCTCATATTGATCTCGAGCACACCTCCCCTCTGCCCCTTCCCACTTCCTGCCCATCTACCTACCCCTCCCCTCAAACCCGCTGGACAGCCCCTCTGCTTGCAGGCACCTCTCACATCAGAGCCGGCGTCAGAGCCTGAGACTGCAAAGGACGGCACGGCTCCATTGGCGTGCCCCTCCTCTTCATATGCCCCACACAGCTGCCTCAATGCCGCCTCGACTGTGGCGCCCTTGGCTGTGAGGGCCTGGATCTGTGGCAGCAGCAGCAACAGCAGCAGGGGGAGCAGCAGCAGGGAAGCAGTAGCAGCAGCAGCAGGGGCAGCGGGGCAGCACTGTGAGGCATGCCTGAGGATGTTCGCAGCATAGACCGCCAGCATCGTCACAATCACCGCTGCCACCTGACTTTTGTCACCAGACGTCACTATCACCATCACTGCTATGACATGCAAGCAGCCCAGTTGCAACCAATAAGTCAACAACATCGCTTTCACCACCTCACCGCCTGCACTGCACAAGAAATGCCACCACAGCACGTGCAAGTGCTTCTACGCCACCACCACCACCATTGGCATCTTCAGCTGAGCACCACTATCACCATCAGCTGCACTTGCGCCTCTACTCAATTTGTCCCTGCTACTGCAGCCACCCTCAGCGCTACCATACTTGGATGGACATCAGATATGGAAGCCTGCCTCACTGCAGCGGCTTGGCCACTGCAGCTTGAAGGGAGGACTTCCATCTACATGCTGGCATGTGGTGAGGCAAACAGAGGGCGGTGCTGGGGCCAGGCTGGGGCTGCCACTCTACCCCAAGTCAGCACCATCGGCATTCACAGTCACTGCAACAGGGAGGGGCCATTGCACTTGGACACTTGGAGCAGACCCCTAATGTGCTGGCAGCAACAGCGTGATGTTTCGACACCTGGGAGCAATGGCATAGTGCATGTAGGGCTTCCAGGCTGCTTGTCTAGCCCCTGCTACTCCCCAGCAGAACTGGCTGTTGCTCTAATGGTTGTAGTCTGGTTGGGGTCGGGAACTCTCCACTGCCATGACAATTTGCCAGCCTGTCCTTACCTTGCCCACTGCAACCTGCACATCCTCCATGATGCGCCGCATGGCCCGCAAGGCCACCCCCCGCAGCAGGTTGCCCATAACTGGCAGGTTCTTCATGAAAGGGGGCACGCCTGGAGGAGGTGGGGTGCAGACAGGGGTTGCAGGCACTGATGCCTTGCTGCTGAGCCACACACCTCTTTTCTTCTATTGCTCACACATGCTGACACCTCACTCATTGGCTGAAGATGAACACAGTGGCCATGATGGAAGCAAAGATGCTGTTGAGGGTGGTAACCACCTCGTGTATCGAGACGACTGTGAGGCGGCATACTGGCAGACTTCATAAGAGCCAGGCAGCAGGGCGTGCAAGCCTGAAGCTTCATACGTCTTTTCACTTCTATTTTCGAGACAGACACATCCTACAAACTTGATGTCAAGCAGCGCTAACCTTTTGGCAACACGTCCTGGTGCAGCTCAGAAGCCGTGCTGATGCCCGGTATGCCCGGCACCTCCACTGGCCGCAGCTCCCACCGCCCGTTGAACTGCAGGAGAAGTACAATTGCAGTACAATAGTAATACACTTCAACAGTTGGCAGGAGTGAGATAAAGGGAGGAGCAGGGATGAAAATGTCATCAGAGATTGAGGCAGGAATACCTCTCCCTCTCCTGACATGCCTCACTCGATCTTCACTCCTTAAACTTCACTCTTCAGTCCTACCCCCCGCAGTATGCCGCTTACATCTCCTTGCCTGGCCCGCTCAGCCCCTGACTGCCAGCCTGCCTGCCTTCTCATTGCCTGCCAGCCTGCCCACTTCACACCCTCCACTGCGCACACCCACCTGGCTCAGCAGGTCAGAATGCATGAGGTCAAACTGCACAGACAGGCAGCCTGTATCCCGGCAGTCCTCCGTCACCTTGAGCCAGGTGGAGAAGGTGCGCTGCACCCAGAGTATCTGCAGACCAGGGCGGAGCCAGGCTATAGGGGTCTGGTGCATGTGGAGTGCATGCAGGGCCAGAGTTGAGGAGGGCTAGTGGGTAGGCAGAGAGGGGGGCTTGATGGTACACATCCTCTTGGGTAGCGGAGAGAAGGGCTGGTGAAGTAGTTTGCATCAAGTGGAGCATGGCAGGCATGGACAGTGCAGCGATACATTTGGCTGGTGGCAGGGAGGTGAGGATGGCAATGATGGTCCATCATTACGTGTCCATCATTACTGCATTTCACCCATTGACGCTTACCTTGAGCTCGCCAAGCTGCTCCACTTCCACTACCTTGAAGTTAGGCTCCAGCGTGACCACTTTGCGTTGACCTACTCTCTGTACGTCCCGAAATAGCTTACTGTTGTCGGGGTCTGCAGGCACAAATATCAAGCCAGGTCAGGTCAACACCACTTTAGGGACAGCTGCGGCCACAGGTCTCAGCCCTCACACGTGAAGATGGCGAACAGGACCTCGGGCCGTACGCCGTGAAAGACCCCAGCGAGGTGAATGTGGGAGCGCGCAGCACCCGCATCGTTTTGGACTTTAATCTCCCAATCGCCTTGTTTTGCTTTGTGGGACGACGAGCCTCCATCCAGCTTGGCGAATTCGTCAGTACCTGCCATCCTGCTGCTTTCGCTTTTTACTGAGTCGATCGACGGCGTTGAATTCAATGCAGCGGCAGACGAGGTGCAGATAGACAATGAATAATTGACCGTGTGTCGACGTCAGAGCGGCACGCGAGCTGTGACCGTTTTTTGGAACCCACCCCCAAGGTTTTTTCTCCGCCCCCCTCGAGTTCCCCCCCCCCCCCCCCCCCCCCCCCCCTCACGACCACCGCGTGCCGAACCTGACAGTATAGCTCATGCAGTACAGCACCTGGGTATATAGCACCAGCATCGCTCCCTCCACCTGACCGTGACCTGTGATGTGACCTTGCTGAGCCTGTACCGGCTGTGTGCGGACACGATGCTGGCCACTTGGCCCTCATCGTGGGCGGCGCTCTCTTACCTACACTGGGCTAATGCCAGGTTCAGGCCAATGACTGTACGGTTTCCTTATGATAAGGCTTATCCCATGCAGCCCGTACAACCTATGTCCCTGTCATATTGACTGTTTGACCTGGTAGCAGCAGCACGCCAGAGGCCTGGTCGCAGCCTGCAGGCAGTGCCACAGTCACCATGGCCTGTGTGTCTTGTATTGGTTGCCTGCAGACCATCAAGCAGGCCAAGCAGCGCTAATTAGGCCGCCCCCTTGCACTGGCCAATGGGGTGACGAATAGTGGAGAGGGAGGTTACGATGGGTGCCGGTCAGCTAGATGCCGCAGCCTGAAGTGCAGGAAGCGTGCAAGCAGTTTCTGTACATGTGCGGGCATGTGTCGTGAATGTGGTGCGCATCAGGTCTGCGGCCCAGGTTTGCGGCCGGCACAGTGTCCTTGGCAGCTGGGGAAGGGGCTGAGCGGAAGGCGCGCAGGCAGCCAAGATGGCTGCAGCATCGCACGCAGGCTATTGCGGCCCATCGAAGATCATCCATCCATCCAGGGCATCACAGCTGTGCAGGAGGTTGCCCATGTCGCGGCGCGATGTGTCCGCCCTGGGGCCGGGATGTGAGATGCAGCATGCGGGATGTACACTCGCCCCTCGAGGAGCCAGTAACATGAAGACAGAGCACATGGCGCAGGCTCAGGAGAGCAGGCAGCAGTGGCAACAACTGCCGCAGCTATGCTGGTGCTGCCAGCTAGCGCCGCACTCCCATTCCTACTAAAAGCAGCTGTGGAGCAGCTGGTAGGAGCGACACGCCTGCTCTGCAATGTTGAGCTCATGTATAGCATCAGTCGAAATTCATGCCACACTATTGCATTTTTGCTTTACACCCAGCCCTCATGCAGCCCTCTTGCGGCCCTCTGGCTGGCCCTGCCATGCTAACCCATGCAGAAGCCACGCAAGTGCCGGAGCTGCTGGGGTGCCGGCAGCAACGTGTGCCCAACCTGTCAAGGCAGAGGCATGGTGGGCTGTGTGAGGTTAGGCAGGCTGGGCCAGCCGCTGCATGCTGCATGTCCATGCAAGACAAGCATGTCATGTTTGGGGTGGGCGGGGCAGCTGCGACTGGACGCCACCGCCAACCCTCCCTCAACATAAGTCCCCTGTACCATGCGCTCTGCAAAACTGCACACCTGACCATGTGCTTGCAACGCTAGGACAGGCGTAGGATCACACAATGTGACCCAAACCACACCACACCACACTGACTCAAACCCATGCAGCCCTCTTGTCCCTTACTAGGGCCTCCATCTGAGCCAGATCAGAAGTACCTACTAGCAGCCACTAGCAGCCACTAGCAGCCACTAACTAGATCCGGCTCAAACAGTGTTATTGGGCTGTGTGGAGTAAACCCAGTGCACATGGCACATGAGCCGCCTACCACCTACACTATTGCCTGACCCGAGGGCTATGATGTAGAGTTGGCATGACAAAACATGCACTAATTGTAAGCTGATGACAGCTTGAAGGGGGGGCACAGACTACTGTGCCTCAGCAGGCTGCTGCTGCTGATCCTGGGCCTTGGGGGGCTTGTCTCGCACCCGCTTGTAGCCCAGGCCAGGGTACTCCTTGCCCTTGACTGGCAGAGCTCCCTGGTCTGGCCAGTAGCACAGCTCCAGCGGCCGCCACTTGCTCACCCCAATGCGCTGCATGTTCAGCGCTGCGTTGCAGTCTCGGTCTACCCACCTGCCTGGCTGCGGTGCTGGCTTGGCTTTGGCAGCCTTGCCCTTGGCCTTGCCCTTGCCCTTTGTGGGCTCAGCTGCCGGCTCAGCCTTGGTGCGCTTGCTGCGCTTGGCTGGCAGGGGAGTGTTGGGCCCAGGCTCTGAGGCTGCTGCCTGTGTAGCCTCCTGGCTGCTGCGTGGGGCTTGTGGGGGCTTGCGAGGGGCTACTATCGGGCACCACATCATGCCCCGCACTGGCTGGTCACGCTGCTGGCTCCAGGCTGGGCGCAGCAGGCGGTGGTGCACCTGACCTGCTGGGGGCTTCCAGTCTGCAGGCCTGGTGGCACTGAGTTTGTTCAGCTCCTCCTCACAGGGCAGGCTGGGCAGGGGCCCGTGGGGGTAGGGGGGGTAGGGGGGGAACATCAGGGGGTTGGGGGGGCTGCACGGCTGGAGGCTGAGGGGCGCTGGGGAAGCACGGGGTAGGGTAGCCCACCAGGCAGGTGAGAAAAATGCGCGATACAAACAATGAAGCGATCAGGCGGAGCTGGGAGTGGATTTCAGCCCGCAGCTGGAAATGTGCCTTCAGCTTCCGCCTGGTCTTCTTGCAGCCGCGCAGCACAGCGCCCTCGGGGACCTTGATGACCTGCAGCCAAGCAAAGTTGCCATTTTGACAGGCCATGAAAAAGGCGGGGACACAAACAGTGCGGGGACACATAAGGCGGGGCCGTCACCTGACGTCTACGCGTGGTCCAGCCATCCCGTCGCTCCTGTCGTTGCTTGCCTTGAGGGGAACTAGACGCTGCGATGGAACCGACAGGAGCGACGTGTTATCACACAGCGCGTAACTCACGGATTTCACAGTCGGCTGGGGACACGTACCTTTCTGTTCCTTTCCCGGGTCCTTCTTGTGCTTCTTCTTAGCCATCACGCGATGCGCATTAAGACGGGCGGTGACCTCTGCAAGCAACTTGGGTTTTCCGTGACAATAAAACCACTCAAACCCATGCAGCGCAACCCCACCCAGCACTGCCCAGCCCCAGCTAAGCCTTGGGCACCCCAGCCAAGCTGCACCAGTGGCTGGCAAACCATCGTTGTCAGAACTGGGTAGTCACCAACATGCTGCATGACTGACATTGCTAGTGTGCTTGCCTTGTGCTACAACTGGACAGTCACCAACATGCAGACACTGACACTGGCACTGCCAGTGTGGCTGCCTTGTGCCAGCAGGGTCAGCTGCCCCTGGCCTGCCTGCAGGTAGGCGGCGTGCTGCTCGGTGCCCCACCCCTCCAGCGCTGCACCACCTGCAGCAGGCGTGGCTGTGTGGCCTGCCAGGCTTGTGGCAGCACAGGCCTGGCCAACTCATGGCTGTGGCAGCCGGCCAAGGACCCAGGTGACACTAGACCCCAGCCCCCTCCCCACCACCGCCTCTCCCCACCCACCCCTCAGCCTTGCCCCCCCTCCTCTTCCCATTCGCCCCTCGCTGCCCACCTCTCCATCTAGCCTACTCCTCCTCCTCCCCCTCCCACGCCCCTCCGCCTCCCCGGCATGTCCCACCTTGGCCCTCCCCAGCCTCGTGGAGCCCTGGTGCGCTGCCGCCCGTGATGCCCCCTGGTGGCTGCGGGGTGATGCGCAGGGTGGGGGGCTAGGGGCCAGTGAGGAGGAGCTGGAGACAGTCTGGCATTGGGCCCATCGGTTAACCAGTGCCCGTGCAGCAAATGAAGAGAAACGCGTGTGAATACACGTAGAAGGAGATGAAGAAGCTATGAGCCGTGATGTGGAGAAGATGTTTGTAATTGAGAACAGAGCGCACATGAGGCCACGCCGACAACTACTGCGTGTATTGCAAATTGTCTCTGTGCCTTCGCTCCTTCGCCCCACCTCCCCCGCCGTCATAGGTCGGCCGTCAGGGCATGTTGTAACGGCATGAGTCAACGAGATGTGGCTTGCACACACTGTTTGGAGTAAGCACTGATGCGCGTGCAGGTGGCCTGCGCACCGAATGCGCTGCGACTGCCTCCGCATCGCGCCTTGCGGATAACGAAGCGTTCTACCATGCCGCTGCCGCTGCCAATGACTGCATTCTCGCACCAGAGCACGCCGCGCCCAGTGCTTGCCACGCAAGGGATTGCTACGCAGGCGTTAGGTCTCCTGGCGGAGGTGTCCTCCCCTCTTTCCTTCTCGTTGCCCTTGGCGGTGCCGCTAGTGGCCCTAGGGTGCGCTGCGCTGCTAGCATGGGTGGACGCTCGCTCGCGCATTGCCTTGCCGGCGGTACAGCTGCCACAACAACAGCCCCCAACACCTGCCCCCGACCTAGAAGCCGGCAATGCCCGCCAAGCAGCCAAGACAGCTGAAGGCGGCGCCAGCGGTGGCATGAGCAGCAGTAGCAGCAATGGCTGCAGTGCCCTGAGCCAGCAGTTTCATCAAGAGGTGCTGAGCCGCTGCCCCACCATCATGGAGCGCCCCTACCGCCCCGTGCCCTTTCTGACAAACCGCCATGGTGGGGCTTGCGTATGGCTGCGCAGCTGCAGGCGTGGAGAGCCACTGCACTCGCAGGACAGGAGGGCACTGCATCAGCTGCTGTCGCAGCAACAGCAGCATCAGCTCCAGGACATGGCGCAGGGCTGGGGCGCTGTAGTGTAGGCGCAGCCTGGCAGTGCTCTTATTGAACCCAGAGAGCCAGGTCAGCCGCATGATTGCCTTGCCACCTGCCCACCATTGCACCCTCAGCTGCCTGCCTCCCCCCTTGCTTACCCCCTTGCCTTCCCCCCCTCGCACTGCCCCCTTACCCCCACCCTTGCCTCGCCCCTGCCTGACCCAAGCCAGTGTGTAGGGGCTGCTGAGGAAAGCACAGCCTTGGCCGCCCCCTCAGCTACCCACCCCTGCTTTCAATGAAACCACGGACTCAAGCCCAGCTGCCTGCCTCAGCCCTGGCCCTGTTCAACTTGTTTTGCTGGCTGGCCGCAGTGGAGACCATCTTTGCCTCCAGGTTCAGGAGGACACCACCTATTGTGGTAAGACCCGGCCCCGCCTCGCCCCGCCCCGCCCCGCCCCGCCCCACTGCTCTCCTGTGGCCTGCTTGCTGCCACAGTACCGGCGGGAGATCCTTCACATGCATGATGGCGGCAGCGTGGCCCTTGACTGGGAGCTGGACTCCAGCTGCGCCTTGGTAAGAGCAAAGGTGGCCAGGCAGGGCAGGCAGGCAGGCAGGCAGGCAGGCAGGCAGGCAGGCAGGCAGGCAGGCAGGCAGGCAGGCAGGCAGGCAGGCAGGCAGGCAGGCAGGCAGGCAGGCAGGCGACCTGTCCAACGTAAGAGCAAGTGCACACTCCTGCACACGGTCAGCCAGCTATGTCAGGCTGTGCAATAGGAAACAACAGGTGGCACAGCCAGTGGCAGCCGGTGCAAGCCCAGGAGGGCAGGGGGCCGATGTGCCTGGTGAGGCTGGGTGCGTAAGCAAGCCTGTGAAATGATGCTGGCGGTGGCTGCCCTGCATGCAGGAGCTGCCAGGCAATGCCCCCATCCTCATCCTGCTGGCTGGCCTGACGGGGGGCAGCAGTGACAGGTGAGGGGGAGGGGGCAGTGGGACGGGTAGATGGGAGAGGGTGGAGAGGTGGAGGGGGCGAGGGGGAGGAGGGAAAGGGAAGGAAGGTAGGACGGGAGTGGGAGGGTGGAGGGTGGTAGTGGTGGGGTGGGAAGCCAAGAGCCTGTCTTGTCTCAACCAGCACTCACACCCTCCTTTCCTCCTACTTGCTAATGCCTTTCTCTACATCAGGATTACCTTCTCTCTTCCATTGGGAGGGATGCGTGCTTTGTCCCTGGCCCTGGCCACTGCCCTGGATGCTTTTCCTCTACTCACACACACCCTACTCACTCTAATCACACTACTCACATTTCTCACACCCTGGCCACTGATGTCTCTGCCCACGCACCTGACTGCATACCTGATTGCACACCTGACTGCTGCCCTAGCCCTAGCCTCCCTCAACCCCCCTCCAACCCTAACCCTAACCCCCAACTCCTAACCCCTAGCCCTTCACCCCTAACCCCTAACTTCTAACCCCTAACCCCGCCCCTGTGCCCCTTGCCCACTGCTCCCAACACCCAGCCTTCTGCCCCACCTGCCCACCTCCCTTCCTTTGCCCATAGCTCACCGAACACCAAATGTTGGCAGTTCCCATACACAGCTTAACACCCAGGACGTTGTGAAGAAAACCTTGCCTTCCGCACCCACCTCCCCTCCTTTAATACCTCTGGCCCTGACCCTGACCCTGACCCTGACCCTGACCCTGACCCTGACCCTACCTCTGCTCCTGGCCCTGACCTTGCCTTTGCCCCTGGCCCCGACCCCGAGCCCGACCTCAACTCTGCCCTTGCCCCTGGCCTGCCCTGCAGCTACGTGGTGTATGCGGTGCAGCGGGCCCGAGAGGCAGGCATCCGCGCCGTGGTGTTCAACAGCCGCGGCACCGCGGACAGCCCCGTCACCTCCCCCCAGTACTACTCAGCCTCCTTCACTGGAGACCTGCGGTGAGGCCAAGCGGGGGGAGCGGGCAGCAGGGGGCCTTTGGGGGGGCCAAGGGGTTGGGCAGGGGTCTGGGTTAGGCAGGGGCGGGGTGCGGTGATTTGCAGGCGGGTCAGGGGTGTTGAGGGCCAAGGCAAAATAAATATGGGATCAGATTTAGATTTAGATTTAGATTTAGATTTCAAAAGCTATTTTTGTATTTGTTTAAGCAGAGCATGTCCGTGTGTGAGTCTCAGGTGGGAACAGAGGTGGGTTTATTCTTCAAGGCACTAGCAGATAGATGTCCAGGCAGGGGCGTAGCCAATTAAACAAAATAACAATGGTGTCTATATATACCGTAGTCTCCAGAGCCATATATTTCATTTTTTCAGGTTCCCCGATAGCCAAAGTACGGCCAAAGTTAGATGATGAGATCGTCTTCGTGCATAGAAATAATCAAGCCTCCCACCTCAATTCCGCATATTAATCATATGATCCACATCGTCAACTGTCGTGGTCTCTCTTCCAGTGGCCTTATTACCTGACCACGTCACATGGGGCACTGAACCTCGCTTATAAAGTCGTGGTCTTCCTGCCGCTGCTGGCAGTGGCGGCATATCACATCATCTGCCTTGAAGCTTTCAAACTTGCGTGTTTGAAACTATTGATTTATTTGTTTAAGGCACTAGCAAATACGTCGTGCATATCTCTACTTTCCGTTCAGCCTGAGCCTGCTTTAAGTGCCCACCCAGACTGGTTTAATACTGCCCTGGGTCAACCACCAGGGGTGCAGGGGAGGGAGACCCTAGACCTTGGGAAGGGGACAGATGACCAAGGCGGTGCTTGCTGCGGCTGCTGCTGCTGCTGCTGGCTGGGGCTGGCTGGGGCTGCAGGGAGGTGGTGGCCCACGTGCAGCAGCGCCACCCAGACAGCCTGCTCCTGGCCGCTGGCTGGTCCCTGGGCGCCAACATCTTGGTAGGCGCTGGGGGGACGGGTGGGGGGTCAGGGGGAGGGTACTGAAGAAGGGCTGGCAGGTGGAGGGAGGCGTCGGGCAGGGGCAGGAGGTAGGTGGGAGGGGCAGGGGCAATGGCAGGGGCGGGGACAGGGGCAGGGGCAGGAGGTAGGTGGGGGGGGCAGGGCCAATGGCAGGGGTGGGGACAGGAGAAGGGGAAGGGGCAGGAGCTAGGTGGGAGGGGCAAGGGGAAGGGAGGCTGCAGCATGATAGGTGGTGGGGAGGATGGGTATAGGATGGGTATGGAGATGGGCTTCCACCTAAGTCCAGGCCAACTGCCCGTCAAGCTGCACCTGGCCTTGACCCTTGAGCTGCCTGCTCCCGACCCGGCCCTGCACTACTGCTCCAGCACTACTGCTCCAGCACTACTGTTCCAGCACTACTGCTGCTGCCCCTGCTGCTGCTGCTGGTGCCACTGCTGCTGCTGCCGCAGGTGAGGTACCTCGGCGAGGAGGGCAACGCCACTCCCTTGAAGGCTGCCGTGTCCATGTGCAACCCCTTTGGTGGGTCAGGTCAACGCATAGGGGCAAGAGCAGGGGCAACAGTAGGGGTAGGGGCAGGAGCAGGGGCAAAAGCAAGGGCAGGGGCAGGAGCAGGGGCAAAAGCATGGGCAGGGGCAAGGGCAGGAGCAGGGGCAAAAGCAAGGGCAGGGGCAGGAGCAGGGGCAAAAGCATGGGCAGGGGCAGGGGCAGGAGCAGGGGCAAAAGCAAGGGCAGGGGCAGGGGCAGGGGCAAAAGCAAGGGCAGGAGCAGGGGCAGGAGCAGGGGCAAAAGCAAGGGCAGGGGCAGGGGCAGGGGCAAAAGCAAGGGCAGGGGCAGGGGCAAAAGCAAGGGCAGGGCAGGGGCAGGAGCAGGGGCAAAAGCAAGGGCAGGGGCAGGGGCAGGAGCAGGGGCAAAAGCAAGGGCAGGGGCAGGGGCAAAAGCAAGGGCAGGGGCAGGGGCAGGAGCAGGGGCAAAAGCAAGGGCAGGGGCAGGGGCAGGAGCAGGGGCAAAAGCAAGGGCAGGGGCAGGGGCAAAAGCAAGGGCAGGGGCAGGGGCAGGGTTGTGAGGCACCGTGTGGGCGCTGCCTCTGCTGGCGCAGACATGACTATCAGCAACGCAAACCTGCGCCGTGGCTTCAACAAGATCTATGACATCAACCTGGGCAATGGGCTGCGCCGCATCCACAGCAAGCACCTGCTGCTCTGGAACGGGATCCAGGTGCACCAGGGTCCTACTGCCCCTCAACCTGCCTCCCCACACATAAGCAATTGCCTGGCTCAGTGGACCCCTGCCCACCCACCTGCCCGCCCGCCCACCTGCCCGCCCGCCCACCTGCCCGCCCGCCCACCTGCCTGCCCACCCACCTGCCCGCCCGCCCGCCCACCTGCCCGCCTGCCTGCCTGCCCACCTGCTTACCTACCCACTTACTCAATTGCTCACCTGACGCCCTCCTCTGAGCACAGCCCCTCCACCTCGCCCCACTGGCTGCAGCCGCCCTTCCGGCCGGACCTGGCAGCACGTTGCCGCAACATCCGTGAGTTTGACGAGGCCCTGACTATCCACTCCTTTGGCTGGCCCACTGTGGAGGCCTACTACGCTGGCTCAAGCTCATCTGACTCCATCCCTCAGGTAAGGCCACGGCAGCAGAGCTGGCTGGCTGGCTGGCTGGCTGGCTGGCTGGCTGGCTGCCTGGCTGCCTGGCTGCCTGCTTAGCAGGCAGGTAGGCAGACTAGCAAGCAAGGAAGCAAGGTAGAGCAAAGCAAGGGGTGCAGCCATCATTTGGCAGATGACTTGCCAGCCGTGCAGTTCTTCCCCTGCCTTACAGCCTGCCTCACTTCCTGGCCCGGTACCCTCCCCCCCCTCCTGCCTGGCCCCACTCCGCCGATGTTGAGGCTGGAAGAATTGTGGGGAGTTGGGAGGTTGGAGCAAGATGGAAGCAGGGAGGAGGCAAGGGGCTGAGAGGCTGAGGGGCTGAGTGAGGTTGAGGGCGTAAGGGAGGTTGGAGTGAGGTTGAGGGCTTGGTCACTCCTCTCACTATGGTCGTCAATGGAGGGGAGCCATGCGTCTGCCTAGCTGCCTGCTTGCCTGCACCTGCTGCAGGGCTGCCAGCAGTCCGGCTCTAGGTGTCCGCTGAGCTGTAAGGAGCAGGGCAGCTGCCAGGTGTGGCCTAGGTTGCTGCTGAGCGCTGGCTGGCTGTGTGGCTGCAGGTGGCCATCCCCCTGTTGTGTATCCAGGCCCTGGATGACCCCATAGCGCCAGCAGAGGCTATCCCTTATCAGGTGAGCCTCCCGTAATACCTGGCAGGCAGGCGGGCGGGCAGGCAGGCAGGCAGGCAGGCAGGTAGGCAGATTCGCAGGACAGTCCGCGGGCGGGAAGGCGGGCAGGAGGGGGCAGGCAGGCAACAGGCTGGCTTGCTTCAGTGTAGCCTCCACGACTACGCAGCCCTGAACACAACCCTCTCCATCCCCATCCCCCTCTCCGCCTTGCCCCCTGCTCTGCCTCCCGCCAAGCCGCACCGCCTCCCTTCCTACCCGCAGGCCCTCTCCCGCAACCCTCACACTCTGCTGGTCACCACCACCTCTGGCGGCCACCTGGGCTGGGTGTCAGGCGACCAGGGGCCCCTGGGCCACCCCTGGAGTGACCAGGCCATGATGGAGTGGCTCGTGAGTGTGACACGCACCCTGGGTTACACTAAGGGCGGCTCTGGCCCTGGCCCAGGCCCAGCCACCCCCACTGCTGTGGCACCCAGTGTCCAGCAGCAGAGGCAAAGGGCGGCCCAGGTGGTAACTACAGATGCAGTGGGAGCCCACCTGCTCTCCCAGGCCATGCCACCAGCTCTGGCTGCTGAGGCTTGGGGAGGGAAGAGAGAGGAGGAGGGGGAGCGGGAGGCAGAGGAAGCATCCCAGCTGAAGGCCCAGGCGGCTGGGCAGATCTACGGCATGAAGGTGGCAGGGAGCTTGGTGCAGGGGATGGAGGTAGAAGGAGGGGAGGAAGCTGACTACTCCCTGCTGCAGTCCATGCCGCTCACTGCCGCCACCCTGGATGCCCTGGCGGCTGCCCCTAACCTCAGCCTCAGCAACCGACACACACAGTCGCCCACCATTCCCTTCAACCCCCCAAGAGAGGGGGCCCAGCACGGGACTCAGCCCTGCTCTTCTGCGCAGCTGTCGGCCTCCCTACCGGCATCACATCTCTCTCGTTCACAGCAGGAACGACTTGAGAGGCAAGCGGCTCGAGCAGCCATAGCGACGCACACGGAGCCAGTGGGGCCACCGGGGCTGCTGGGTCAAACACTTCAAATGTCACACGACGAGCGGGAAGCGCCGCGGGCATGCGAGGGGCCGTGGTCAAACCTGGATGCCCCACAAGAGCATCAGGAGCTGCCCGTGTCACCGGCTTTCAAAGCAGTCTTTGGTGCGGTTATGGCTGGAGAAGCGCAATCAGCCGCGGAAGGAAACGCGCAATTGCGAGAGCCAGCACGCATAGCCGAAGCAGTCGTCACGACCGCTGTATATGACAGTGAGCAGGTAAGCTCGGCGACGGATGGGTCAGTAGCTGGTACGCAGGGCCAGAAGGGTGAAGATTCAGGCACACCGACATCGCAAGGGCTCCTCTCCTTTCTCCGGCCCAACGCATCGGCGGACTCACCCGGCAAGCGGAGGTCGAGCGAGAGCATAACGGTCCCTGCAGAGGCGGTGCGCTTCGCATTCTAGCAAGCCATGCTGCTGTTGTAGTGGTTGTTAGGCCGCCCTAGTAGAGCTGAAGGACATGTTATCCCGGCCCATACAGCACAAGACGACCTGGTATGGAGCTGCCCCTTGCGCCCAGCAAGTGCTCCTGCACAGGTGCTAGGCCCCTGTCTGCCCCTGTCCTGCTGCGTGATTTCTAGCGGTGGATTCTGTCAGGTCACACATTATGTATTTGGGTTTTACTGAATTGTAACCCGCGATTGGCGGGTCCAATGGTGAGGATCCCCTCTTGCTGTGCAGCACAGCTTCCCGCCACCAGGGTACTATCATTGCGCACCAAGTCACCGTCTGGACTTTGCACTAGTTTGGGCACTAAACCTCCCTTATGTAGTCATGGTGCTCTTGTGGCTGCTTGCAATACCTGCATATGTCTTCATCCTCTTCTGAACACTCAAACCTGCGTGCCCTAACAGTCACGCATGTTGCAGCCTTGGCCAAGGCACGCACCTCAGTAGCTGACTTGGTGGGGCCGGCCTCCCGAACTGCTGCCCCAGCTTGGCCACCCACCCCGGCAGTTGACCTAGAACGGCCAGCCATCCCGGCTGATAGGATAGCGACGCGGCAGGGTCGCGGGGCCGCCTAGCAATAGCCCGATGCTGGACAGCTTGCGAGGTTTGCCCGGCCCACGCTTATCGATTGGTGGCCCACATTTCACGATCCAGTCTAAAGTTACATTGTTCACTCATTCAAGAGGGGAAACAAGATTCGCGGACGCAAATCAAAAGAGAAAGCACGGTAGTGTACAAAATGCCGCCATTCCGTCACTGCATGCACACAATAGCACCGCCATAACATGACACCATAGAGTGGTTGCCCCGACCAACAACAGCTTATGGGTTGAGCACTCATTACCCTCGGCTACCATACATCCCATGCTCCAAGCTTCAGCCAGCACCATGCCTCGCATCATGCAAGGCGCATGTCACCCATCCACACACATGCCACTCATGCCAGACAGGTTTGGCTACCTTACATGCCTTTCATCCTTGACCTCATGTCTAGCATAGCCTGTACATAACCCTCTCCTGTGCCAGGCTCATCCAAGCACGGGCCACATGGTACTGCAGCACCAGAGGCTTACGACCATGGCCAAAGTTAGGTTCAACTCCCTGTTTCAACTGATGCAGATTGGATGGCTGTGGTCATCTCCACCCTCAGGGTTCAAGCCCTTCTACAACAGCAACCATGACATATTTTTTGCGTGCACCATGCTAGGCTCTCCCCATGCAAAAAGCTCACGCCGTGCAAATGCGCATCTGCTAGATCACCCTCCTGCTTTTCAAAAGCCCACATGCAAAACCATGCGTCATGTGGGAGGCTAGCCACCCAGCACCATAGCGCCGTGAGTCAAAGAGTTCGTGAGGCTGCTGAAGGCACCATAGGGTAGCTGCCTGCCTGGGTGCCTCAGGCCTCAAAACTCAGCCCCAGGTCCAGCCCTAACTGCAAAGCACAGGGAGGGCCCGCCTTGGCAGCTGAAGGCCCTCCAAGGCCCCGGCTCCAGCCCTGACTGAAAGCAGCAGCAAGCTGTGGACCAGGCTTGTAGTGCGCACAACCCCCCTAGAGACGCCCTGCCTGTCACTGTGAAACCCTAGCTGCAGTTCAACACCCTACCTAGGCCCCTCTTACTCCTGCCCTGCCCAGCTGGCTGACTGGCGGCAAGGGGGCGGGCGCTGCAGGTGCTCTGCAGGGCTAGGGCAGGGTGACCTGCCATTGGCCTCCACAGCTGCATGGACGGCAGCACCTTACCGCGGCAGGTCTCGGCATCGCCTTCTTATCTTCGTGCCTCCACAGTCTCGCGCCTCCACAGCTTCCCACCTCCACAGCTTCGCGCCCCCAGAACTTCAAGCCTCCACAACTTCAAGCCTCCACAGCTTCGCGCCTTTACAACTTCACACCCCCACAGCACCCCCACAGCACCGCCCAGCCACAGACCTCACGGCTTGAGGAAGCTGAGGGTCTTGGTGGCGCTGGACACGTACTTGATGTGGGGCTGGAACCCCGCAGCCTTGAAGGTCTCGCCCAGCTTGTGGTTGATGAAGGACACGTACTGCAGTGTGAGGTATGATGCATGCGGTGTGACATGAAGTGTGACATGGGCAGGCAACAGTGGCAAAACCCAGTTTGGCAACCTTTCCTGCCAGTCAGCAGCCCATGCACCACCCACTCCTGGCCCCACCCACACCCCAGCCGCCCTGCCACTGTTGCGAGTGATTTACAAAACTCATTATTACTCACCCAGGGCTCGTCAAACTTGCCAAAGTTGGCAACAAGGTTGTCCCACTCCGGTCGATCGCCCAGCTGGGTGCTGTCTGTTAGCACGCACAGACCTGCAGCCACACCAGCCCAGTGCTCTCTATGAGGGGGCCACCACCCAACTTTGAACCACCCTTAGAGCCATCACCTCCCTCCAAGCCTCCGCCCTAGCCCTTGAAAGACACCATCACTCTTCTTAGGGCCACCGCCCTTTATATAGCCACCACACTTGTCATCACATTTACGAGTGACACCACACTTGTCATCACATTTACGTGTGACACCACACTTGTCATCACATTTACGTGTGACACCACATCCTCAAACCAAAATATATGTGGCACAGCGCACCACAAGCAATCCCAGCATTGTTGCAAGGCCTGCACCACATCACCACAGCCTACACCACCACCATCCACATCCAGACGCTTGCAAACCCACCGCCAGGCTTGAGCACACGGAACATCTCCGCCACCGCCTTGCGGCGCACCGCCTCAGGCAGCTCGTGGAACAGGTACACACACACCACCTGCCAGGGGGCAGGGGAAAGCTGTGAGGAGGGGGGGGGAGGCAGGAAGGTTTTGAGAGGGGAGGGGGAGAGAGGAAGGGATGTGTGGAGGGAGGGGGTGGGGCGGCTGGGTCAGTAGGATGTGGGCTGAGCAGTGGTGATGAGCTGAAGGATTGGGGAGGCTGGCAGGCAGGCGGGCCGGCGGGTGAGCGGGCGAGTAGGCGAGTAGGACAGTCAGTCGCTGGTTGCCCTACAATGTCGAAGGAGGCGTCAGGGACATCCAGCTTCTCCGCAGCCATCTGCATGAACTCAACGCCCGTGTCGTCCACACCCCCCAGGGCCCTACAGCCATCAAACACACCAATTCTTATTTTTTTATAGCGCACCTCGCCCTCCCTGGGCCCCCCTGCCCCCCTTCTCCCCTGTTGCTGCTGGCAGGTGAGCAAGGAGCCACCCAGCGGCAGTGCCAACAGAGCATGCAACACCACACTTCCTGCGCTGCGGACGATGAGATGAAGCCTTGAGGAGTTCATCTGATTTTGGACCGCAACCTGAACTCCCTTTCCCTTCAATTCCTTCATGGCACAGGGCCTGACCAGCTACTGTCTACTGACCATGCTGCAGGTGATGCTGAGGATGAGATAAAGCCTGGTGGAGCTCATCTGCATCAGAGCTCCCCTTCCCCTTCTCTTTCTTGGAGGTTGGCTCAGGCCTGAGCTGGGGTCACATCCGCATAGGAGGACCCAGCCCCAGGTCATCAATCAGACCAACCCAACCCCCGGCCAGCAGACCCCACCCGTTCAAACCGTTGCCCCGCCTCTCCCCTCTCCACCCCTCCCCTCCCTGCCTTCATCACCAGCCTTGTACAGAGAAGGAAACCAGCAGGACAGCCCAGCCTGACATCTCCCCTCTTGACCCCTCCCCTCTTGACATCTCCCCTCTTGACCCCTTGTCCAGCCCTGCCCCATTGCCATCATCATCATCATCATCATCATCGTTTTCGGCAGCAGCAGCAGGGCAAGGCAGGGCAAGGCAGGGCAACAGCAGCAGCAGGAGCAGGAGCAGCAGGAGCAGGAGCAGCAGGAGCAGCAGCAGCAGCAGCAGCAGCAGCAGCAGGATGTGTCTAGCTGTGCCCTGCCTGCAGCTGACCCACTTACTTGCCAGGCTGGCGCAGCGCCTTCCACTCCTGCAGGTTGCGGCGGGCGCGGGCTAGATAGAAGGGGCTGAGGTCGCTGCACACACTGCGCATCTCAGGCCAGTTGTCCTACACCAGGCGGCACCAGGCGGCTGCAGAGGGTGGCAGGTCATAGGAGGACAGCGGGAGGCAGCATAGGGCAGCGGAGGGGAGCAGGTGGCAGCTGAGGGCAGCAGGGGCAGCAGGGGGCAGCAGGGGGGAAGTTGGAGGAGCAGAGGTCAGGGGCCTGGGCGTGGGGAGGAGCGTGGGGAGGAGCATAGGCCAGGGGCAGGGGCAGCGGCCAGGGGCTGGAGGAGGAAGAGGAGCAGAGGCCAGGGGCTGGAGGAGGGGCAGGGAAGGGGCCAGGGGCAGCAGCCAACATCCGTGAGTCAGTGAGTCCCAAAGATCAGAAGAGAAAACCGTAGCCAGGTACACAGAAAGGTTGTGTACAGGAGGGGGTGGGGTCCACGTGTCATGCTGCCTCACCTTGATGAAGGTGTGGAAGCGGCCAGTGCCGGCAGCAACCTCCAGCAAGCGCATCTGTGAGGGGGGTGTGGGGGAGGCGGCCACGTAGGCAGAGATGGGCGGCAGGGCGCTGCGCTGCATGGCGTCTTGCCGCCCCACAAACAGCACCTCAGTGCTGTGCTCGTAGATGTCAGCCGACCTGGACACAATGGGGGGCCAGGGGGGCAACAGCAGGACGCGTCAGTTGGCTAGGGGGGGCCGGGGCCGGGGCCGGGGCAGGGGCGGGGAGGGGGACATGAGGGCCAGGAGGGTGAGGGGGTACCAGGCCACGTCAGCTGACCGGCGTTGTCAGGGTCTGGGTCAGGGTTGAGGGTCAGGGACCGGGGGGGCAGGATGCGGGGATGTGGGGCTGCACCTGAGGGGTGCTAGGAGTTTGGTTAATCTAAGGTGGGCCAACCCAACGTAACCTAACCCTAACCCTAACCCTAACCCTAACCCTAACCCTGCTGCAGTCATGTGCTGGGGAGCCTAGCAGGCCCAAGGACACCCCACCCCACCCCACCCCACCCCACCCCACCCCACCCCACCCCACCCCACCCCACCCCACCCCACCCCACTCCACCCCACTGATATGTCCTTTGCACCCTTGCACGTCTACCTTGACTGCCCTCACCTCCTAGACCCCCTGAGCCCCCCTCCCCCTCCCCCTGCCGCCCCCCCTGCCCCTCCTCATCCTCCTTCCACCCCCGCTCCCCCTCCCCCTCCCCCTGGCCACCCTACCCTACCTATCAGAGAACCAGCCATCCGTCTGGTGGTGGAATGTGGAGGTGAAGTACTGCGGGTACAGCTTGGACTGCAGCCACACAGGCTCTTTTGCGTCACGCAGCCGCCGCTGCAGGGTGGCAGTGGCCTCAGCCATGAACCCTAGCGTCCTGCAGCAGCAGCAGCCGGCCAGAGGGCAGTGCTAGGGAGGGCCAGCTGGGCAGGGGCCAGGCTATGCTGGCAGGCAGTCAAGCAGTCAGGCAGGCAGGTAGTCAAGCAGGCAAGTAGGCCAGATAGGGTAAGGGATGGTAGACAACAGTGTTTGTTGGAGCAAGGTGTTGTTTGTTGGAGCAAGGGTTCAGCAAGGTGTGCTAGGTTCAGCCAGCCCATCAGGAGTTGAGCCAATTGTATGTCAAGGTAGGCAACAATCTTGGTAAGGGCCAGGGCAGGCAGCCAGGCGACGCTTACAGGCAGGTGGGCGGGCAGGCAGGGGGTCGGGCATGCAGGTAGGCAGGTAGGGGCAGGCAGGGGCAGGCCAGACGGTGTGAGGATTAAAGGGTGGTTGAGTTGGCTGGTCATATGGTCACACCTCCGAGCAATGAACAGGGGGTTGTACTGCTTGTTAGGGGTCAGCATGTCCCAAGGCATGCGGTACGCCCCGGACTGGATGAATGCCAGGTCCTGTATAGGCAAGGGGAGGGGATGGGTTGGGTAGTCAGCAGGGTGGGGTGGCTTGATGTGGGGCGGGGGTTGGGTTGTGGGAGGTGGGAGGTGGGGGGCCAGGAAGATGAAGACAGCTGGAAGGCTGTCTATTTGACACTGCGCTGCCTGCCCTAGCCTGTCAAGGAGGTAAAAGAGACAAGTTAGGCAACACAAGCAGGCAAGGAGGCCTGCAAGAGGTGTGGGTAAGCTGTGGGTGTGGATAGCCCCTGGAGCGGCCCTAGCCCTCTGGACCCCCCCATTCCCCTTCAGGTCCCCCGGCCGGCCTGGCTCAAGCCCCACCCTATGCCCACAGCTGGCCCAGTCAGGCGGCCCCTGTGACCCCGCCAGACCCTACCGGCGTGGGGTGGGGTGGGGGTAGGCTTGGAGAAAGGGGGTAGTCGGCAGGGTGGCTTGATGTGGGGTGGGGTGCTGTGGGGTAGGAACCAGGGTGGATGTAGGGTCCTTGGGAGGGAGGCTGCAAGGTTGTGGCTGTTGAAGGCTGTTGAAGGCGTTGTGGCTGTTGTGTGCGAGGTTGAAGGCTGTCTGGGTGATGCTGCGCTGCCTGCCCTTGCCCGTCACTGGGTTGTCCATCATTGATGTGTGATCACAGAGGGTGGGGAGGCCTGCAGGACTGGTGGTGTCTGTGGCTGGCCCCTGGAGCTCCAGCCCCCTCTGGCCCCCCCCCACTCCCCTTGGATTCCCCCCTCGCCCACCAACCCAACTGAATCCCCTGCCCCCGCCTCCCCCACCAGGCCCTCCCCTGACCAACCCCCTTGGGACCCCTGCAGGCTGGAGACCACAACCTACCCCCACTCCCCTCAGACCTTTCTGTCCCACTTGCCCTCCCTGCCCCCACCCCCCACCCCCTGCCCCCCACCTGCTCCCAGCAGCCTACACACTCAGCCAGCCTCATGGCCAGCTCTGCGCTGGCATTGGCCCCCAGCCGCTGCAGCGGTGTCCCAGCTGAACCTGGCTTCTCAGGCTGCATGCAGGCAACCGCCAACAGCAACCACCACCAACTAATTCACGCAGCCATGGAGCTACATCAGCAGTCACAAGCATGACGGCAGGCCCTCAGGGCAACTGACAAGGTCCAACAGCAGCAGCAGCAGCAGCAGCAGCAGCAGCAGCAGCAGCAGCAGTCACCACCGCAGCAGCAGCTACCACTGGAGCAGCTGCAGCAGCAGCAGGCACTACAGGGGCCCTGTGCAGGGTACGCACTGCCCAGGGGCCTACAGGGGCACTACAGGGGCCCAGTGCAGGTTACAGCAGCAGGCACTACAGCAGGCCCAGTGCAGGGTACGCACCGTGAACAGAATGGGAGGGCTGTTGGGCAAGAAGCTAGACCCCAGGGTCTCAGCCGCATGGTGCGCCACCAGCCCTGCTGCCGCCTGCATGCACCATGTGCACCAGTTCCCATGTCGTCATTCATATCATCCCAGGTCACACATGTCACTATCGCTGCCATTGCCGCACCAGGTCAGTTAACACAGACTGACTCTACCCTGTAGCCCCTAGCCTGCCGGTCGCACATCTCACTTATCCCCACAAGCCCTGTCACACCTGTGTGACAAAGAATGAGAAGCGTGACACGTGGTAGGCCCAGTAGGAGGCCGCCTGGGGCTCCCCACTGGCAGCCAGGCGGGCCAGCTTGTTCAGCAGCTCTTGGATGCCAGGTCTGCATGGGCGGCTTGCATGGCTTGCATGGAAATACATGTGAGCGCTGTGCCAAACCCCATGCACAACAGCCCCTCAGGTACCCAACTCAGGACCATCTAAACCCCCTCCCAGCCAGGCAAACGCGACATCAACCTATCAATTCTCACCTACTCACCTAGTTTCCCTATCCTACCCCTACCCTTGCCCCTTGCGCCCCCACCCACAAATGGTGAGACAAGCTTGTGCTCTAACCCCTCGCATCCCCTCCCACTCATGCGACACCCATTGAGCCTGTTCTGCCCCCATGGCCCTCTGCACCCACCCACCCACCCACCCACCCACCCACCCACCCATCCTGCGCCCTGCCCCCCTCCACCCCCTGCACCCCCAACCCACCCTGAGCTCTGCTGCGGCGCACCCCCACTGCCAGCCTGGCGCATGTAGTATCGCCAGGTGGCCACGCTGGGGTCCTGCTGGAACAGCAGCGCGTCCGACTCCGCCGGGCTCATGGCTGACGCCGCTGCCTGGCCAGCGCTGGCTGCAGGCAGGCAAGGTGCATGCCTCACCATCACTCTTGTGGGGCCGGCATCACACCTGCCTTCTCAGCAGCAGACAAGCCTGGCCAGTGCTGCCAAGGTAGAGGCCAGCAGCATTCAAGGTTGCAGGGTCTTGGGGCAGGTGTTTCACGGCACCGCAGTCTCATGCTCTAGTGTTGCGGAAGAGAATGGGGGCGCATGGAAGAGAGTTCAACAGCAGCTGTGGACTGGCCAGTGGGTACTCACACTCCTGCTGTGGAGTGGTGTCGTCAAGCCCTGCCTCGTGCCGCTGCTGTTGCTGCTGCAGCTGCTCCGCCACCACGTCAGCCAGGCGTGCCTGCAGATCCGTGCCCAGTGCCTGCCTCGCAGCCAGGTCCGCCTCCTGCATGGACTCCACTGTGGTATCTGCAAGGCAGGGGGCGCAGCCACAGGGCAGGGGGTGAGGGATGTCGGGGGTGATTGCAGCCAGGCAAACGAAAAGTGACCACTCACTTGCACTGGTCGCACAAATATCTGGCCGGCGTGGCGCAAGGCGGTAACTCTTGGCTGGCACTGGCAGCATTGACCGCCCACGCATTGCTCCTGTGCGTAACGTAGTCTTAACGACGTGGCATTCTACTCCATCACAGGGTTGCATCATACACTGACCACGCGAGCAAGCGCGATACCTGTCATGGTCGCCAGTAGACTGTGCGCTCGACCGCTCAAAATCATTTTCGATGTGTGGTGCGATGTACACTGCAAAGACGACGCGCGAGCTGGGCGCTAAGCTTGTGTGCTGATGGGAATGATCGCGAAACAGGTCACTGAAAGGGTGAGCTTGTATAACTGTCTCATTTCACCGCATGCAATGTTAACGCAGACGGCCTGTACCGACCTCTAGCTTTGTAGTAAGATGTATAGTGAGGCATTAACCGTTGCCTAATGTAAACTGTTATTGGCATCAGTGAGAATAGACCAGCAGCACCCTCAGGCACTGAAAACAGCGCATACATTCTATGAGTTGTCAAGACGCGACACTGCTTAATGGCTGCACAACTGAGCCAGACATGTGCTTAAGGTGGGGGTAGTATGTTTAAGACCTCATAGTGTCCTCATATCCCAGCAAACCAGAAGCATTCGCTACCTGACTTGCACCAGTCAACGAGGAGTCCACAGTACGGACCCCACTTCTTCCAGCCCGGATTGAATCCTAACTCCCCTACTATACGGACACCCGTCTGCCCTGCCTTGCCCGCTGCGACCATTTCGCCTAGAAGAAGCTCGGCGACGTCTACCGGGAGCCATGATAAATAATATGCAAGGAGCAAGAACTGCCTTGTGACAGCCTCGTGCATCGCGGCGACTGGGACTCCAGAGGCTGGTTAGTAGGATGTGTGATGTTGCATAGATGCACGCACTGCGGAGCCCTGTACCCACCTTGACAGTGTACTTGAGCGTACACCTTTCATACAAGCCTCATAATTCTGCGGCGAGCCCACCGCATCTGTCGACCTCGTTTCTCAGTACGCCAGAGCCAGCAGCGAGATGGCAGCAATTGAGGAGGCGGTGCTCGCTGCCGAGGGGTGGGTGTAGCTGCAGCTTGAACATGCTAGCTCGCGCATTTCAAGGTTACGCGTGCTGCTGATACGGCGACGACAGTCTAAGGCCGATGTACCTCCTGGGGAGTATGAGCCCGACATGCCGGGCTGCACTCCTGGCTTGCATGGCTAGTGGAGCTTTGCACTGTATAGGGTCCCGCACAACCAGCTATGCACTGTAATGCCCGCATGTCTACACAACTCATTGCAGGGAGGCTGCTGTGGAGGAGGCAGAGCATGTCGATGACTTTGACCACATTGACAAGTTACAGCAGCTTGGGATTTCTGCAGGTATTGCAATCTGGGCTGAACTGGGTGTTGCGCAGGAAAGAAAGTCATCACAGCTGTCTGGGGGCTGCCAGCCACACAGCAGCATGCATTAAATGTAGCTGGTCCAGTGGTAGGGAGAGGTTCAGTTAAAATGAGGATCCACAGTGCTGCATGGTGTGCTTCAGGCGCAGGTTGCATGTGACCATAGGTTGATGTTGTGCGTGTCACCTTGTGCTGCTGGGCTCTGGCCCTGCACGCCTTGCAGCGGACATCAAGAAAGCCAAGGACGCAAACTTCTTCACCATCCAGTCCTTCATCATGCACCCCAAGAAGGCGAGACAAGGCAGCAGGCTGTCAGGCAACACAGCTTTGCTTATGTCAGTGCAAGGCTCACCCAGCAGCATGGCAGCATCCAAGAGCATGGGCAGTCACTGAGTCCATGGCAGCACAGTGGCCCCATCATGCTGCCTGCGCTCAGCGAGACCCAGCCTGTGGCTTAGTCAGTCAATGGGTCAGAGTGTTGCAAAAATGCCAGTTGGGAATTGCCCAAAGTTGTGATGACATACGAGGCTGTTTCGGGCAAAGGGCACATGCACGTCAGCCAGGATGGCAGCGGGGCTAGCTCTGAGGACAGGCCCTAGAATGCTGCCTGCCCTGCCTGCATCACTGCCTGCCCTGCCTGCATCACTGCCTGCCCTGCCTGCGTCACTGCCTGCCCTGCCTGCCTCTGTCCCTTCTGTCAGGTGCTGGTAAACATCAAGGGGCTCAGTGACGCCAAGGTAGACAAGATGGTGGAAGCTGCCAAGAAGCTGTGCCCCGCTGCCAGCTGGCGGACTGGAGCAGCCGTGGCAGCGGAGGTCAGTGCTTTGTGCGGGATAGCGTCTGCACCAGGCTACTGGCGGACAGCCCGGCTGTGTGAAAGGCCATGGCAGAGGGTGTCCAGGTCCTCAGAGTGCTGTGTCTCACCGTTACCGTCATCCTTTGGACAGCCCAACAGCCAGGGGCAGGCAGCCCCCCAGCTGCCGCATGTAATGGTGCTGGCATGGTCAATGTCCTCAGCTAGTCCTACTCTTTCATGCACTCTCCCTTTGTGAGGTAGCTACCCTGCAGCCCTCTGCCTTGCAAGCCATGCAATTTGCTGAGTAGGCTACCAGTATGGGCCACAGTCTGTGGCAATCAGCGGCCCAGGCGGCTGGGGGCTGGGTCAAGCATGCCCACTTGCCTGGCAGCTGGCGCATAGTGCTCTGATCTCCACCTGTGCCATCACGCTAGAGCAGTGTGGGGCAGAGGCCTGCCAGGTCGGCCTTCTGCTGCCCCGCCTGAGTGGCCCCTGTACAGCCCCTTGCCTAGTGGAGCAGCAGGCAGTGGCAGGTGCTGGTGGCTGCGCAACGTGTGCAGCTGGCTGTGTGGCTCTGCTCACTCCATGCCTGACAGGGCAGCAGCTGGCAACAGATTCTGTGCTGGGTGTGGGGCATGCACAGCATGTGTTTTAACAAAGTGGTAGAGGGTACCTGACTCGGATCATATGACTCAAAATATGTCTGTGTATGGGCTGAGGCCCGCATGGCCCTGCTGGCTCCTTGCCTGACAGGTTGCAGCTGGTGCAGATGGTGTGGGTTGCTGGTGACAGATGGTGTGGGTGTGCTGGTGACGGATGGTGCTGGGTGTGCTGGTGCAGCGTGCGCGGGACATCGTGCGCATCACGACAGGCTCCAAGCAGCTAGACGACCTGCTGGGCGGAGGCATGGAGACCAAGGCCATCACAGAGATGCATGGGGAGTATAGGTGAGTAGGCCAGGGCAGCGGTGAGTCGCTGTGTGATGAGTGCACAAGGTGCTGCGCGGCTGTGGCTTCTGAGGGATGTGGTGGGCTGCTGCATGGAGCACGGGTGTGATGTGGGGTGGGGTGTGGTGTGATGTGAGGTGTGGTGTGATGTGGGGTGGGGTGGTGAGTACAGGGGAGTATGGGTGAGGGGCAACATGCAACAACAGCCCGCAGACATGCCGAGCCACTGTGGCGCAGGCTGCCTCACCTTACGCGGCCAGGTTGGAAGCAGGTCTATGCCCATGCCCATGCCCATGCCC
>JASKMD010000006.1:686028-786170 GCA_030144725.1 Haematococcus lacustris
CTTTCGCTAGTTTGAGGGTGGAGGACTGCCTGAGCCACTGCCAGCACCCTTGCCGGCACCCAGGTGACAGCGCTGCTCCAGCCCTTGCCCTGCAGGACAGGCAAGACCCAGTTGTGCCTCACCATGTGCGTCACGTGCCAGATGCCCGAGAACATGGGGGGAGGTGCCGGGAAGGTGGGGAGGCTCTCACGTTGGGCTCCTCCTCCTAGTGGGGCAGCAGGGGATGGCGGCTGAGTGGTAGGAGAGTTTCTTACCCCCTTCCTCCTAGGGCAGCAGGGGTCAAGGTCACTCAAGTTCTCTGCCCTACATGTAGAGTGGGTGGCGGGAGCGGGTCAGGCGGAAGTTGGTGGTTCTGGTGGATGAACAGGGTGACCAGGGGTAAGCCAGGCTATGCACCCTTTTTTTGGAAAGATAGCTTATGTCGTCATCGTCCTCTGCAATGCGTAGACTTCTCCTTATTACTATTTTATTGACCTTGATTTTTTGTCTTTTTATTTCTTTATCCTTTTCTTGTCCGCCCTGACAGTTCTGCACCCGTCTATGCACTGCACCCTGCATGGCAGCGGCTCTGCAAACATGCACCCAGCAGGATAGCTTGGAAGCCTGACTTGAGCAGCCCTGGCAGACACGGCACAGCTAGGGCAACTGCTGCCGCTGCTGCCACAGCTGCCCCTCCCGGCGCTGCCTGCCCAGGTGGCGTTCGTTGACACGGAGGGCACCTTCAGGCCTGAACGCATCACCGCCATTGCTGAGCGCTACCAGCTGGACCCCACTGCAGTCCTGGACAATGTGAGGGGGGCAGGGGAGGGCCCAGAAGCATACGGCTTCAAGCGTCACACTTTGTAGGTGTGATGGTCGTGTGACATGAGGGGACATAGTCGAGACATGACCAGAGCATGTGTGGTGTTGGGGTGATGTGGAGGGCAGAGCAAGACAAGCTGTCGTCATCGTCTGCCAGGGCCAGTACCTTAAACACTTGAGATCCTTGGCGTTGCTGTTGCAGCCCAGTACCAACGAGAGCACTGCGGAATAGCCTGGCAAGATAGTGCCGAGGCTCGACTGCTGTAGTCGCTGCTGTTGCTGATGTGGGGGCTGCCACTGCTGCACGCAGATCATTGTGGCCCGAGCACATAACCACGAACATCAGATGGGTGAGTGGGTGGGTGTGGGGCCACAGGTGTGAGAGGTGCCGGGGTATGGGTAAGCCCTGCCATGTTGTGATGAGTCCTGGACACGGGTCAATGTGGAGTGCGCTGCTGGGGTGAGAAGCTGTGGGAGTAGGGCTGCGCCCCAGGCAGCAGCTTCACCCGTAATGCACGCCAATTCTTCCTCTTCTTCTTCAGCGTCTTCTTCTTCTTCTTCTTCTTCTCCGCACTCTAGCGCATGGCCATGCTGCCGCTGCTCTTAGGCTGCTATCAGTGGTGGCACTGCTGCAGCTCATGCTAATGTGTTACTACTGTTGCTCTTGACATGCTGCTGCTGCTGCTGCTGCTGCTGCTGCTGCTGCTGCTGCTGCTGCTCCAGACCTCCTCTTGTCTATTGCCGCCCTCATGGTGGACGACCCCTTCAAGCTCCTGGTGTGTCCTCCCTGGCTGTGGCCGCTGCCCTGTGCCCATGTATGGAAAGCCCACAAGGACATTGGCCTGAGTCTGTGCCTGTGTTCCTCCCTGGTTGCTCCCTGGCCACTGCCAACCAGCCATGCGCGCTGCTGTGTGTACTAGGCCACTCATCACCACCACCACCACCATCACGACCAACAGCAATGTCAACAGACAGACCACTGGCGTGCTGCTGCTGAACACATCATGCATGGCAAGCCCACAAACCATACCATCAGGTTGTTCCATTTGGAGAAAATGTAAGTCTGCTCTTCTTGCTGTGAGTGGCAGTCAAATGTGGGCAGGTCAGGTGATGCTCATGGTGGCGAGCAGTATAGGTCATCACGATGACAGGCCTACACATGGGTGGCGCTGGTGTTAGTGAAAGTGCTGCTCTGATTTGTTGCTGGTGTGTCCAGTGTTGCCAGTGTTGCCAGGGTGCTAGTGCTCGGTAACTCTGCTGCTCTAATGAGGCTCTGGTGCAAGGCTCGGCCGTGCTGGTGGTGTTCTGTTCATCCTGGGTTGCATCCTGGGTTGTGTGGAGGGCTCAAAACACGACTAGCTGCCAGCATCTAACAGTGTGGGTGCTGCTGCCATGCTGCCTTGTGCTTCGTCCCAGATCGTTGATTCCTTGACCTCGAACTTCCGCAACGATTTTTGCGGCCGGGGGGAGCTGGCAGACAGGCAGCAGAAGCTGGGGCAGATGCTGTCTCGTCTGAAGAAGGTGAGAGTAGGCTGTGTAAGGGAAGGTCTGAGGGAAGAGGGAAGGGAGGCTGGGAAGGGGCGAGGCAGGCAGGGGAGGGAAGAGAAAGGGGCCCCTCTAGTTAAGGTGGGTTCAGGTCCGGCGTTTCAGCTGGGCTGCTGTTTGTGTTGCAAGCTACAGGGTCAGCTGCATGGGGCAGTGGGACCAAGTGCACGCCGCATGTTGCATGGTAGATGGGTGTGGTTGGGTAATGCTCGCACCAATGCCATCCACGTCCATTTCAATGCGGTTTCCCCTGCTGCCCTGCCTCGTGGCTGCCTCATGACCGCCTGTGGTCAGCAAGTCTCTGCTGCTGCTGCACCCTGCATGCCCACATGGTGGGCCACGCCCTGCTGCTGTGCAGATCTCTGAGGAGTTCAATGTGGCTGTGGTGGTCACCAACCATGTGGGTCATGCAGCTCACCACTGCTTGCACCAAGGGCTGCCCTGCTCCCCTCTTGCCCTTCTCCCTCTGGCTCTTTCCCAGGCCAAGGGAAATGAAGGGTCAAGGGAGGGCCGAGAGGGGTGAACAGGGCTGCAAGGGCCAAGGGGGTCAAGAGTAGCCTGAGAAGGGACTCAGAAGGGGTAGGAGGGTAGGAGGGGTAGCAGAGGCATAAGGGGCACAAGGGGTACAAGGGGTAGGGGGGCTGAGAGGCCTGTTAAGGTGGGAGGGCCAAAGGAGGTGCACCCAGCATCCAAAGCACACCCCACACTGCCCTTCACAATGTTGCCTCACCTCAGCTTGTGAACAGCAGCGTTCGAGGCAGCAGCGTGCACAGGCTGGGCAGTGTGTCCTGCAGTGATGGGCAAGACCAGTGTCTGCACTGTAAGGCCATCGCCCCTGCCATTCACTGCACCCCTACCCCACCTCACACAATCTACCCCTTACACCTAAACCTCTAAACTTAAACCTAAACGTACCCCTCACACCTACCCCTCACACAACCTACCCCCCCCACACAACCTTGACCCACCCCAGTTGGGAACAGGAGTGTTCAAGGCAGCAACAGCATTTGCATAGTGTTCAAGGCAGCAGCATGCATTGGCTGGACTGAGCAAGTGGCAGTGTCGAGCAACATCAGGGATGTGCCTCTGTCAGTGAACAGTGCAAAAGCCAAGGTTAGGCCGCCACAGGGAGCCTGACTAGGCACCTGCGCCCTGCTTGCCCACCGCGTGGCTGTTGATGGGCCTGCCTGGCTGCTGGGCCTGCTTGGGTCGATGTTTGCCCCAGCCCTGGCTGCATGGCTGCCTGGCTGTGGTAAGGCTCTACACAGCTATGTGCCTGTTATGCCTGACAACCCTGGCTGCCTGGCTGCCTGGCTGCATTGCTCTAGGTTGTGTCTGACCCTGGCGGGGGCGCCATGTTTGTGTCGGACCCCAAAAAGGCCGTGGGCGGCCATGTGGTGAGTCTGGCTACAGAGCGGACAGGAGAGCGGTCAGGAGGGCGGCTGGGCGGGTGCTGTTGCAGCTGCTGGGGGCACTGAAGGGTGTCCAGCCAGCAAGTCCAGGACTGTGGCTCAGGGCAGTGGGAAAGCATGAAGGGGTCTGTGAATCTCTGCGCCCTGGGGCAGGGGCAGGGATCAGGGTAAGATTAAGGGTCAGGGTCAGGGCCAGGGCCTGGGTCAGGGGTAAGGGTAAGGGTCACCATCACCATCAAATCCGCATTACCATCATCACATTTACCTCCCACGGGCTGCTGCCCCTGACCTGCTGCCTTTGCCGCCACTTGCCTACACCTTGCCCTGGCAACCACGCTGTGTGTCCTGTTTGTCTGCAGCTGGCGCATGCCTGCACAACACGCCTTTCCTTGCGCAAGGGCAAGGCGGAGCAGCGGTTGTGTAAGGTGGTGGAGAGTCCCTGCTTAGGTAAGGCTGCTTAGGTAAGGCTGCTTAGGCAAGGCTGCTGTAGCTGCACAGTGTGTGTGTGGAGGGTGGTGCTGGCAACAGATCATCACCCCGGCCGCCTCCATTGCATGCCATGTGTTGCCAAGCCGCACTGTCAAACACCTCCAGCCAAGCCGCCTGTGGACGTGGGCTGCATGTGGGCATGCCATGCCTCATGCCGTGTGCCTTGCAACTGATGCCAGCACTGACCGCACCGCACCGCACCGCACCGCACCTGGCCTGGCCTGGCCTGGCCTGGCCTGGCTTTACTAAGCCATGCCTCATGGATTGGGCACAAGTCGTGACTCCAAGTTCGCCCTTCACTCAGGCAGGCTGCATGTGTATCTTGTCAGAGCATGCCCTGCCTCATGGATCTGACACAGGTGGTGTTGGCAGTGCTGTGGCAGTTGGAAAGCATGTCCTGTACCTTGCAACGGATGCTAGACATCACAGCACCGCACCGCACCGCACCGCACCACACCGCACCACACCACACCTGGCGTCACCGAGCTACTCCCCAATCTGACCTGACTTGGCTTGTGCACTGACCTGACCTGACCTGTGGCCTTGACTGCCCTGCTGCCTGCTGCCTGCTGGCTACGCAGCGGAGGGCGAGGTGTCCTTCCAAGTCGGCCCTGGCGGCATAGAAGACTACAAGGACTGAGTGGCTGAGCTCCACAGGGGGTGCCTGGGCCATGAAGGGAGGGGGGCCAAGAGGGGCAGGAGAGGGGGAGGACCATGGGGGAGGATGGAGGGTCGACCTGGAGCAGCAGCCATGGCTGTCTCATCCACGGCGTCCATCACCACTGGCAGTGGGGTGGCTGTGAGGTACAGCAGTGCCATGCCTCCAGCACTTGTGAGTATAGGGCGGGGCCTCCCCTTCCAGGGTCAGCAGTCTGGGTGCTGGTGTGGTGCGGGGGTCCCTGGCAGGGGAGGGGAGGCGCAGGGCCCCACCCCCTACCACCAGCATTGCCACCACCACCGCCATCGCCACCACCACTTTCCAGCCTCCCTGGCTGCAGTACAGGAGGTGCTGGTGGGCAGGGTGGTGGTGGATTGCCCCTCCTCCTCATGCCCTAACCCACAATGCCGGGTGGGATTGCAGGGCGGGTGCGGTGTAGCATCATCTGGGTGGTGGCCGGGACCTGGGGGTTGCAGCAGCTGCCAAGGGGTGCCCCGTGGGTGAAGTAGGATGGATAGTGGAGGGGGTGCAGCCCACAGACCAACACCCTGGCAGGATGATTCCTGCGAGAAAAGGAGTGGTGGGTGCTGTGGCGCCCCTCCCTTCCCCCACTCCTTGCCCTCCTCCACCCCGCCTGGCCCATCCGCCCCTGTGGAGCTTAGCCCATGTGGCTGAGGACATCAGTGTGAGGGTGTGGGGTGGAGGGGGAGTACCTACTTGAATACATAGAGCATGCACATGGGCAATGAACATATTTGTACAGCACCTACACACAGAACAGGCTGAAGCACAGGACCTGTCAAAGGGGCCCAGGGTGTCGGCCGGGGTGTGATCTCCCTACGCTACTGCCACATCAGCTATGGGGCAGCCTTGACAGCTACACAGCCCCTCCCTGTAGGGCACGTGCCATCCCTGACCAGCCAGCTTAGGGCCAGCCGGTCGAATCTTACAGCTTGATCCTCCCTCGACAGCTGCACTCCCTGATTGGCAACCAGCCACTACCCTGGCCCTACCACACCGCACCCACACTGCCACTGCACCTAGACTTATGGGTGGGGTTACGAGAAGGAGGGCGGTTGAGCAAGCAGGCTGGGACCTGACAGGGCGAGCAGTGCCATCCTTGATCATCGCTGCGTCACGGTGCACTTGTGAAGGCTGGCAGAAGCGGCAGGCAGTGCAGGCAGAGGAGGGCTCGCCAGGGGCAGGCTGACCTCACCGGTGGCAGGGCAGGCTGAGTCAGACCAGGGCCTGGCCGTTTGCTAGGTTGTTCAGGCCTGGCTGGGTCGGGCCAGTGCCTGGCTCGGGGCAACTTAGCTGCCAGCTGGCTCTAGTGTGTGCTTGCACGGCTGGAGACATGGTTGCATCCTGGCTGCTTAACCAACTGTACTGCAGGGCAGATGTCCCAAGCTCACCCTGGCCGCACCCTGGGCATCCCTGATTTACACTTGCATGCAAGGATGAGATTCGATAAATCTTAACAGTTGGACTTGGTGATCTGGATTAGAGGGTCAGCTGAGTGATTGCGGTCCAGCATTGACCACAGCATGCTCCATGTTTCACAGCGCAGTGCAGCCAATGCCGAATGCAGTGCGACGCAGTGTGTATATGTGTGGTAAACTGTGGCGTTTAATGGTAGTAATGATAAGGGTGCATGCAGGGGGCGTACATCTGGCTGTGGCTACCCGAAACAGGCTGTAGCATCGCTAGCACATGCTACAGGTCACCCCCGCCATTGGCCCCGCAATTCACTTTTTGGCACCGTCTTTGATCCGCTGCATGTAATTCTTCCACCATTGGGCTCTACATCTCACAACGGTGTCGCTAGCAGGTTAGGCCCTCTTTTATCGATTGTACTGCATTGTCTCGACGACTTGATTAGCTTCGCAATGTCATTCTCCATCTGTTTATATGCGTGTCGCAACAGGAGAGATGAATTGGTGGCCGGAGGCATTTCCGCGCCGAGCAGCCTTTGCTGCCGTCGGACTGGCAAGTCGCGATTACTTCCCAGGCAAGCACGGGGTGCTGTTTCTTAGTGCGTTGTGCATACAATGTCAACACATGCAACCAAATTTGCTGACCTCCACAGGTGCTTGGCAGTTGTGAGGATCAGCATCAAACCCACAGCAGCCCAAGGGTCTTCCAAGCAGAGTGCAGCAAGGGAATCAGCTCTTGAAAACAGTGAGCAAGAGGTGAGTAAGGTTGTATTACACCTCACCTTGTCTAGATCAGTTTGATGTTCACTCGCACACTTCCGCAACGCATGACAGGCATGAACAGCTGAGGGTAGCACACAACTGTCGTGAGCCTTAGTTTCATAATATTTCTACTTATTTCCAACCATGTTTTGTGGTGTGTGCCCCAAGACCTTGTCTTTGTGATTGTGTGTGCAGGATGCCAATAAATCACCCCCATCTCCATCACCGAGCAAGGCAGCAGCGGCATAGAGCAGCAGCCAACAAGGAGGTAGCAAGGAGTCAGCAAGGCATGACACGGAGCTGGACGTTGTTGTTGTGTTGTGTTGTGTGTTGTTGCGTTGTGTCACCTTGTTGTTAGGGTACCCCCCCCCTCCCCGCTTAAATCTAGCCCACCCCAGCCCACCCCAGCCCAGCCCAGCCTAGCCTAGCCCAGCCCACCCCAGCCCAGCCCACCCCAGCCCAGCCTAGCCTAGCCCAGCCCAGCCCAGCCCAGCCCAGCCCAGCCTAGCTTAGCCCGCCCAGCCCAGCCCAGCCCAGCCCAGCCCAGCCTGATTTGGTACCATGGGCATAGGGAGCAAGGCAAAGTGCTTAGCAGTCCCGTGGTGAGTGTTAGCTATAGCAAGGAGGTGCGACCAGTCCTTGCTTGTTGTGCACATAGCATAGGTGGTGTGTGAGGCATGAGTCATTGTGTTGTGGTGTGTTGTTGAGGTGGTGGTGTTGATGTGTACGAGTGGAGGTGTTGTGGTGTGGTGTTGCCACCTTTTTACATCAATGCATGTGCTTGGCATCAGCGATACATGTCTTCTGTAGTGGTGTTGCAAGGCGTTTGAGCATCGATACATGTATTTCTGTAATGATTTTGCGTGACATGTGCCTGCTGAAGTTGAGGAAGAGGGTTGAGGCACCACAACACATGTAACACTGAAAGCCAGAGCCATCCCGAGCCATCCCGACAACATATTGCAAAGTGATGATGTAGCGCTGTCATAAGGCAGCTTACATTTACATAGAGTCATGCCGCAACGTAAGTGAGGTAAGGGGTGCCAGCTTGCTGACTTGTGCGCATATGCACGAATTATATGCTCCATGCACTGACATGCAAGCAGGCGTACTGCACTTGTGCCGTTGGCTTACGGCGTGCGTAGAAGGACTGCCAGCCTCGCCTTATGATGTGCGTGAGTCTTTTAGGAGCGGAAAGCACAGGTCAGGTTTGGGCGGGCGCCGATCTGAGCTAGTGTTTTGCGGCTGCGGGGTGCCGGATACGCCTGTTACACCCAACTGCGCCAAAACTTTGTCGCGAGCTACACGGAGATTCGCGCCCCAGACCGTCTCACATTTGCGGGGCCAATGGCGGGGGTGACCTACACAGGTGCTTGGTCAAGTGTGATTAACTGTCACTCCCCGGCCAATTTCTGGTGCAGGTTGCAGCCCTCCTTTGCCGCATGGGAGATGGTGGCCGTACATTTGACATGCACATTAGCAGCTTGGGCATGAAGATGAAGGCACACACACTTCAATCATGAATTGCCTCATGTCCCTCAGGTAAACATCCAGCAGTGCACTGGCAATCAATAGTATCAGACGTCAACGCCGGTCAATTTACGTATACGTCAAACACACTTATACCCAGCGTTCACACAAAATGGATAGAATAGAAGAGCATGGTAAAAAGACATCGAAGCCAAACTTTAGCCCTAGATTTCTATACATTTTTTAAATCCGAGCCAAGTAAAGTCCTATGCCTTTCTATACACTTATCATATACCCTTATTACATACACACATGTCGTTGCATATATATAGTGTTTTGGCGATGATTTCTGATGCATTTACAGCCCATAACCGCGCACGGTGGTGCAATGGAAGCATCGTGTAGCCACATTGTCCATTACCTGACTGGCTGGTTGGCGCCCAAAGTCCACATGCCACATGCCCAAATGCCACATGCTAAGGGTCATGTACCTACCCAGGGGTTGGTTGAGAGCAGACTTCCAAGGCCGTTACTGGCGAATGACGCGATCAAGTGTAATGGCCATTGACCTGGCTACAGCTACAGTGAAGTAGATCGATTAACTAAACAAGTTTATGGGCCGGCACCCACAAACAGGAGCAAGGCCAACAGGGATACCAGGTTCGAACCCTGCAGGCCTGATGGCATAACCAGGCTAGCGGTTGAGTAGGAACAACCCTCTTGTCCCTCACTAGGGCCTCCATTTGAGCCGGATCAGAAGTACCTACTAGCATACACTAGCAACCACTAGCAGCCACTAACTAGACCCGACTCAAACAGTGTTATTGGGCTGTGTGGAGTAAACCCAGTGCACATGGCACATGAGCCCGCCTACCACCTACACTATTGCCTAACCCGAGGGCTATGATGTAGAGTTGGCATGACAAAACATGCACTAATTGTAAGCTGATGACAGCTCAAAGTGGGGGGGGGGGCACACATTACTGTGCCTCAACAGGCTGCTGCTGCTGCTCTTGGGCCTTGGGGGGCTTGTCTCGCACCCGCTTGTAGCCCAGGCCAGGGTACTCCTTGCTCTTGACTGGCAGAGCTCCCTGGTCTGGCCAGTAGCACAGCTCCAGCGGCCGCCACTTGCTCTCCCCAATGCGCTGCATGTTCAGCGCTGCATTGCAGTCCCTGTCCAGCCACCTGCCTGGCTGTGGGGCTGGCTTGGCTTTGGCAGCCTTGCCCTTGGCCTTACCCTTGCCCTTTGTGGGCTCAGCTGCCGGCTCAGCCTTGGTGCGCTTGCTGCGCTTGGCTGGCTGGGGTGTGCTGGGCCCAGGCTCTGAGGCTGCTGGCTGTGTGGCTGCCTGGCCGCTGCGTGGGGCCTGTGGGGGCCTGCGTGGGGCCACTACCGGGCACCACACCAGGCCCCGCACTGGCTGGCCACGCTCCTGGCTCCAGGCTGGGCGCACCAGGCGCTCTTCCACCTGCCCTGCTGGGGGCTTCCAGCCTGCAGGTCTTGTGGCACTGAGTGTGTTCAGCTCCTCCTCACAGGGCTGCTTGCCATTCACTGCTGAGCTGACCTGGCTGGTGCGGTGCTCATCGACAAGCACCACCCTGCCCCCATCCTGGTCTTTGCCCCTGGGCCTGCACACCACCTTGCGGCAGGCCCGCAACACCGCATCAGCACCCCAACCACCCCCAGTGCCAATGGTAGCTGCACCAAAGAACACCACCAGCTGCATGGCACGCTTGTGGCGCTTCATGGACAACTCAGCCATGTCCCTCTCCAACTGCAGCCATGCACACAAGACACACACAGGGTGGCTGACATGGTGGCACCAGGTTAGGCATGGCACAGTCAAGTACTCTTTCGTTTCGTGCACAACCCACCACCTCTCAGTCCCTTACCCTCCCTCCCTCCCACCTACCCACCCATCCACCCTCACCTTGTTGAAGAACTGCTCCAGCGCCCGGTCCTGGGCTCCGTACAGCCTCAGCTGCTGGCGTGCCCACTTGGGGTCCAGGTACACCTCCCACACCGCATCCCAGGTGGCCAGGGTGACGGTGATGTGCTTCAGGTTGGCCTCCAGGGAGGTGCCGGCTGAGCTTGCTGCTGCCAGGTGCTGGAGGTGGGGCTTGATCGGTGCTAGCCACCGCTCTGTGTCACGGCGGGCATTGTTCAGGCCGCTGGCATGCTTCACCTCGCCCTTGGTCAGCTTCCACCGGCGCAGCTGGTCTGCCTTGAGCTGGCCTGTTGCTGGATCCCACACCCCAGAGGCTGCGTTGACTGCATGGGTGACGCCGGGGTCGATGCCCACCCCAATCTGTGTGTCTGGGTCAAACACAAACTCACGCATCTCAGCTATGCCCCTGCCTATGTGGGGGAGCCCCACTGCATGAGCCGCTGCTGCTGCTGCACTTGGGCGGCTGCTGGTGCTACTGCTGCTGGCAGCTGGAGGTGGGGCTGGAGGAGGGGGAAGGGGGCGCGTGTAGTGCACGCACACGCTGACACCATCTGTGTCCACCAACCTCTCGAAATGAAAGTCCTTGTTGCGAAGCTTGTTTGTGTTGAACCACCTGGCCCAGTGATGGCTCAGTGCTGGCTCTGAGGTGAATGCTGCCCGGGGCTCCTTGGTCAGGCCCAGCTGCTTGCACACCCCATGCAGCACCCTGCTGTCCACCTTGATGAAGAACTTGCAGAAGTCTTTCAGCTGCCTAAGCATCGAGGGGGCCTCGCAATCAAGGGGCAAGGGAGGGCCAGTGGGTGCTGCGGGTGCAGGGGCTGCCAGGCGGGCGCTGCAGCGCCTTGGGGGGGGGTGCGCGACTGGCTCAGGTTCTGACTCTGACTCTGGCTCTGAGCCACAGTCTGACTCGGAGTCAGAGTCATTGTCACACTCCATGCTGGCAGGATGGGCAGGTGCAGGCTGTGCAGGGGCCCGTGAGGGGAGTGGGGGTAGGGGGGGAGCATCAGGGGGTTGGGGAGGCTGCACGGCTGGAGGCTGAGGGGCGCTGGCACATCCCGGGGTAGGGTAGCCCACCAAGCAGGTGAGAAAAATGCGCAATACAAACAATGAAGCGATCAGGCGGAGCTGGGAGTGGATTTCAGCCCGCAGCCGGAGGTGCTCCCGCAGCTTGCGCCTGGTCTTCTTGCAGCCGCGCAGCACTGCGCCCTCGGGGACCTTGATGACCTGCAGCCAAGCGAGGTTGCCATTTTGACAGGCCAAGACAAAAGGCGGGGTCAACACAAACAGTGCGGATACACATAAGGAGGGGACGGACCCACACCTGACGTCGACGCGTGGTCCAGCCATCTCGACGTTCCTGTCGTTGCTTGCCTTGGGCGGAACGAGACACTGCGATGGAACCAACAGGAGCGACGGGTTATCTCACAGCGCGTAACTCACGTCTAGGGCTCACGTCACGGCTAGGGAGACGCACCTTTCCGTTTCTTTCCCGGGTCCTTCTTGTGCTTCTTCTTAGCCATCACGCGATGCGCAGTGCGACGGGCGGTGGCATTTTCTAGCCATTTGGGTTTCCCGTGAATAATACACGGATGTGTGACGCTTTAGCAGCGGCCAAGGTATACAGCCACGCTAGCTGTGGTTGGGTGAATTGCAGGGTTGAGTAGGAACAGCCAACAGCTACACAGTGGGTGTCTCCTTGTCACTTTGCAGATGTAGAGCTCAGGCCCATTGGGCCTTGCGCCTGCCCTCCCGCTGCCCCTGCCAGTGTCCCCTAGCTTTTGCATGCAGGGAACATGGCTCGCATGCAGAAATGCATGCACGCATGTGATTACTAGTGTGAGCTTGCACGACATAATGTGGCCAACCCCAAGGCTGGCTGCTGCAGTGGCGGGCAGCAGATCGCCCCAGGGCCCGAACCATGCTCTCCACAAACCCACACCACAACCCACCAAACACAGCTACTCAGGTGACCATAAAGTAGCCACAGAGTAGCCACAGAGCAGAGGCAGCCAAGCAGCCCTCTTGTCCCTCACTAGGGCCTCCATTTGAGCCGGATCAGAGCCGGGCCTCCATTTGAGCCGGCAGCCACTGGACCAGGCAGCCAAGCAGCCCGCCTTGCTCATTGTGTTCAAATCCGTGGCTGGCTGCTCAATAGCTTCTTCTCCACTACGCCCTCGCCAGGTGGCCGCCTGCACCCTTGCCAACTGTGGATTGGCAGCAAAGGTCGGAGTCCGTGGGTGGCTGCACGACAGCGCCTCCGCCCTTGCTCCCCCTCCTCTGATTGTTGCTTGAATCCCACCTCACCCACCAAGTACTCACCACCCAAATCCAAACACAACTACTCAGGAGAGCCAGCAGAGGCACCCAAGCAGCCCGCCCTGCGGTCGTGTGCGATTCCGTGGCTGGCTGCTCGACAGCTACTCCGCCCTGGCGCTACACCGCCACCTCCCTCGCGCCTGTTGGTTGCCTGATTGCGGCTGGAGCCATTGCAAATTGCAAAGAAAGGGGAAATGGATTGGTGCGCGGTCAGGTGTCGGTGCCTCCTCCTCCATCTGATCGGCCAGCTAAGTGTTCGCCTCCAAAACGTTAGTCCAGATTTGGAGCTCGCGGTCAAAGTCGTATAGATGGCAATGGACAGGGGCACGCTGCGCGGTCAGGTGTCGTCGTCATCGCCGCCTTGTAGGGCGTGGCGGGCCTTGAGGCGGGAGATGTGGCGCAGGTGGTCGTCAAAGCGATCCAGCTCATGCACCTCGCCGCGCACCTCCGCCGCCTGTGAGAGGGTGTGACAAGGGCACACGCATGCTGAAGGTGGCAGCCAGACGTTACCCCTTACCACCAACCCGCATTTCCTGACCCTCCAAATTTCCATTTCCCCCTCCTCCTTCCACTCCTTCCCTACCCCCTCCTCCTTCCTCTCCTCCTTCCACTCCTTTCCTCCGCAACCCCCTCCTCCATTCCCTCCCTCCCATCACACCCCCTCTCACCTCCTTGCGCGTCCGTGCCTCCTCCCTGCCCGCCCTCCACTCTGCCTCCCTCAGCCGCGCAGAGCCCTCCACCTCAGCCGCCATGCGGTCAAACACTTTGACAAAGGTGGGCGCCGGCAGGCTCACATGCAGCGCCTGAGCCTGAGCCGCCGCCCCTCCCCCCACCTGCCCTTCCCTGTCCATGCCCCAGTGCCCGCTGCTGACTAGGGGCGCCCAGGCGGCAACACCCTGGGAGGGGTGGGGGAGAGAGGAGGAGGGGGAGGGCCCGACGATCCTGGTGCCTGAGGTGGGGGTTGGGGGGAGAGGGTGCCTGCTGCTGCCTGCTGAGTGGCAGGCACGGCTCCCTGGAGGGCGCTGGGTGGCCCCCCCTCGAGCCTGCTGCTGCTGCTGCTGTTGGGGGGGGGCTGAGTGGCTGGGGTGGGAGTGGCGCGCTGGGGGGCCCTGCTGCTGTCCTGGGTCGTCCTGGGTCTGGGATGTGTGGGGGCGGTAGGAGGAGGTTGTGCAGGCAGGCTGAGAGCGGGTGTGCATGTCAACGAGGTGAGGGGCGTTGGGGGAGGGAGGAGTGGCGACAGGCGGGGGGGAGGCAGTCAGGGAGAGGTAGGGGGGGAAGGCAGGCGGTGGCAAGCCCCGCTGCAAGGAGCTGTACCCCGGGATGTGGCTGCCAGGGGGCAGGTCCTCCTGCCCATCTGGCCCCTGCCCATTACTGCCACCAGGCTGGTGCTGGTGAGGGTGAGGGTGGGTGGGGTGGGGTGCAGCGCCTGAGAGGATGCTGGAGGTTGTTTGGGGCTCTGCGCAGGCAGGCAGCAGGAGCAAGGGGCATTACTGAGCAGCATGCCATCAGGGACAGGCAGTCATCCTTGTCCCTGATGATACCAGGGATGGCAGCAGTCAGCGGCAGCACCAGCGCTAGCGTCACAGCCAGCAAGTGTCAAGGCCTTCCACTACCAACCTCCCTCACTCATCACGACATTTCTAGCTACAGCTCATTGCTTCTGGAAACTGAGCTCCAAGCTGTGCTCCAAGTTTATGTGTCAACCACCAACCACCTCCCTCGCTCCACTTCCCACCTGAAACCTCTCACCACCCCTCTCGTCCCTCCCTCAACCCCTCTGCCTCCCACCTGCCCCAGCTGCCAGGTTGACAAATGCGTAAGAGGGGCGTGGTGGCAGCCCCAGGGCCTGGTACTTGAGGGCGAGCTCAGCGCGCTGGCGGCGGAAGGTGTTGCGCTGCTGGGCACCCCAGGCCCGGTGCCGCGCCCTCTCCTCTGCCACCTCAGCCTCCTTGGAGTGAGCATGCAGCTGCAGGCGGGCCGCAGGGGGGCAGGAAAGAATTGAACGCCAGCAGGCAGGCGGGCAGGCAGGCAGGCAGGCAGGGGGCCAGGGATCAATCATTGCTAACAGGCAGGCAGGCAGGGGGCCAGGGATCAATCATTGCTAACAGGCAGGCAGGCAGGGAACAATCAATCGCCAGCAGGCAGGGGGGTATGAATTGATCATTGCCAGCAGGCAGGAGGTCAGGAGAGGACCAATTGCCAGCAGGCAGGAGGTCAGGAGAGGACCAATAGCCAGCAGGCAAGGGGACATGAAGGCCTGCTGCAGTCTGCTTATCACGCCATACTGTTCGCCTACACCGTCATAACTGTAGTTAAGGCTGTAGCAGGAAAGCAGAGTGAGACACGGTGTCCTTGCCAGCTGGCGTGCATCCCATTCCAGGGAGGAGGGTGGCACACCAGGTGGCTGGAGGCTGGGCTTTGTGCCAGGTCAGGTGGGCTGGTCCAGGTTAGGCAGTGGAGGCAGGTTAGGGTCTCCATCCAGGTCCATGCAGCATGGGGGGGCTGATGAAGGGCGGGCTGGTGGAGGGGAAAGGCAGGCCAGGGCCAGAGCTCTGTGCCCCTGTCCTACCTATCTCTGCCCTGGCTGCCCTGACGCTTCCATGCTTTCAAGCTTCCCTTCCCTGAACCAACCCCTAACCCTGGCCATCTCCCCTCATCCCCACCTCCCCCTCGCTTCCCCGCCCCCCACCATCACCCCCTCCCCCTGTCCCTGGCTGCCCCATCCCCCACCATTACCCCCTCCCCCTCGCTCCCCACCAGCACCAGCACCACCACCCCTGCTCACCTGCTCCAGCGCTTCCACAATGTCAATGTGCCGCTTGATCTCCGCGGGGTCAGTTTCGTAGAAGCTGATGGCGGCCCAGCGGCTGGCCCTGGGCACGTCATGGATGCGTGAGCGCCGGGTAGCTGGCTGGAAGCTGGCTGGGTGGGCCACCCCGCCCTGCTCCCAGGGCTTGGCACCGGCAGCCATGGCTGAGGGGCAGGATTGAGGCCGGGTGGTTGTACGGGGTGAGGCAAACACACTGGGGGTGTGGCTCAGCCCGGTGCTGTAGCAGGCTGAAGCCGCTGCTGAACGGTGTACTTCAGCACTGTCACCTGCTCCGACCCTACCAAGCGCCGTCGGCCCCCCCTCTGCTGCTGCCGCCGCCCCCAGGGGAGGGTGCAGCGGGTCCTGCGCCCCAGGGGGGGGCTGCAGGAGGTAAGGTGGGGGGTTCAAACCCTGGCTACGCAGGCTGGTGGCGGAGCCGGCAGACAGGGCACGGGTGGTGGTGGTGCCGTAGCTGCTCTTGTGGGCGTGGGGCAGGCGGGACAGACCGGAGCGAGCGGACCCTGTGGCGACCAGGGTGCCCACACCCCCTCTGCCGAAGCCATGGTTGGGGTAGAAGGTGGCGGCATCTGAGGAGGCTGCCAGCTTCACTCGCACCATCTCTGCAAGGGTCAAGCCTGTGCTGGCCGGGCGGGTGGGGGGTGGCTGGTAGTTCAGCTGATGTGAGGGGCCCAGCGGGGGCTTGCTGGTGGGGCTGGGGTTGTCAGGGGGGGTGGTGGAGCTGCGGGACTCCTGCAGTGAAGCCAGGGTGGCAAGGCAGGCAGCATCTGACCAGGCAGAGTCATGCAATGATGTGACGTGCTCTGTGTGTGTGATGTGACTCTGACAATCTGTGGCGGGGCTGAGTGGGGGGACTCTGACTGACGCTGAGTGGGGCATCAAGCATGTCGAGCATGTCGGGGCGTTGCATGTTCCTGTTTTTTGTGAGGAAGCTGTTAGCTTTCCCTAGTTGCGCACCACAGCCATGATGCCGAAGGATTGTGAAGATGTGGCGAATGACTTGGAAGGCTGCACGATCCGCCACTCCGCTTGGTAATGGTTCTCAGCTGTAGCGGGAGCCTTGCAACTCAGCGACGGAAGAACTTCGACAAAGCACGCGTCCCAGCCTCCTTCACTGCATGTGTATCGCGTTTCGTTGCAGATGTATGCCTTTCTTATCTAGACACTGATGGAGGCCAAGCAATTAGCCGGTTCTGTGCCAGCCACGAGAAATGTAACATGTGCATTTTAGGCCGCGTGCCTCCGACTGCACAGTAAGGCAAAAGTGGACCAGAGTGGACCAGAGTGGTAAAGGTAAGGAGTGCCTTCCGTTCGTTGTTCTCTGGCAACAGGCACACACAGTTAGCCTTTACAATGATGAGCTCGCAGCCTGTGTTTAGTTGCAACTCATGCTTTATTTCGGTGTAGCATGAGGGCTGCAGGGTTCAGGAGTTGTCGGTCACATGTATTTTGCAGCAGACAGCAGGTGTGTGGCTTTCCGAGGGCTAGAAGATGGCGCATTCCCTCCGTCGGTCAGAGGAGCTGCTTCCACCTCCGGCTCTCCAGCTGGACGCACAAAGCGCACACTTAGCCGCAATGCTGTGTGACAGTGCACACGGCACAGCAGGAAAGCAAGCACGTCATGACATGCCTGAGTCGTTCCTGATGCCGAATGACAGTAGCTTGAGCCAGGCTCGCCACAACACCCCGCAGTTGCTGTGGAAGGGCAACAATACGCTGCAGCTGCGACACCTGGCAGCAGCCAGCGCAGCAGGCACCTCCCCGATGGCCACCCAGCAACATGTGGCCTTCACCCTGGCCACTCGTGATGTCTGCCCATGGCACCCCCAGATGTGGGCATAGCGGGAGCTCAGATTGTATGGCACACAAGAGCCATGTGTGGAGTACCTGTTTTTGCTTAAGGCGGGCATGCCAATGGCTATTGGAAACGATGAGGCAAGTGGTGGGATGGGAACCAGAATGTGCCGCATGCCCCTTGTGCCCTGGTAGGTGCCATGGCCTTCACAGGGTGTCAGGCACATTGTGTGGCTTGCGTGCTATGCAAATGCAGCAGCACGTGGGTCAGCATGAGGTGTCTCAGCGGCGGTGGGAGAAGCAAGAGCAGTTGGTGGGGTTCTGCTGTGTTGCAGGCCTGCTGCAAGGTGGTGGGAAGGCCCAATAGCGGCAAGGAGAGGGGCTGACGGCTGGGCAAGGTGGTGAGTTCAGCACCAGCTGGGCCAGCCTGCCTGGTGAGAGGTTGCTGGACCGCAGCCAGGTCACCAAGCCTGCAGGCTGGGAGCCCCCACCAGGTCAGGTGCAGGACCGTCTCCTTCGCAGGGGCCTTGTGGGGTGCCCCAGCTGGGTTGATCAGGACTGCAACTCACTTCCAATGGGTGAGTGAGGCCTCGGTGGAGCCATGATGATAGCCTGGACTTCAGGACGGAGCATAACGAAGGGGGCTGTGATAGGGCCACCTTCCCTTGCCCGCACTTATCTAGCCAGCTGCAGCGAATTGATGAGGCACGAGGACTAGCCAACAAGTGCACACAGGTCAAGTTGTTACAGCCTGTTCGCTAGCCAGCAAGTGCACACAGGTCAGCTTGTTACAGCTCGGGTGCAGGATGAGATTAGCACCTCGTGGCTTAGTTGTGGCCAGACAATAGTTCATGATCAACACTAGTCCTGCTCGTGTCACCACCTCACGCCATCAAGAGGATGGACTCGAGCAAAACACTCAGCATGTTGACTGCCATGCTATGCGTTTTCCTACATGGCAATCTACAGTATCAGTTGCAGTTACCCAACCCCATCTCAAGGGTTGCTCAAGCTCACCAGACATTCAACAACCCCACGCCCCCCCATCATCATCGCCTCCCTTGTCACCCTTTCTCAACATCAATGCAGCGCAACCCTGGACTTCGCCATGGCCTGTCGCAAACAGACCCGCATCAACAATCAAAAATCCTTCAGCGTGGTTGTGATGGCCAGAGGGCCGAGTCTCATGCCTCTGCAGCTGTCAGGTCAGCAGCCTGTCAACCCTGTCAGCAGCCTGCCACCCTACATCAGCAGGGTGGTCTCAGCAATCAGCCGGGTCACCACGTAGGCGTCCAGGTTGGAGGCCGGGCGGCGGTCCTCATAGTACCCGCACTTGTCCACTGGAACCTGCAATGCCAGGTCAACACCACCACCATCACCACCATCCTCATCATCAATGAATCTCACTGGGGTGCTTTTGAGGAAGTCCACAATAAAACTGTAGGTGTCACTATCGTAACCGCTGGCAGCCGACAGCTGACAGGTGATGGCTGGTGCAGCATGAGCATGTTCTGTAGCATGCTTGAAGGGCTTGAAACAAGACATAACGATGAAAACTGGAAGTGTGCTAGTCTTCCTGCAGCCATGCACATGTGGGGCAGCACACCATGCAAGCACCGCACTCACCATGCGGCCCACGCGGATGGAGCAGCCTCTGTTGGCTACGCCCCAGGAAAAGTCAGACATTGAGGATGTCTCGTGCTTGCCAGTCAGGCGGCGCTCATTGCCCTCCCCATAGGCCGCAATGTGCACAGCGTGCCTTTTGCCCTGCAATCAACATGGATTCTTTGCACCATTGTGACTGTCACAAGCTGGCTGTGGATGAGAATGGGGACTATGGAGGCAGTGTGAAGGAGATACAGGACAGGTATCATGGCGTCCTGTCGTGCCCTGCTGGCATTGCTCTGGCACACGTAGTGAAGAAAGTAGGCATCATGCCGTGCCATAACACTCTGCGCCTACCGGCGAAGCCGCAACAGCTGGCTATGGGTACCTGGCCATAGCTAACAGGGCAGGCAGTATTAAGATGCAGGACAAGCAGCGAACATTATCATCATTTTCTTCGCAATCTGGTTTTGGCTACCTGGCCATAGCTAACAGGGCAGGCAGTGTGCAGTAGGTAAGCAATATGGCAGGGTCAGCAGTGTAAAGCACTTGCATGGGATGCAGGACAGGCAGGGCACATCATTCCCTTCATTCCATGGCAATACACGCCTGCTGGTGTTGCTGCAACACACATACCCATGACCTCATTGTGTCATGCCAAATGGTCAACGGGCTGTGTACAGGCGGGAAGGGGAGAGAGGTGGGGTGCGGAACGAAGGTGAGTGTCCAGGGACAAAGGTGGGGTGGGTGGATCAGGGTGGAGGTTGCTGCCTGCTTGTCCCACCAGCTTCTCGCAGTGCTCCTGGATGACGTCCCAGCCACCAGGCGCCGTCCGGGTGGCCTTGGTGGAGAAGTTGGTGTGGCCACCGCTGCCGTTCCAGTCACCAGGCACTGGCTTGGGGTCAAACGTCACCTCCACCTGCGCCGCAGGCAGGCAGCAGTCCACCTGCTGCAGTACAGTGCTGCCCAGTGCCTAATGGGTGAGCACTCTGCACCCTTCTGCCACCCAGAGGTTACTGACCCTGCCACCACCCCTGAAGGTTACTGACCCTGCCACCACCCCACAACTCAGCCTAAAGCCTGGTGAACACCAAGAGTGGCAAGGGGTGGCTCCAACACAGTACAGGCAGCCTTCAGCCTCACCATAGCAACACAGGTGGGTAGCACACAGGTGCGCACAATAGCACACATGGCTGGCAACTGATGACGAGCAGCCCAGCAAGTGAAAACAATTTTGCATGCACTCCTAGTGACATGACAGGTCATGACAAGCCAGACAGACACATGCAATGTGTCAGCAGCAGTGGCAGGGCATGCTTTGCCATTTCCCGGCCAGAGCCTGCAGGACAAGCCAGAGTGCAGAAGCAACAGAGGGGACGTGTTAAGTGGGGACATCAGGGGCAAGTGTGTAAGCCAGAGGCACTGGCGGCACTGGCACCAGTCACGCAGCTCACGTTGTACATCTCACACACGCGGTACATGATGTAGCGGGACATCCACAGCTGGTCGCCCATGTCGATGCCAGTGCAGGGCCCAACCTGGTACTCCCACTGAGAGGGCAGCACCTCGCCATTCACACCGCTGATCAGCAGGCCAGCCGCCAGGCAGCAGCTGCACACACACACAGGCAGCCGCTGGCAGTAACAATCTTACTACAGCTGCTCCCTGATATACCCACTGACTTTCACACTGCCCACCATTACGTGCTGGCTCTGCCTGACCCTGCAATTACTACCCTACTATTGCTACCCTGCTGGTCCTACCTGACACTGCTATTGCTACCCTGCTGTTGCTTCCCTGGCTGACCCTGCCTGGCCCTGCTATTGCTACCCTGCTGACCCACCATGCCCTGCTCACCGGTAGTGCACTTCTGGGATATCGCGTCCAATGGACACGCCTGCTCCTGCTGAGCAGTAGTAGGGGCCCTGGGCAGCTGGGAAGCCCCCCTTGGGCCAGCCAAGTGGCCACTTGGTAGAAGCATTCAGCAGTGCATACTCCTGCGCACAAGGCAGCAGTGGGCCGCTCCAGGGGTCGCCACCAGGCAGCAGAAGACAGTGTGCAGGCCATGCCTTTTCAGCACGGCAATGGTGCTTCCTGTGCCACAGCTTCATGATTGACTTGCATTGTGCAAGCATGCATGTGGCATGCATGCCACCGCAGCAAATGATCACCTGCTCGATCCCAAACCATGGCTCCTCGTCCTTGACCTTCTCCATGACATCAGCGCAAGCTGCCCGGGTGTTGGTGGGGATGGGCTTCATTGGCACCACAGTGCCGTCAGGCAGCAAGCGGGGTGGCTCATAGGTGTCGCACATGACAAGAATGTTGTTGCCGCCACGGAAAGGGTCCTTGTAGACGGCGCGAGGCACAAGATACACCTCGGAGTCAGTGCCTGGCGCCTGACCTGTCGAGGAACCATCGTAGTTCCAGTGAGGAAGCTCCTGCGTGTGAAAGAAGCACATTGGTCACAAATGGCAATGCGGCACGGATGACATCGTGCCCGACTTACTTCGGGTTTCCATGTCTTGTCTGCCAGGGTCCTGCCCTTCGAGCGAAGGTCCGCCCCAGTACCACCAATCCAGACATACTCCGCACAGATTTTGCCGCCCTGGTCTGTGAGAGTAGTCAGGTAGTGGCGCGTGATTGATTGGTCCAACAGAGACCGAATCTGCTCATCAGGGGAGAAGACTCCGGGGTTGGCAGACATAGCTTCGGCGCGATTGCTGCAAGCAGGGCAGCCGGAAGGGGTTCAGTGCATGCAGAAGTGTCGCGCACATGTGCAAATAGTAGCAAGCACAGCACCCTAAGTTGTGAGCTGAAACTGACGAGTGTTGAGAAGCGAGCAAAAGCACGTGAACTAGGTGGAACAAATAAGAACAGTCGCGATGCCTAAGCGACTGCCCACAAGGCTTAGGCGCAACGTCTGATGAACAATATAGCAACTCCTAGTTTGCTAGCGGGAAGTCCAGCAGTTATCTTTCTTTTCCTCCTGGAAGCGTCGACATCGCCTGGCTTACGCTTACCTGGGCTGTGAGAGCTCCGGAGGCTGTGAGGGCGCGAGTGCTACCACGCTCTCGCCGGCTTCGCTGTTGGGCTCAACCACTAGTCTGACGCTGACGAAGCCTTCTGCGCCAGCCTTGCGCTCCTCGGTTTCGACGTCTTCACTTTTTTTAATACTCATCTTTTCAGTTTCATTCAGACGTTCCACACCCTCCTGTGGGCGCCGCTCTGGAGGGTTCACCGCCCCGTCTGTGTGTGGGAAGGAAGGTCAATGTAGTCAGGGCTGGTATCGCTTCACGATGCATGTGACAGGCTTTTTTCTGCTCCGGCGCAACACCGGCCGCATCAGCCATTTGCACAAGCAGTAGCCCGCACCGACTGCGCCGCATGCAAAGATACGCCAAATTTTCGTGGCCATTCCTCGAGGTTATAAAACGACCTGAGCAATGGTACGCACGGGTCGTCGTTAGCAAGGTCAGCCGGCTAACATATGGCACTGGCCTGGAGTATCGATGGCGGGCCGTGATTCCTGCCTCCGCCTACCTGCGACTAGGCGGCTTACTCACTCCAGTATCTCAGCTGCTGCGGGCTACGGCTCACAAGTGCAGTGTCCAGAGAAACCGCATGTCGCACGAAAAGTGTGTGCTAATTGTGTGTGCTAATTGTACGAACAGTTGCCCTTTGGCTGCATTGCACAAAGGGTACCCGACCTGGGACACTTACGCCTCTAGTTAGGAAAAGACGCCACCGCTGTGGTTAAGTCCCTGTTGCGCAAGTGGCAGTGCAAGTGGCAGCGGTAGCCAGCTGTAACTCAAGACAATCCAAGATAAAACCCCTAAGAACCCCTAACAAAGGGAATGTGTGTGTTTCGGAGCTACTGAGTTGGTGTAGCATGAGGGCTGTAAGGTTTAGGAGTTGTGGTTAAGTAATGTTGTGATTGAAATAATCGATGTAATTGGAGTTGATGTGAATGAGACTTACACACACTAACCCAACAAGGTCCACACACACTCGCCCAGCCTGCTGCCCCCGGCAGCACGCGCTTCAACTAGTAACCCTAACCCTAACTCAGTAACTTGCGTCGTAGACGCACACGTGTTTTGCTGCTCGGAAAGTTCTCAGCAGCAACCTCAGCCAAGACAATGGTGTGTAACCCCTTTTAACAGGGGTGCATTAGCGCAACCTCTCACGGCCACAATATGCTCCCTCCTGTGTTTTGTTACAAAAGCGTGACTATTGTCAGACAGTTGCAGCCTAACATCTGAAAAACCTGTAGTAGTGCAGTACTGGCGTAGCCCAAAGGAAAGCACGCGATGTGCTCCTACCACCCACCCTATATGCTCAGGACACAGCTGAGGGCAGAGGGCTGGGTGTAGGCACAAGAGGAGGGGTGGTCCTGGCTGAAGCGGTGAAGCTTGGTGGTTGGGCAAGGGGCAGGGGACACTGACTTGTGGAGCGTGAGGGCTGCGGTTCTTGCTAAGGTTGTGTGGGGCCAGGACAATGTTTAGCACTCAGGCATGAGGACAGCAGGGGTCGTGTGCTGACCCCTTAGACTGCATGCGGGCTCCTGCTGTACCCTAGGGCACGCTGCAGGGCAGGTTGGTGGGCTGTGCCTCTCACTGGTATCGCGCCCTTGTGGCCTGTCTAGGCGACGCGGGGGGTGCCTGCTGCACTGGAGAGTGTGCTGGAGCATGGCTGCTGCTGCCAAAACTGACGCCTGCGGTGAAGGCTTGAACCAGCGACATGAGCTGCTGCTGCTGGGCTAGCATGGACTGCATCTGGTCCTGCAGACAGGGCGGGGCGATGAGTTGAGGTGCGGTGCAGTGCGGGGCGATGAGGTGAGGGTCAGGGTCAGGGTTATCAGGGTATGAGCCAGAAGGGTTGAAAAGGAAGGGGCTTGCAAGCCAGCCTTGCGCTCCAGTGAAGGATGCATAAGCCAGACATGATGTAGGGGTTAGGGAGGTTTCAGGGGGCAGGAGGTGAGGGCCAGGGGTGGCAGGAGAGTGTGGCGTGTGGGTTAGCCAGGGGAGGTGACCTGCACTGTCTGCCCCGCACCTGCATCTCCCGCCACTCCCGCTTCGTCAGTGTTATGACCTCCTCTCCAGCCCCCCGGCTTTCACCCTCAGCCACCGCAGCACTTGCCCTGGGCGCCACCCTGGAACCCACCCCCTGATGGCTGCTGGCTTCAACCCCATCCCTTGGGCGCCATAGCTCCCTACTCCTGCTGCCGCCAACACTGGTCATGCTGCGGCTGCTGCTGCTGCTGCTGCTGCTGCGCTCAGTTGGGCTGCTCTGCGCTGCAGGCTTTCTCTCCTCCAGACCACACTCCACCAGCTGCAGCCTCACCACCTCCACATTGGTGTCGCCCTGCGCAGCGCTGCTCGTCATCATAGTGGGCACTACCACTGTGCTTATCCGAGGCTGCGGGCGCATCCCAGGGTCAGGTCGGGTGTCAGGCTCGCGGCCTAAGAAGAGGCTGGTGTTGGCCCAGATGAGGATCTGCAGGGGGGCACAGACTCAGACTCAGACACAGACTCAGACACAGGCCAGGACTTTCTAGGGCTTGAAGCCCAATCTACATGGGAAGAGGGGTGGGAGGGTGTGAGGGTGGTTCGAGAAAATCCATAGACTTTGCCCAACCATGCCTGCCCCCCCCCCTGCCCCACCCCCCCAGATCAGATCAGATCAGATCAGATCAGATCAGATCAGATCAGATCAGATCAGAGGTGCCCCTGATGTTGGTATATCAGACCTGCAGAGGTGCCCCTGATGTTGGTATATCAGACCTGCCCAGTGGTGTAACGACCTGCCCAGTGTGGATCATTCACCTGAGCAGCGACCTGCAGCGCCACGTTGCCCACAGCGCTGATGCTGGCATAGCGGGCTGAGGGCGGCTTGCTGCTGGACCTGAAGCAGGACTGCACACAGCAAAGGAGGCAGGCAGTGCCAAAGGAGGACATACAAAGCTAGGTAAAGCTAGGGGCACCAGGTGGGGCTGAGGTGCGGCATCAAAGGTCAGGCCAGGCCTAGCTGCCAGGCAAATCCACCAGGCCATGCCAGGGAGGGTTGGCAGGGAGGGTTGGAGGGAGGGAGAGAGGGGGAGGGGGGGGGGAGCAGGGGGAAGAGGAGGAGTAAGGTTGAGGGCAGGAGGGCAGAGCCTTACCAGGACCCATCCAGCAGCGCTGTGGTAGCTAGTGCCCTTGCCCACTTTGCAGGCCTTCTCCTCGTTGAAGGGTGGCAGGCTGGCAGCCACTGCCTGCAGGCTCACCCAGTGCGTCACCAAAAACACTAGCAGCAGCAGCTTTGGGCTTAGGCTCTTTACACTGCAGGCTGTTGGCACCCAAGTCGGTAGCAAGGCAGCCATGCTAGCAGACGCGGAGCTGACTACCGCTAACCCTGACCATAGCCTGGCCCTCTGGCGTTACCACACACACACAGTGTGACCTTCACACTCCCTGGACCCTGGTAAGCCCTGGGGGGTTAGGGGTGGTTGGTCATTCATGGTGGCATGCAGGGATACAGGTCACACTATACAGACATGTTGCACAGTCAGAGTTAGATGAGCATAGGTAGGAGGGAGGCTTGCGGGAGGGAGGGGAAGCGGCCATGTCTCCCCCACCTCACCTCACCTCACCTTAGCTACAAACATTAAGCTGGAATAGTCAGAGTCCAACCGCTTCCTCAAGCTCTCTGAACCTCTCTCCTTGCTTGCGCCTAGGCTGAACTGCGGCAGGAATGCCCCCAACAACAGCAGCAGAAGAGCAGCAGCAGAAGAGCAGCAGCAGCAGCAGCACTAGAGGATGGTAGCACTAGGGGCGTGCTGACAGGGGCGGGCTGACAGAAGGAGCAGCCTCCTAAGAGAGTCTCCTTGGCAAGTTGTCAACACCTGCGCTCATGAGCTGTGCTGGGCTGGTGTGAATTGTGGCGGGTGGGCAGGCTGCAACAGCTGCCAGGGACTGCCAGGGGGTTGTGTACCTGCCTACCTGCCTACCTGCCCACCTGCCTACCTATCTACGCGTCTACCTGCCTACCTGCCTGTCTGCCTATCTGCCTATCTGCCTACCTGACTACCTGACTACCTGGCCAACTGTCTGTGTCTGTGCTTGGCCTCTGGCCTGCTGTGGCACTGTGCTGAGACAACCATGTGCATGCCACCATGGCAACTTTGAAAGCAGATGATGCTACCCCTGCTTTTACTCATGCCAAATCATACTGCCCTGATGCCCCTGTGGTGTGGTGCAGATACCCACTTACATGGAGCTGGAAGTCAGCCCCTGCCTCCACCAGGTGCTTGTTGGCCATAGCCAGAGCCGAGATGGCTATTGGGATGATCTGCAGGCCAGGCCAGCAGCATGTCAGGTACACAGTGCTGGTCAGGCACACAGTGCTCAAGTATATGAAGGAGGTAGCAGCAGCAGGGGCGTCAGAGCAAGGGCATTAGGCAGAAGGGGGGTGGAGGGTGCAGCATGGGAGGTACACCTAGTAAGATGGTCAGGTCATGTCAGGGAGGCCCACTTCATGGTGTGCCTTAGCCCCTGGCCCCGCCCCGCGTGACCCTGCCTGGCCCCACACTGACCATCCCCACCCCACCCTGCCCCACCCTGCCCCACTCCCCCTGGGCGCTCCTACCTCAGTTCCCTTGAGAACCAGACGCAGCCGCCCCTCAGTGTTGTTCACACTGCCCAGCTTGGTAAAGTCAAGCGTGGGGCACTGTGCCAGGGCCGAACTTTCCAGGATGCGCTGCAAGGGCAGCCAGGGCAGTGCAGGGTAGGGCAGGAAGGGAAGAACAGGGTAGGGCAGGACAGGAACGTGAGTACAGGGCAGAGCAGGGCAGGAAGGTAAGAACGGGGCAGGGCCAGGCAGGGCAGGAAGGTCAGGATGTGATGTGACATGATGTGATGTGATGTGATGTGATGTGATGTGATGTGATGTGATGTGATGTGATGTGATGTGATGTGATGTGAGGTCAAGTCAGGAAGGTGAGGGGCAGCGCCAGGGCAGGGCAAGGCAGGAAGGCGAGGTTTGGGGCTGGGAGACCTACACACTGACTTTGCAATGAATGTGAGTACAGGGCAGAGCAGGGCAGGAAGGTAAGAACGGGGCAGGGCAGGGCAGGGCAGGGTAGGGCAGGGTAGGAAGGTCAGGATGTGATGGGACATGATGTGAGGTCAGGTCAGGTCAGGTCAGGAAGGTGAGGGGCAGCGCCAGAGCAGGGCAAGGCAGGAAGGCGAGGTTTGGGGCTGGGAGACCTTCAAACTGAGTTTGCATTAGATGTCAGTGGTGGTGATCCATTGGTCTAGTGGCTTTGACATTATCGCTGCCAGATTAGTAGGTGGCCTCACATGCATGCGTTGGTAACAAGATGGAGCATGCATGACCCCTGCCCACCTGTGCTAGCGTTGATACAAGTGGTAGATTATCCGAGAACAACTGCATTGAATGCTCACGCCTGGTGTCATCTTCGACTCGAATTCCTTTCATCACTTCTTTCCAGTCGATGTTTTCCAGGTCATATAGTGTGGGAATCGCTGGATAACAGTTAGACACCGCTCTTACTTCAAATGGCACGGTGCAGCCGACTTTTGTCGACAGCAAGCCATTAGCGCCTACAGCTACCTTCAGTACTTGGTGCTTGAACCGCTTGGCGCACAACTGAAGACGAGCGAGGGACAGGGAGTGCATATGGAAACCGGCTTGGTGGCAGACGGCTCTGACTTAGCCGCATGTTGCTTGGGCAACGCAGGGTGACACCAGGCATCTCTAAGGAACGCGGAGGATGTATGAAGTGCTGACAATGTGTAAGGGAAAAAATCTTTAAGATACGACCAAATATGATCGTCTGCCATCCAAGTTATAGCCTACAGTCCGCCAGCTTCTAATGTGGCCTCAACGGCTTCATTTCCCTAGTAGAATGTAAAGCATGTAACGAACAGATCTTGGGTGTGTCTGCCGGGGTTCTGGGTCGCCCCATCCCTCGGTATACATGGGTAATGCTCCAATGTATGCAGCGCGACATGCTAAGCTGGTTTTCGTATGCTATGGCAGCTGTAACACAAACAGCAAGACAATTCCATGCAAACAATTCTTTTACCAAGTATCTTGGCCGAAAGACACAAAGCAAACGCAAAGCATGCTGAATGCTGCTGCTCTGTGCTATGCCGCGTGTGGCGGGTAGCTTAGTTCCGAGTGCGAAAGTAGTCTCGGCCATGTGTTCCAGGCTTCGCCCCGCAGCTTCCATGGCTCCAGCGCATTGGGGTCGTAGCTTGATGTTCCCACCGCTTGACAGCTTTAGCCTGCAGCCCTCATGCAAGCGCTGCATCGGTCGTCAGGCCTGGCCCATCGACGAATCAATCCGCCGCGAAGCTGCGAGTGGCAGGACTTCGACCGCTTGTGGCGGGTGCGGGCCCGGCTGCAATCACACCAGAGCGGACAACCACTTCATGCTGCACACCTGCCAAAATGTACACTGGTATCACACAGCCATCATGGACAAAGCGGCGTGCATGGTATCCCTCGACCCTCAACACAAGGAGTGTCTGTACAATTCAATAGCCAGGTTATGCTTGGGTTTGTATGCAGCACTGGGTCTTTTGCAGCGGTCTACCCTACCGATTCCTACGATGGTGGACAGCTGCCAGCCGCCAGCCACACCATGAGTAGTGCTGAGAAGGAGCAGATGGCCCGCGAGCTGCACTCCCTCAACGTTGGTGTGTAGTGCATGTCTACCCCCCGCTGCCCCACCAGGCGCTTGATGCCCCATCAGTCGCCTGCTGCCGCACCAGCCACCTGCTGCCCCACCAGCCGCCTGCTGCCCCACCAGCCCTTAAATGCCAGCTGCTTTGCCGTTGCCCACACCAGTGTCCAGCCCACACACATCCCTTACCCATGGCAGTTTGCATGCCTTCAACGTCTCAGGTGCCTATTACTCCATTCATTACATGTTGCACACCATGCGACGACTTCCAGCCAATGCTCCATGGCTCAATGCTTGCATGCCCCAATGATGCCCATGTCTCATCCTTGCATGTGTGACTCTTGCCTCTGCTGCCGCAGCCATTACAGCCAACGTGTTGATTTGTGCGGCCAAGGTGTGGGTGCACCTCATCAGCGGCAGCAGGTAGGGCCAGGAAGGGCCAGGCAGGGACAACAAGGGGGAGGGCCTGGCAGGTGAAGGTGGGGTGCAGGAGAGGTGCACAGCCCAACCCTACCTGACCGTAGTCCCTGGTGTCATCAAGGACGCTAAGTTGTTTGTGGTCACACACAATGTCTGCCTCTCACTCCCTCTGCACCTGCCACAGCACTGGAGCCTGGAGGGCCATTAGAGGGTGGATGCTGAACCTCTCAGCCACCACGCAGCAGGTCCCTAGCCATCTTGCCAGCTGCAGTGCCTAGGCGCCCTTGGCCACACTCCTTCACCCTTGGACCAGTTTCTCAAGCTGGCAGCCAGGCCTAGGTCAACAGCTGCCAGCTTGACTGGTTCAACTTGCAACCCCTGTACTTCCTACCTCTTGCTATTACTTGTGTAAAACTTATTAATCCAGACACTACCAACAAACTTGACCGTTGTTGCCCTTAGCTGTTGTAACTCAATGACGCTGAATTGTTGACCCTGACCCTTATCATTGCCACTACCTGGTGCCTGGTGCAGCGCCATGCTGGCAGAGGCCATGCACTCCGCAGCTGACGTGCTGAACCAAGTGCTCTTGAGGGTAGGGGTCAAGCAGGCCATGAAGGCCCCCACAGCGCAGCACCCGTACGGCTACATGAGGGACCGCTTCGTGTGGTCACTCATATCTGCGGTATGTCTCACACATCTGCTCTCCCGCCTGCCAAGCAAATGCTCACCACAGCCCAAACATACTGCTCCCTACACTCTCATCTCTTGGCTCCGTTTAGCCTGTCTGGGCACAACAGTGTAAAACATGCGCATGCCTCAGCAAAGCCCGAACATCTGCTGTGTTCTCAACTGATGACTCACAAGATAAGTATGCCGGTGGGACAGCTGATGTATCACCTGCCCTGCCTGCCGCTGCCCTGCCTGCCCTGCCTGCCTGCCGCTGCCCTGCCTGCCTGCCGCTGCCCTGCCTGCCTGCCGCTGCCCTGCCTGCCTGCCCTGCCTGCCCTGCCTGCCCTGCCCTGCCCTGCCTACCCGCTCTATCGCCCAGCTGCCTGCTGGCCTCTGCCCTCCTGCCTGCCTGCCTGCGCAACCACCTGCCCAACCACCTGCCTGGAAGCCTATGCAGCTGCCTGCCTGCCTGTCCGACCCTGTGGCAAGCTGTCTGCCCAGTGCAGGTCGGCATCTTCTTCCTTGGGGCCGGCGCCAGTGTGCTGCATGGCCTTCACACCCTGTTCGAGGCTCGAGTCCTGGAGGGAGAGGCCTTGAGCTATGCAGGTCAGGCTGCAGTGCTGCCAAGGTGACAGTTGACCAGCTGGCAGGTGACAGACATAGGATACACGCTCAGCGAGGAGTGGACACACCCCTTCAATTTCAGGGAAGGGCAATGTGGCAGTCATCACTTTGCCTCTGCCTGACTCACTTTCTTTACTCATTCACTCATACTCCTCCACTGACTCGGTTACCACTCACTCATCTGTACATCCTTTCCATCTGCCTGCCTGCCTGCCTGCCTGCCTGCCTCCCTGCCTGCCTCCCTGCCTCCCTGCCTGCCTGCCTGCCTGCTCTATTCTCTGCCTCAACACTGCCTGCCTGCCTGCTCTATTCTCTGCCCTAACACTGCCTGCCTGCCTGCTGATCTGCCTGCTTGCTGATCTGCCTTCCTGTTGATCTGTTGCAGTGCTGGGTGTGTCAGCCCTGCTGGAGGGCTACTCCTTGCTGGTTGCTGTCCAGCACATCAGGACTGGAGCAGCCGCCAGGGGCATGCCAGTACTCAAGTACATCAAGTAAGGCAACAAGGGGAGAGCCATTGCCACTGCCACTGCTGCTGCTGTCGCTGCTGCCACCACTGATGTCATTGCTGGATGCCACCGCTCCTGCTTCCTTGACCTTATGAGCTGCTGTGGTGGTCCATGGCTGCCACTCCCAAAACCTTATTCATGATGATGGTGGTGGTCATTAGTGCTGCTGCTGCTGCCGCCACTGCCACTGCCACTGATGGCTGCTGGGTGGCTGTTGTGGTTGATGATGTTGCTGGCGGTGCAGCTCAGGCGTGGACCCCACCACAGTGGCTGTGCTCATGGAGGACGGAGGGGCAGTAGCAGGCCTGGCCATTGCAGGTGCTGACTCTGCTGACACTGCAGCCATGCAGCACTCGAATGCACCATAGTGCGGGCATGCCCCTCCTTCAACCACACCACACCACACCACACCACACCACACCACACCACACCACACCACACCACACCACACCACACCACACCACACCACACCACACCACACCACACCACACCACACCACACCACACCACACCACACCACACCACACCACACCACACCACACCACACCACACCACACCACACCACACCACACCACACCACACCACACCACACCACACCACACCACACCACACCACACCACACCACACCACACCACACCACACCACACCACACCACACCACACCACACCACACCACACCACACCACACCACACCACACCACACCACACCACACCACACCACACCACACCACACCACACCACACCACACCACACCACACCACACCACACCACACCACACCACACCACACCACACCACACCACACCACACCACACCACACCACACCACACCACACCACACCACACCACACCACACCACACCACACCACACCACACCACACCACACCACACCACACCACACCACACCACACCACACCACACCACACCACACCACACCACACCACACCACACCACACCACACCACACCACACCACACCACACCACACCACACCACACCACACCACACCACACCACACCACACCACACCACACCACACCACACCACACCACACCACACCACACCACACCACACCACACCACACCACACCACACCACACCACACCACCACCCCACCCCACCCCACCCCACCCCACCCCACCCCACCCCACCCCACCCCACCCCACCCCACCCCACCCCACCCCACCCCACCCCACCCCACCCCACCCCACCCCACCCCACCCCACCCCACCCCACCCCACCCCACCCCACCCCACCCCACCCCACCCCACCCCACCCCACCCTTGCTACCTGAACCTGCCTGAACCACAGCTGCTCCCTTCCTGCTATATAGCCTCCCCATGCCTGCCCCGCAGCTGCCTGCACCGCCCTGGCCCACGCCACCGCCAACCCCATGTGGGACGCAGTGGGGTCTATCCTGGTCGGCGGCCTGCTGGGCTGCATCGCCATGTTCCTAGTTCAGCGCAACAGAGACCTGCTGCTGGGGCGGTCCATGAGCCCTGGGGAGATGCAGGTGGGCGGCGGGCAGGCAGGTGGGCAGGTGGGCAAGCAGGCAGTCGGGCTGGCAGTCAGGCATGTCAGGCGGTAGGCCAAACAGACCAAGTCAGGCCAGGCCAGGCCAGACGAGACCTGTGGGGTGTGGTGGTGGGCAGGTCAGGGCAGGTAGGGCGGGCAGGACAGGGCAGGTAGGGTGGGCAGGTTAGGACACATTACCTAGCTGGCCGGTGCAGGTGATGAAGCAAGGTGGTGGCACAGAGGGGGCAGCCCTGTGGCAGCATGAGCCTGGTCAGGCCAATGATGGCAACCTGGTGGCGCATTGAGGGGCAGGGCCAGCGTGTTGCTGTTGCTGTCCTCCAGGATGAAAACCAAGAGCGCATCTGCCTACCTTCACCCCAATGACCCTTTACCTTCTGACCCCAGCCCCTGCCTCAGCCGCTGCCCTGCCTGCCGCCTTGGTGCTGCTGGTGCAGGCAGTCCTGGGGCATCTGAAGAGGGACCCTGTCGTTGCTTTTGTAAGTGCCATACCCTGATCCCAGTTCTCAGCGGCAGCCCTGGTCAAAGCCAGTGGGAGCTACTAGGATTGGGTTAGGCTCAGGCTTAGGCTTAGCCTTAGGGTTCTGAAAGCCTCCTGAGCAGCCTGACAAGTAAAGCAGTCCAGTGGCCCGAGGCTGTTTGGCGTGTCCTGTGGGCGGTTGTGAGCGGTTGTGAGCGGTTGTGGGTGTCTGTGGGTGGCGTGGCTGTGGCATGCATGGGCTGAGTGTCCAGGGCTGCTGTGTGCTCGTGTTGTGGGGAGGGCATGTCCTGGTCCTCTTGCGGCTCACTGCTGCCGGCTACTGGTTGTTGGCTGTTGTTTGTGCAGGTGACTGACACCAAGACTGAAGAAATCGGCCCAGGCGTGTTCAGGTTCAAGGTAGGGCTGGGGAGATGCTGGGCATCAGGGCATCAGGCCAAGAGCAGCAGGCCAAGAGCATCAAGCCAAGAGCATCAGGCCAAGGCTAAGGCCACAGTGGTCACTTGGATATTGAGGGTGCTGGCCAGGGCTGGTAGGATGCTGTGGCCGCCGCCATTGAGCCTTCAGCTTCCATGCCCTCCACCTAGGGCAGGGGCAAACTCATAGTCAAAGGCAGGGGCAAGGGCAAACTCAAGGGCAAGGGCAAGGGCAAACTCAAGGGTAAGGGCTTGCCCTCCTGGTCCTCCTCCTGCTTTGTACAGGCGGAGGTGGCATGGAATGGCGACCAGCTGGTGGAGCGCTACCTGCAGCGCTGCGGGCGCCAGCGCCTGGCTGACCGCCTGGCCCTGGCCCTGGCCCAGGAGCAGGCCACTGTCATGGCCAGAAGAGACAGGGCAGGAGCCGGGCAAGCGGGGGCAGGCGCTGGGCAGACAACCCAGACATCGTCACTGCAGTCGTGCAGCAACGGGACAGCGTCAGGGGCAGGGGTGGGGCAGCATCAGCAGCAGCAGCAGCAGTGGGGTACGGACGACTTCCAGCCAAGGCAGCAGGGGGAGGGGGGGAGCTCTGCTCTGCTGCCCCAGTCACAAGCACGCCCGGCTGGTGAGCGAGCAAGCACAGGCAGGTGGGGGTGGGATGGCTGGGGTTTGCTCAGGCTGCTGGAATCAGCTCTGTACTTATCAATCCCAATTCATTCTCCTCGTGTGCCTCTGTGCCATATGCACTCTCTCATAAGCACTATCACAGTCAGTGTTCTAGCCCAGCACAGCAGCATCACCATGCTCAGCTGCATGGGGTGCTGCAGCCTGCCACATGGCAGCACAGCTGAGCAGCAGGCCTCGCTGCACTCATGCCTGGCAACATAGCCAACAACCTCACTGACGGCTGACTAAAACCTAGTCCAGTCATATACGCTCGCACTTACCCACCCACCCACCCACCCACCCACCCACCCACCCACCCACCCACCCACCCACCCACCCACCCACCCACCCACCCACCCACCCACCCACCCACCCACCCACCCACCCACCCACCCACCCACCCACCCACCCACCCACCCACCCACCCACCCACCCACCCACCCACCCACCCACCCACCCACCCACCCACCCACCCACCCACCCACCCACCCACCCACCCACCCACCCATTCACCCACCCACCCACCCACCCACCCACCCACCCACCCTTGCTGACATCAGGTCTTTTCGCAATCCAGATCCATGGTCCTTAACGTTCAGCAGGATCAGGGCACCTCTGCAACTTGCCTCAACCATGCTGGTGGTGTGGTCAGGGCTGTGTGGCTGTGCAAATGATCGTCTGCAGCATGCGCTGTTGCAGCCTTGTGTAGCCTAGTTGGGTACCACCTACTTCCTTACCATGGCTCAAGTGGCAGGTGCCAGGTCTAAATCGCACTGCCAAGAGCAGCTTCCCCATGCTGTGTGTGCAGGGTCGGGGTTTGGCACAGTACAGCATGAGCATGCAGCGTGTGGAGAGGCAGGGAGTCCTCTAGACCGGGTGCTCAAATCCTACGGCCGGGACATTATCAGCGCAGTGGGCGCGGAGGTCGACCGTATTGAGCTGGAGATCCAGGTAAGGCATTGCCTAGATAAGCATGGGTGCAAAAGGTAACTTGCCACACAGATTGTATTTAAAGAAGCGGTGCGTGGCAGTAAATCGCAGGTCTGCGTGGCAGCTGGTGCATGAGCATTGTCATGTGTGCCGTCCAACACTTGACATTGTTCAAATCTAGGGCTACAGGGGCGACAACTTGTTGTTGCTTTATTTTTCTGCGTTGAACAAAACTGGCTGCAATGCCGGCCTGCTTGCCCATTGCGTCAGGCCATCAATCCGGGGATTAGGTTCGTTGATCTGGAGACCGACCGCGGTCGCAGCGGACCTTACCTCGGCCCGGACCTGCTGATGCGCACCGCTGCCAAGGGCATCATCACCAAGCGTGCCGTGAGGACACCCGGCCATTCCGCGGCCTCCGCCTCCGTTCCTCCGGGTGCGGCTGGTGCGGTGGCGACGGCGCAGCATTCACCGACGTCGCCTACGACGGGGAGCGATGTACTGGGTGCCAGCAGGCGGGGTATGCACGCTGTGCCATCGCAAGCCCTGGTGGTCGGAGGTCTTGCAGATTATCACTGCAGCGCATGCGACGTCCTGGACGACTTGGACCAGCCTGGACCGTGCGTGTTCGAGGAGAAGGGCCACCACGAGACAGCCAACGCGCCTTCGGCTACAGCAGCAGGGCGTGAGCACAGCGATCAATGGCGCTGATCACGCCTTTGCATGTGCGGTACATCCTGTATATTACACTCAGATGAGCGCGAGCATCACCACTGACATGGAACCCAATACATGTGCTTTGACTGAGTGAGAGTGCACGTCTTCACGTGGAGGCTCTTCCGTGAGTGTGACTGACGCGAAAACGAGAGGTGTGGAGCTGCCATACTTAAATGCACAGAGAGTGTGCTGTCTTGCTCAGTGACAGTCGAGGACCAAGTTGTACAGTATCCTATGGAACCTGCAAACATAACGTCCTTCACCGCCACGCAGATGAGGTCGCCTTCGTGGTCAATAGTCCACGACCTCCCGTAGAATTCGTAAATGCACCAGACGAGAGTCAGCCAGTCACACTAGCTCGGTCCCAACCCTTTGAAAGGGGTCCGGCTGAGCATTTTAATGGCGGAAGTTGAGGCAAGTAAAACACCACCGCCAGCTCCGTAAAACCTTGATGAATATGCATGGAGATCCACCATTGTGTTGAGTTGTCGCCGAATAACTGCAACGACGACAGACATTCGTTGACCTATGCATACTCTGTTTCTTTCAAAAGCCATGCACACAAAAAAGCTCAAGATTGGCGAGGAACTCTCACATTTTTATGGACAGAGAACATGCTAGCCCCTACACAGGTATACCTTTTCGGACAATCGATGAGTTCAAGCATTACAACCACGACATATCAACCCAAGCGTCTTCCATCTCCCAAAGCTAATACACAATGCAGAATAGCCCATGCACAATGCAGAATAGCCCTTGTCAACCAGCCACAACAAACTCCAGCAAAGAAGACCCTCATGCAGCCTTCTGGTAGGTGACCTCTGGATGCCCTTCCTTTGCCGCCTGCATAGGGCAATGCACACAGGCCGTGCTCTGAACTGAGGGTTGGTCTCAGACATCACGCATGATCCACCATCCCATGCACCACCATCGGCAACCTTGCAGCCAGCACCAGCAGGGCCATCAAGCTCTGTGCGTGCAGCCAACACAATGACCAGTGTGGCCAGCAGTGGACAGCTGAGTGGTCCAGGCTGGCACCAGTACCATTGACATTCAGATTAAGTGGCAGGCATGGCACACTATACATCTTGGGTGTGTGCCTTGGTCATGGTGCGATGTGCAGCAGATGTCACTGTAACCATTTGTGCATGCACCAGCATGGAAGGCTCAGAAAATTCAACCATTGAAAACTCATGGGTAATCATCTTCAATCATATTGTTCATCCCAGCCAAGGTTGCAGTGTAGCATTGCCGTGTGTGTGACCTATCCCTTCCACTCTCAAGCAGGACAGTTGCGCACACACATACACATACTGTACAGGTACTGGAACAGTCGGAAGCAAGGCAATCAAAAGAGAAGCTGTACACATGGCGAATTGATAAGGGCAGGTTCACACATTACTCTGCTCACTACCATCACCCACATCCCCCCGGCCACACCAGACCTACCATGTAGCGCGCTGCCGTGAAGAGGTAGTCACTCAGGCGGTTAAGGTACACCGGCACTGCAGGGTCCATGGCGTCTGGTCCCTCCACACCCCCTGCACCCGTCTCTGATGCGCTGCTGCCTCCCTCCTCCTCATGCTGCTGCTGGCCCCCTGCTTGCTGCACAGCACTCAATGCCTCCTCTGCTGCTCTGCTATCTTTCTCCCCACCTGCACCAATGGCCTCGACGGTGGTGGAAACAGATGCACAGCTGCTGCTGGTTGGGCCTGTAGACCGGGCAGGGATGGCAGCAGCGGCTGGAGCAGCGCGGGCAGAGGTGGCTGAGCCTGCTCGCGCCAAGGCAACCACGCTGCGCTCTGCCCGCCGGCAAATGGACCGGGCCGCATGCAAGAAGGCTGAGGCCTTTCCACCAGAGGGCAGGATGAAGTGGCGCAAGGGGGGCAGGCCCGCATCCAGGCTGTCAATCCAGGACTGCGAGCAGAAAGATGCGGAAACTCTGACGAATAGGTAAGCAGGCAGGGCAGGCATGACTGACTGCGCCTAAGTTTAGTGTGCACCCAAACAATCACATTGCGACCAGCTTTGCTACAGCAGTATGTTATCCTGCATGGTGCTGATGGCTATAGCCACTGCTCCACGAACTTACTGCTGCAACACCCCCCCCTGTCTGTCTCACAGGCAGGGCTGTCCCACTCACCTCCACAAGACTTGTGTGGGCAGAGTCAAACCGGGTGCGGCCCACTTTAGCACCTTGAACTGCAGTGGCTGGGGTGGCAATAGCAGAGCCCACATCGATCAGCCGAGACTGTATTGTCTTCAACTGCAAGCCGATACAACAAGGCAATGTAGACATCGACTCGGTGCCACCATTCTACCGATGCTGCATGCACAACGTGCTGTGGGCGGGTGACAGATAAGCTTGGAGCAGATTACGAATGAAACAAGCACCTGGAAAGCCACGGTGACATCCTTGTCTTCTGTGAACTCTCGAGCGATGCCCAAAGCGCTGTTTAATTCATCAACGTCTCCTAGAGCCTGCACGTTGAACACGAGATACGAACCGATCTCAAAACCGGCGTCAGTGCCGAGAAATCAAGCGCGCAGGAATTGACCTCAAAATACGCAGAGTCTTTTGGCAACCGCTCGCCAGTGTACAGGCACGATGTGCCACTGTCGCCAGTGCGTGTGTAAATGCGAAACCTGCAGAAGCCCAATGTCATACCGTCAGACGGCCAACCCCGATGGGAAGCTATCTAGTGCTGCAGCACACAGCAGTGCGGTGAGTGGTGCGCACCGGCGACGATCTGCTGCCAGGCCAGCAGTTCGCACCGCTTTGCTGCACTTGCCAGGGCTCCATCGTCACCAGACATTGGGCAACTACTCAGAGTGCAATCAATGAGGATAGCGCAGGTGACGCCGCCACTTTCTTACTTAGCCACGCATGTCCAAAAAATGCATGGGACTTATGTGCAGCTTGACAATATGTTAGCCAAGGGAAGGCGCAGTCATCAGAGGCGCGCATCATTGTCACGTTAGTAGTCCATTTACCAATGAAGCAACGTGTGGAAAGGTCAGTTCCTGAAACGTAAAGTAAGGAAATGTGTTGACAACTACTGACATCTTGCGTTTCAGCGGACGGCGATTCAGTGGGACAGATTACACAGCCTAAAGACTGCGCTTGGGCTACTATCCTAGGCCTCTTGACTTGCATATGTCCTCCTGAATAACCCATGTCTTCCTGGCGCCATGTGGCAAGTTGTTGTGTTGGCCCCAGTGTGGGATTAGGGTGAAAGGCCACGCCCCTGAGACGAGCCATCTGTGTTGGAGCCAAGCCGGTCGTGTGCATGTACGCCAAGAGAACCGAAGGATGACGGTGGTCACCGTGATGTCAAGGCTTGTACGGCTCCTCCTTGGTCTCGATGACTTGTTCCATGGTAACCGTCTCCAGTGTGTACGGCTTCTCGTCGTACCGCGGGCCGTACATCTCGCGCTTGAAGCCGTCCAGTAGCTTAATGTGCTCGCTGCGCCGAGCCATGTACGCCTTCCACTCGTCCATGCTCTTCTGTCGCTCCTGCAACACGTCTGCATCGGCCTGCAGCAGCAGCGCCTCGTCCTCCTCGTCGTACCTTCGCAGCACATGGACAAACCGCTGGTCAGAGCATGCAAGCCTGTCTTCAAGTGTGTGACAATATGACAAGCTTCTGCACAACATGAAGCAGCGTACTGGCTGATGACCAGCATGACCAGCAAGCATGACCAGCACGCAGACAGGCAGGACCTGGCTGGGGGCACAGCTGCTCAAGCACGACAAGTAGCAGTGCTACAAGGAGTGGCAAATGATAGTAGGCCAGGCAGCCGTTTAGGTGCGCACTTTTTGGTGTACTGCTTCAGGTTCTTCAGCAACTCCGCCTCCTTCTCTGGGCTCAGCAGGTTTGGCAGCCGCGGCCGCCAGTTAAACTGGCTCAGCTTGTCCTTGGCAGCCTCAAACAGCAGGCGGCCTTGGAAGCTCCAGATGCGAAAGCTGTTGTCAGTCTGCAGGCCCACTGCCGTTGTGGCGACGTAGCGGCCTGTGGTCAGGGAGGTGAGAGGGGTGGCGGCAGCCAGGAGGCCCATGGATGGGCTAGCCTAGAATGGGGAGGCCCATGGGGAGGCCCAACCTAGAAGCTTGCTCCTGCTGCTGCTGCTGCCGCTGCTGCTGCTGGGTGCAATGGCATATGTTGCTCTACCCATTGGCCTCAAACATTGTTTGCAGTGGGCTGCCAAATGCCATGCAAGTTGCTGCTGGTGACCTGCCTGGCAGTCAGCAGCTTGGTACGGGGCCCCACCATGATGCATGGCAATGGTGATGCAGATGGTTTTGACCACAAGGGTGATGGTGGGTTTGGTGCCATGTCTCACCAGTAGGATCCCACTCTATGTGGCTGGCCATGAAGTGCTCGGCAGTGGCCAGCACCTCCTGCTCGTCCACGCTGTAAAACTCCAGCTGGCCATTGAAGGTCTTGAGGCCTACCAGCAGCAAGTTCCGCCCCTGAGGTGACCAGTGCACCTGAAGGACCACAGCAGCAGGAGCAGCAGCAGCCTTGACGCCACCCAGGGTAGGGCAGGGCAGGTGAGTAATTGTGGAGGGAGGGGCGGGCGGAGGGGAGGGGAGTGATGGGATGGGCGCTACTCCCTTACGCATCTGAGGGGAAGGGATACCCAGAAGGAGCCCACACTCCCCAGACTGGCTGCCAAGCCTGGGTATTGCTACCCTGACAACCCTGCCATATCACCCCAACCACTGAGGTGTGTACTGAAGTCTGGGTGGTGCTTGGGTGGGTCAACAAGCTTCACACCACCCAGGTGCGCGGACAACCACCAAGGTGTAACCCTGCCACACTACCTTACCGACCTATTCTGCAGGCCACCAAGGCTTCTACGTCGCTCTTCGCATGATCTAGTTTAGGCGCATGTCCGTGTATGGGTGGGTGTAAAGCATGTTGACCCACCCCAGCGCCACCCAGCTCCTAGCTGCCAGTCTGGGGAGTGTGGCTCTCTTGCCTGTGCTCATGGCTGAGGTCAGGTCTGAGTGGGTGGGGAGGTGTGGCAGGCCTAGCCTGTCATGACTCAGGTGCTTGTCTGCGCACTGTACTGCAGCAGGCATCGTCCCCCTTGGAGCCTGAGGTCACCGCCCCAGTGACCAGTGACCAGTGTCACCAGTCACCAGTGACAGCCCCGCCCCCCACTGCCCCTGTTGATCAAACCCTTCACCACCGTCCCAACACTCCCCACCGGGCACACTTCCCACCCACCTTCCCAACACTCCCCACCAGGCGTACCTGGGTTGCCCCGGGCACACTCCCACCCGCCCCCCACTGCCCCTGGTGCGGCGTACCTGGGTGCAGGCCCGGTTGGCCAGGGTGGTGACGTGGCGCACGGCCAGGCGCCCCTTGTCATCCCGCATGCTGTAGATGGACACGGAGGGGCGTGGGCCGTCACCGTGGATGATGCAGAACCTGTGGCCCTTGGGCTCCCAGGCAAAGCCCAGCACCTGCAGGCAGGCACACAGGCAGGCAGGCAGGCAGGCAGGCAGGCAGGCAGGCAGGCAGGCAGGCAGGCAGGCAGGCAGGCAGGCAGGCAGGCAGCACTGGGGCAGTGGCTGGGGCAGGCAGCAGCAGCACCAGACTGAACAGCAATGGCAGGCAGCGCTGGGGATACACCTAACACTACTTCTGGGGCAGGCAGCAGACAGGCACACAGGCAGGCAGGCAGCACTGGGGCAGTGGCTGGGGCAGGCAGCAGCAGCAAAAAGAGTAGCTAAGGCAGGCAGCGCTGGGGCTAACCCTAACCCGAACCCAAACATCAACCCTTACCCTTAGGCAGGCAGTAGCACCAGGTTGAGTGGCAATGGCTGGGGTAGGCAACAGGGCTGAGCAGGGCTGAGGCTGTGGCCAGGATAGCTGGGGTAGCAGGCAAGGGGTGAGCTGGGGTGGCTGTGCAGGACAGCAGTAGCCGTGCCGTACTGTGCTGTGCTGTGCTCAGTGTCAACAGCAGCCGACACTCCCTGTGTGAATAGCAGCCTCCCGGAACCCTGTCGCTGGGACCCCCACGATGACTAGGCACAGCTGGCAACCCAGGCAGTCCGCCCCTCACCTTTCCAACCTGATCTCCCTGCCCTGCCTTTGCTCTCCCTGCCTTTGCCCTCCCTGCCCTGCTTTGCCCTCCCTGCCTTTGCCCTCCCTGCCCTGCCTTTGCCCTCCCTGCCTTTGCCCTCCCTGCCCTGCCTTTGCCCTCCCTGCCTTTGCCCTCCCTGCCCTGCCTTTGCCCTCCCTGTTCTTGCCCCCCCTGCCCTGCCTTTGCCCTGTCCCCCTGGCCTTGCCTCCTGCCCGCCATCCTGACCCCCTCTGCACCTTGTCTGTCTTGGTGGGCAGCTCCAGAACCTCCATAGGGATGTCCTTGTCACGGATGGAGAACAGCTCAAAGCCCTGGCAGTCCACAGTCAGGCACAGCAGAGCAGTAGCCAGGTCAGGCCAGGCCAGGCTGGGTGAGGCCCCTGGACGCCCCCCTGGCGCCCCCCTGACCGCCACCCCTCCTCCGAGCTCCCCCTGGCCCCTCCCTGGCCCCTCCCTGGCCCTCATACCATCCCCTGACTCTGACCGCAAACACTTCATGCCAAACCCCATAGAGTATTTTCCCTGAGATCCCCTAGGACCCTCCATAGGCTCCCTGGCCCCCCTCAGCCCCCCCCTGGCCCACACCTGGCCCCTTACCATTGTAGAGCTCTTCTTGGTCTTAGTGTAGCGCTCCACCATGATGGCCAGGTAATCGCCCTGGGGGTGCCACTGGATGCCGATCTCCTTCACGCTGAACAGGTTCTTCTGCCGCACCTCGACGCGGTCAGGCAGGCGGATGAGCACCACACGGGCCGGCATCTGGTTCATCTCGCTGGTGTAGGCGGCCAGCAGCGGCTCTGCGGGGCTCCATTGGAAGTCCTGGGTGCGGGGCGAGGGGGTGGGGGGGGGAGGGGGAGGAGGGGGTTGGCCAGAGGGGGTGGAGGGGGAGGGAGGGGGAGGGAGGGGGGAAGGAGGTGGGAGGGAGGGGGAGGGAGGGGGAGGGAGGGGGAAAGGAGGAGGTGGGAGGGGGCCTTGCAGGCAGTGGATGGTGGGAAGGAAAGGAAGCATTTTTGTTAATAAAGTGCCAGGCAGGCAGTGGATGGGAGGGAAAGGGGGCAGGGACAGCTGGAGTAGGCTGAGCACTGGCCAGTATGATGCAGAAGAACTAGAGGCACTAAAGGCACTAGAGGCACCAAAAGCAAGGATGAGAACGATGGGTAGAGGGCAGTCAGGAAGCCGGCAGCTGGGCAGGGTGGTGGCACTGTCAGGCAGGGCGGTCAGACAAAGCATGGATGATGAGGCACAGCAGTGGGGGGCCTCTGCCTGGCAGACAGGCAGGCAGGCAGGCAGGCAGGCAGGCAGGCAGGCAGGCAGGCAGGCAGGCAGGCAGGCAGGCAGGCAGGCAGGCAGGCAGGCAGGCAGGCAGGCAGGCAGGCAGGCAGGCAGGCAGGCAGGCAGGCAGGCTGGCAGGCAGGCAGGCAGGCAGGCAGGCAGGCAGGCAGGCAGGCAGGCAGGCAGGCAGGCAGGCAGGCAGGCAGGCAGGCAGGCAGGCAGGCAGGCAGGCAGGCAGGCAGGCAGGCAGGCTGGCAGGCTGGCTGGCTGGCTGGCTGGCTGGCAGGCAGGCAGGCAGGCAGGCTGGCAGGCTGGCAGGCAGGCTGGCTGGCAGGCAGGCAGGCAGGCAGGCAGGCTGGCAGGCAGGCAGGCAGGCTGGCAGGCTGGCAGGCAGGCAGGCAGGCAGGCAGGCAGGCAGGCAGGCTGGCTGGCAGGCTGGCAGGCTGGCAGGCAGGCAGGCAGGCAGGCAGGCAGGCAGGCTGGCAGGCAGGCAGGCAGGCAGGCAGGCAGGCAGGCAGGCTGGCAGGCAGGCAGGCAGGCAGGCAGGCAGGCAGGCAGGCAGGCAGGCAGGCAGGCAGGCAGGCAGGCAGGCAGGCAGGCAGGCAGGCAGGCAGGCAGGCAGGCAGGCAGGCAGGCAGGCAGGCAGGCAGGCAGGCTGGCTGGCAGGCAGGCAGGCAGGCAGGCAGGCAGGCAGGCAGGCAGGCAGGCAGGCAGGCAGGCAGGCAGGCAGGCAGGCAGGCAGGCAGGCAGGCAGGCAGGCAGGCAGGCAGGCAGGCAGGCAGGCAGGCAGGCAGGCAGGCAGGCAGGCAGGCAGGCAGGCAGGCAGGCAGGCAGGCAGGCAGGCAGGCAGGCAGGCAGGCAGGCAGGCAGGCAGGCAGGCAGGCAGGCAGGCAGGCAGGCAGGCAGGCAGGCAGGCAGGCAGGCAGGCAGGCAGGCAGGCAGGCAGGCAGGCAGGCAGGCAGGCAGGCAGGCAGGCAGGCAGGCAGGCAGGCAGGCAGGCAGGCAGGCTGGCAGGCAGGCAGGCAGGCAGGCAGGCAGGCAGGCAGGCAGGCAGGCAGGCAGGCAGGCAGGCAGGCAGGCAGGCAGGCAGGCAGGCAGGCAGGCAGGCAGGCAGGCAGGCAGGCAGGCAGGCAGGCAGGCAGGCAGGCAGGCAGGCAGGCAGGCAGGCAGGCTGGCAGGCAGGCAGGCTGGCTGGCTGGCTGGCAGGCAGGCAGGCAGGCAGGCAGGCAGGCAGGCAGGCAGGCAGGCAGGCAGGCAGGCAGGCAGGCAGGCAGGCAGGCAGGCAGGCAGGCAGGCAGGCAGGCAGGCAGGCAGGCAGGCAGGCAGGCAGGCAGGCAGGCAGGCAGGCAGGCAGGCAGGCAGGCAGGCAGGCAGGCAGGCAGGCAGGCAGGCAGGGCAGGCTGGCAGGCAGGCAGGCTGGCTGGCTGGCTGGCAGGCAGGCAGGCAGGCAGGCAGGCAGGCAGGCAGGCAGGCAGGCAGGCAGGCAGGCTGGCTGGCTGGCTGGCTGGCTGACTGGCTGGATGGCAGCTAAGCTGCAGGACAGCCCCGGCTGACCTGCACTCCATCCAGCTTGAGTGACTTGTTGTCCAGGAGGGCCATGTCAGGCGCCTGGTACACACTCAGCATGTTCTTGCCCAGCCGGGCCATGAACTGGTCGGGCTTGCCGCCTGCCCACTTGAACACCGGCCACTTCAGCGCGCCTGGGAGGCAGGGCAGGGCAGGGCAGGGCAGGCAGGGCAGGTGGGTCACAAGGGCAGGCAGGGCGAAGGGGGCAGGGAGGACAGGAGGGGGCTGGGGGCAGGCAGGGGCAGGGGTCTTGCTGCTTTTGCCGCCCCTGCTGCTGGTGCACTTGCCTCCTTTTGCCACTGCTGCTGCCACTGCTGCTGCTGCTGCCACTGCTGCTGCAGCCACTGCTGGTCCCCCCGTCGCAGCACCTGCCTGCACTGAACCAGAGCGCTTCACTACAAGGGGCTGGCTAAGGAGTGGCCGGCCCTGATTGCTTGACACAGGCGTTCAAACTCACTCCACCTGGGTCTTGCCTTGTTGGCTGCAGAGCTCCTTTGCCCAAATGAGAGGCGTTTGCTGGGCCGGTGCTGGGACCCAGCCAGGGGCAGGGTGTAGCTCCGGGTGTGGGTCAGGCCCCTCACCCGCCATCTCCCCCCTAGCCCCGCCCCTCCTCCCTGCCCAACACTTGAGGCCCAGCTGTTGGCAGCAGCTCCCGGGGCGTCACTATGCTCTGGGTGGGGGCCAGGCCAGGGCTCCGGGGGGCCAGGCCAGGGCCATGGGTGAGGGCCCGGCTCACCTCTGGGTCCCCCTGGGTGAGGGCCCCCCTGGGTGAGGCCCTGGGTGCCCCTGGGTGACGTCCCGGCTCACCTGAGCTGTCTGAGCTGCTGCCGACAGCGTAGTCCTCCACCGGGCCGTCAAACAGGCGCAGCTTCTTGGCCGTGCGGATGTCGTGCACAAGGAAGGACACAGTCTACACCAAGCAGGCAGCCAGTGCAGAGAGATAGGGTCAGGCAGCAAGCAACCCTCCCAGGCCATCAGGGGGGGGCACTCCCTGCTGGGTCGTGACTCTGACTTTTTTGGTCCCAGCCAAGCCTCGGCCCCTCCTCATCTGCCACCGCCTCCCCCCTCCCTCTGCCCCTGCCTCCTCCGCCTCCCCCCCCTCCTCCACGCACCGTCTTCTCCCCTCCCCACCCCTTGCCCCTGCCTCCTCCCCTGTCCCCACCTTCCCCTCTCCCCCCGCCACGCACCGTCTTCTCCCGCGGCCCTGTTGCCTCCTGCATGGAGTAGGTGAGCAGGTACTGCTCATTGGGGCTGATGTCCAGCGCGCGCACACCCTGGTGCATGAAGCGGTTAATACGCTCCCAGTTGGGCCCGCCCCAGATCTGTGCCCCTGCCCGGTGCAGGGTGGTGATGTAGGTGCCCAGGGGCGACCAGGTGTGGATGGACTCTGTCCAGTTTACTCGGGAGTACACCTGGCCAGGGGCAGGGCAGGGTCCAGGGGCAGGGCAGGAAGGGGGTTAACAAGGGGACGGGGGCAGAAGGGGCAGCAGGCAAGGGATAGCTTGGCAGGGGCAGCAGGGGCAGCAGGGGCAGCTGGGGCAGCATGGGGGGTGAAGTAGCACAGGGCTGCCAAAAAGAAAAATGGGAAACTTGAAGACAGGCAAGCAGGCAGGCAGGCAGGCAGGCAAGCAGGCAGGCAGGCAGGCAAGCAGGCAGGCAGGCAGGCAGGCAGGCAGGCAGGCAGGCAGGCAGGCAGGCAGGCAGGCAGGCAGGCAGTCAGGCAGTCAGTCAGGCAGTCAGGCAGGCAGGCAAGCAGGCAAGCAGGCATGCAGGTAGGGAGTCATGCACCTCTTCTACGCGGGTGCGCTTGCCATCATTCCACATGATAAAGGTCTTGGTGTCCGCCCTGATCACGAACTGGTCGCGGCCTAGCTTGTCCGTCATCCAGCTGTACAGGCTGTCCTGCGCAGCGCCCAGCCCAGCGCCACAGCCAGGCCACCTAGAACCCACCCCACAGCCACAGCCATACACCGACGCAAGAGAGCCGGGGCACAGTCCAGTGCCTTGGTAGAGCCCACCACCACCTAGCCTTACCCAGCTGCCCTTTGCCCAACTCCTTCTCCACCTGACCTGGCACCCTGAGCTTGTGGTGCGTTGCAAGCAGTCTGAACTCCAGATGGGAGGGCGGCCAAGTACAGCCCAGTACAGCCCAGCTCAGCTCCACCAACACAGCCAAGCCTAGCTCTGCCCAGCCTATTCACCACCTTCTTCATATGCCCAGTCCAGGCCCAGCCTTCAACAACCTCAGCCTAGATCACCCACCTACCTCAAACTCCATCCCTATCAAGAACCGTCCCTACAGCATCCCCCACAGCCATTGGTGCTGCATCACAGTCGCCTCCCACTCAGGAATGGCTGCCATCCCACAACAGGCACTTGGGTGCCTAGCTAAGTCAGCGTCACTGGCTGTGGACGCTCCCACCTTCGCCAGCTGCCCAGCATGCCTGCTCCCTCTCACACTCCAGTCACACCCAGTGCAGCATCAGAAGCGGATCATGTGGACACCGCTCACAACACGCATCCCCTGGGCAGGGTATCCCTCCTGTTGCCCCTGGCCATGGCCTGACCAAGCTGGACTAACTCCCAGGCGCCCACCTGGCCCCTGCCCCTGCCCCTGCCCCTGCCCCTGCCCCTGCCCCTGCCCCTGCTCCTGCCCCTGCCCCTGGCCCTGCCCCTGCCCCTGCCCCTGCCGTTGCCCCGCCCCTGCCGTTGCCCCGCCCCTGCCGTTGCCCTGCCCCTGCCCCTGCCATTGCCCCTGCCCCTGCCCCTGCCCCTGCCCCTGCCCTTGCCCTGCCCTTGCCCCTGCCCTGCCTCACCACAGGCTTGAACTCCTTGGGCTTGGGTGGCTCGTACTGTTCTGACAACTTTGCCAGGCGGTCGATATCATTGAAGGGCTTGACAAGGAAGGAGTGGTTCTTATCCAGGGCCTTGCCATTGGTGGCGGCCATGGCTGCGGCGGCTTGCTGCAGTCATAAGGGTTCATGAAGGCCACACCGGCATTGCATGTGCTCGCAGCCATTGCTGCCACCTTTGACGCACAGCTCGATCCCTAGGCAGCTGCCAACACCACGCACTTAGTACCTTCCACTGGTGCACTGTGCAACTGTACTGTGGCCGTGTGTGACCTAAAGCTGCTGTGTTCTGGGTCGCTGCCAGCGGCGCAGTCATTATGTAAACCATGCTGCTATTGACTCTGCTGTCGTTGCATCCGCTTTTGGTGACCCTGCTGCTGTTGCCTTTGCAAAAGGGTAGCAGCATTGCTACCCACCTGGGGGGTTTCAAACTCAATGAATGCAAACCCCTTGGTCATGCCTGACTCGTCTTTGGGCATGTAGAAGCCACCTGTGGGGGGATGCTGGTATCTATGTGAGTCGACCTTTGCACACACAGAGGCCTTCATCTGTACCAGTGCAGCTGCACCTTCTACAATACGTTGGGCTGTGCCAAAAATCTTGTTTATGACGGCTGCCAGCTTGTCGTATTTCTCCGCCGGAACCACCGGCAGGTTGCACACCACTGCACGCAGTGCCGAGGCAATCGCTTTCGGCTGAATAACATGCGCACAGATCAAGTGCTAACCTTACCCAGCACAGACTCAAAGCCCGCCTCCACTGATGCCGTCGCTGTATCCTCCTGCACTGTTTCATCGTCCGAAGGCACTCCAAAGTCGTCATCGCCTGGAAGCTCCACATCGTGTATGTCCACATCAAAAGGAAAGCCTGGCGGGTGGTCTGAGAACAGTTCGGCTGCGACCTTAAGCTGCAGCTCGGTGGGGGCCGGCCCCGGCAATGCGGCTGCAGGCATTGCGACGAAGAGGCCGCTAAGCGCCGCGGCCGTGACCATGCCTCTTGCATGGACACAGGCAGAAACACCTTGGAATTCATGCCCTGCTCACATCGTAGATTCGTAGGTTTGTAGAAGAATGTAGTTATGGTAGCCATTGAGCAAGCAGGTGGTCATAATGCTGTGCAAGAGTAGAGCACTGCGGGTCAGGCCGCCTCATCCAGTTAAGCTGTATGGTCTGTGCAAAATGTGGCTACAGATGGCCCCTTTAGCTGGTTAATCCACGTCCAAGCGGTATTACCCCGACTTTATGCATATGCATGTGCTTGCATACCATGCATGCAGACACCGTCCCTGCGTCTGCCTTCCCAGGTCCTGCACTCCCGCGACAACACAGAACACAACCAATTCTGGGGCACTCCCACCCTGCGAGTCAATTGCTTGGCCACACAGCGGCATCGGCTCCACTGACCGCCATACATGGAGTGCAGCAGGTGCCAGGTGCGTGCACTGATGGTAGTGCAGGACCTTGGACGCTTGCATAGTGTGCCATTCGCGCCATTATTTGCTTGCTCGCTTCCTTCGTCAGCGCACGCGCAAGCAGCTGGATGCTGCCGAGGAGCGAGAACGTGACTTCCGGGAGAAACTATCCTCAGCACGTAGTGACCAGGCGAACCTCGCTAGGCAGCTAGAGGCAAGAGATACAGTGCAGCCTTGCAGCAAGCCTGGTTTAGGTCACTCAGCTTGTTGGACGTGAGCTATCTCTCTTGAGTGGAGACGTATTCATGCGGATGTGCATGTACATGTGCTGACATGCATTCAGGTAACACGGAGAGTCTTGGCCCGTGTTGGTGATGAGAAGGCGAGATTGGAGGTGGGGCTGGGCAGGTGGGGTCAAAGGAGTTGAACAGCAGGGCTGCTGCATCACCCCCAGCCTCACGTCAGTCCCACATGGAGGAGCGAATGTGAGTCACAACTGTTCTGCAGGCCGCCTCAGAGCAAGACCGTGCTGCAATTAGGACCCTGCAGCAGCGTCTGGACACCGACACTCACAGCAAACTGGCCAAGTGCAAAAGCCAGGTTAGTTTTCCCCGGCAGAGGTAGACGAGAGGTGCAGCACACCGGGCAGACCTAACAAAACATGCCTGCACCCCTGTGCACAGTGGGGTGTGCAGCCACATTGCTTGACCAGGGTGTATGGCTGCCAGCGTAGAGTGTGGTGGGCAGCATCGTCACCAACGCAAGCTGCACTTCTCGTCCCATACCTGGATGGGAACATAGCATTTGCATAGCACAATGGAGCCTTAGCAATGGTGTAAGCTTCATGACATTGCTGGACACCTGTCTCAAGGTTGAGGTCCTGCAGCCTGACCAGCCTGGTACCCTGGCAGCCGTCATTGCGTGGTGTGTCCTGTCGACACTAATGCCACAGCACGGAAGGACCCATGGCTCATGCAACCTTGGTCGACCTGTCTGTGCAGACGATAGACCTGCGAGAGCAGGTGTACGAGCTGGAGTCACGGCTGCTGCTAGCCGAGGAGCGCAACATGGCCCAGACACGTGAGGTGGGTGGCCTGGCTGCCAGGCGCACAACAGCACTGGGCATGGGTCCAGCGCAACTCAGGAGTAGGTCAGGGGAGGATCTAACAGTACACGGCGTTTGCCTGGTCGTGCTGCAGCAACACACATACTCCAGGACTCATATTGCGGGAGGACCTAGTCACTGCTGGGTGGTAACAGCATGCCGTGTCTCTCAACTCAGCTGTGCGGAGGATGCCCAAGTGACCTCAGCATGTGTAGGCATGGCATGGCAATAGCGCGGGCTTGCCGGGAATGAGGGATCTCTGCCTTGTGTTTGCTTACTCAGACAGTTGCAGCCTAACATCTGAAGCCTGCCTGAACAGACCTGGCCTGCTTCGCCCTTACCTGCTCATCCATTGCAGATCCATGTGTTGAAAGGGGCTTTGGGGTTAAAGACCAGTGCGTCTGACGTTGTGTTGGACAGCCAGGCGAAGCTGCTGCACGCACTGGCAAAGGTTAGCTTAGTTGGTGACAGGGCTGGGGCATTGGTATGGCAGTGGCGCGTCATGGCCAGTCTAGACCCTGCATGTATGCCAGTCCTCCTGCAACCTCCAGCTCCATCTTTTACTCAGTTTGATCTGGTTTCTGTCGTGATCATGGTGTTCTTGAGCTTTCTATGTACATTCGCACCAAGTGGAGTCCCACAGGCAACGCATGGCATGCCCTGTGGTGCAGAGCAATGAGGAAGTCGCCCGCCTGTCTGGCACCCTGTCCGACAAGGAGCTCATGCTGGATGATGTGGCGCGCGAGCTGAATGAGTGCCGCGCTGAGGTCGGGATCGCTGGCTCGCGACCCCCAGCCTGCAACCTCAGCTGCGACGTTCGTAGTATTCTTGACCGTGAGGTGATGCGCTGGCTGCGCTACCCGCAGATTCAGCGCTTACACGAGGACAGGATGCAGCTGAAGTCGCAACTTGAGGTCGTGCAGTCAGACGCGCAGTCCGAGCAGCGCAAAGCTGACGAGGCACGCGACGAGGCACGTCGCTTGCACCGGGAGCTTGATGAGGTGCGCCGCCGGTGAGCGCGACATGGCGGAGCAGTAACGGACCTCCGTATGCTTACTACCCTCAAACACAAGCCACATAACTCCGTCGTTTGAGACGTTGCATGCCTCCTTGGGGGTTGCATGCCTCCTTAGGGGTTGCAGGGAGTGACGCTTGGGTTTAGCAAGACTGCAAGATCGCACTCTGGCTTGCAGGCTCGCGCTTTGGCTGAGCATCACGAGCTGGTAGCACGGGAGTCTGAGGCTGCGCTGGCTGCACAGCAAGAGCAAGGCCGCCAGCTGGCTGACCGTCTTCAGGGCATTGAGAGGGCAAGCAGGCTGTCGGTGAGTACCAAGACCTGCTGGCTGCTATGCCAAGGTGGAGCCTCTGTACCTCTTTTCTGTACCATCGCTAGCCATGCACAGCCCACTGATCGCAGGGGACAAGCCATGGCCATGATCGCAGGGGACAAGCCTGAGTCTGTAGCTTGTCTTTGCAATAGAGTGGGCTGCCTCCATAGCGTGTCTAGTTAGCCCCCCCTTCAAGCTGTCATCAGCTTACAATTAGTGCATGTTTTGTCATGCCAACTCTACATCATAGCCCTCGGGTCAGGCAATAGTGTAGGTGGTAGGCGGCTCATGTGCCATGTGCACTGGGTTTACTCCACACAGCCCAATAACACTGTTTGAGCCGGATCTAGTTAGTGGCTGCTAGTGGTTGCTAGTAGGTACTTCTGATCCGGCTCAAATGGAGGCCCTAGTGAGGGACAAGGGGGCTGCTATGCCAGGGTTCTTCAGCAGTGCAGCAGCATTCCCAATTGCCAGCACCACCAAGCCAACAGCTGCAGCTTTGGGTCAACACATTGTAACGCAGACCAAATCTGCATGGCAGCTCATCTGCCACTGCTGTCATCATGAACCATATCATCATCATCACACGTCATCGCCTGCCCGCATCCACACACTCATAGACATGATATGTCGTGGTTCATGCTCGCTACATTCAATGCTGCACGCTACACTGGCAGTGGTGATGAGTCTGGGCGCCACACACTACAGGTGACGCAGTGAGTGAATGGCGATGTGTGTTGCAGCAATGCTGGCATGATGGCAGTGACACTGTTTCCCACCAGGATACAGCGCAGCACACACGGCAATACGAGCTTGGCATTGCCCAAGGAAGATGATGGTGGTGTTGATGATGATAATGTTGATGATGATGGTGATGACTAGGGCACCGCACAGCACACGTGTCAAAAGCAAGCTAATGCTGCCTGTGGGTCCTTTGCACTGCCATGCTCAGGTGGAGGCTCTACGCACCGAGGTGGGCCTTGCAGTGGAGCGCAGTGAAGCGCGGAGTGCTGAAGCCCGTGCTGCGGCTGCAGCTGCTGCAGCCAGCCAGCAGGAGGAGCTGGCTGGCCTGCAGCAGCAGCTGGCAGAGGCACACCAGCAGCTGGAAGAAGCGCTGGTGAGACTTGACAGGTGCAGGAGGCAGGTGCAGGAGCCCCCACCCTGCTATCCTACATGCATTTGCAATGCCTGCGTGCCAACCATTTAGCCTGAGGCAGCGCTTACGGACATGTAGTTGCAGCGCTCATGTCAAACATCCACAAGTGTGGACTGGCACAGCTGTGCCTGCGCCTGGCACACACTAATGGTTGGTGTCCTGCTCTGGAGTTGTATTCTGTTCTAGTTCTGATTTATTCTGTTCTAGTGTTCACCAGTGATCAGTGTTTTGCGAAGGCTGCCTTACAGATCCCTGACACACACTAGTGATCAATGTTCTCAGCCTGTCCTCTCACTCATGTCCTCGCCACGTTGTCCACGCTGCTGGCTCCTGGCTGGGCGCAGACCATGTCCCTACCGGTGGCAAGGCAGGTGGCAGGGCAGGGGCAGCAGCAGGCCCATGTGACCATGTGAAGCTGTGGACAGTATGGCAGCAGGGGCAGTGGCAGGGGAAGGCTGCCTCACAGATTCCTGGGAGGATGGACTTGCTGACCCTTGTGGCCCTTGTCTGGCTTACTCTGGCTCTTGATGAGCAGTGAGGAACGCTCAGCGCCTGTCTATCCGCCTGCTCTGTGACCGCAGGACAACTCCCAACAGCAGGCAACTGATCACGAGGCAATGGTGGGCGACCTAGAAGCGCAGCTACGCAAAGCAGGAGGCGAGGTGCGGCGTGTAACAGGGTAGGGGCGGGGCGGGGCGGCGTGTAACAGGGTAGGGGTGGGGCGGGGCGGGGCGGCGTGTAACAGGGTAGGGGTGGGGTGGGGCGGGGCGGGGCGGCGTGTAACAGGGTAGCCCTAGTGGCAGGCATAGCATCAGGGGCAGGCATAGCATCACCAGCAGCAGCAGCAGTAGCCATCACACTACCCTGTTCCAGGCACAATAGCCTAGCACTGTGGTGAAGCGAGGTTCAGGCATGGCTCAGCACAACCCAGCCACCAGGTGCCAGGAGCTGCAGCTGAGATCTGCTGTAAGAAGGGTTGTCAGTGGAGGTGCCTTGGTAGAACTATGGGGTCGCACTCCGCCTTTGCTGTCGTGGAGGGGACAGTATGTGTGGTCACACCCCACTGCTCAAGCCGTGTATCCATCACCACCCAAACAGACACCTACCCCTGACCTTTGCCTTTGCATGAGGAATATGATTGTAGGTTCTGTTATCGTTGGTGCATCCTAAACTCAGCGTATGCGTCAGTAGGGATACAGGCATAGGGATGTGCATTTGCATTAGGGTGAGTAGGGATACACCTGACCTGTGACCCTGTCCACCTCTTGGACTTTTGCGTGGCCCCCTCATCGCCTTCAACCCACTGCCTGACTATGGCAATGCTACTCAGGTGGACACTGCCCGCATGGATCAGCAACAGTGCCGGCTGGAGCTCCAGCAGCTGCGCCAGCAACACGAGGCGCTGAGCTCATCATACTCGGCACTGCAGGTAACCCCATGGTGGGGTGCAGGGCTGCAGCTGGCCTAGCCACACCACCCAACGTCATCACACTCTGCTTGCAGTATGGAGCTGCCCCTGCTGCTGCTGTGCTGCCTCTCCTACCGCCCTTTCTCCTGCTGCTGCTCCCCCTCTCCCTGTCACCACCCCAGTCTGCTGCTGGGGCGGCCTACCTGTGCTACTGCCATCATCATCGCCATCCTTACAACGGTGGCAACGTTGCTGCTCCCGCTGCCGCTCGTGCTTTGGCTGCATACGAAAATCATGGTTGGTCATGCTGACACCACCGTCTACCAGCTATCAACCAAAACGATTCTACTGAGGCAGCTGGTGCTGCCAGAGCTGCTCGTGATGCTCCTGGCTGTGTCACAGGAGCGCAGCCGCCAAGCCGCTGAGCAGCAAGCAGGCACTGTGGATGGCCTGAAGGCAGAGTTGCAGCGAGCGCTGGAAGAGGTAGGCCAGCTGTGCTTTGGTTGCTGTGCTGCTGCTTCTGCTGCAGCCCTTGCCACGCCCCAGCACAAAAGCCTGGTTACAAGCCGACTCAGCTGCTGGTGATAACATGGCAGGTTATGTCCCACATGTCTTCTGGTTTAGGAGGCATTGACAGTGGTTTGGTGTACTGTTGCTGGAATAGGGGCGGTGGGAGCAGGCCGTGCCCCAGGCGGAAGCTCCTTTCTTAATGCACGCCGATTTGCCGGAGTGGTCTTCTTTTTCTGTTGCTAGCATAGGTGACTTGACATTGTTATGCAACTACCTTGGGGCCAGCTCCTTTCCTTGCTCCTTCAGGCTTTGATGACACGAGTCCCACTGTTGCAGGCAGGCCACTGCTGCTCTGGTTGGTTTGATCTCATTCCCGTGGCATTCACGCTGCCAGTCCTGTCCACCACGGCGACTGCATAGGGCTGCATGCGCTGCCTGCCATGCTGACAGGCTGCTCAGGCCAGGGCAGCTGAGCGGCAGCGCCTAGGGGAGCAGAGCCGGCTGCAGGGCCAGCTGGATGCGCTGAGGGAGGTGCACTCACAGTGCAAGGTGAGTGCAAGTGCCTGCCAGCTGCTGGCTGTGGCTCCCAGGCACTGTCAGAGGCGGGCCGGGCAGCCAGCGCTAGCACAGGCTCAGCACAGGCTTCGTTCACCCTGCACTGGCACAGGCAAGCAATCTGATGAAGCGAGCAGCTTGCTGTCATCATTGTCCTTGCCATTGCCTGCCACATGCTCTTGTGTGAAGCTGCAGCACCACTGCTCCTTCCCATGGAGTCAGGTTGGCCTAGTGTAGGTGACCTGCTGGGGCCTCCCAGCACCCTTTCAACACCTGCTCGGGGCTTCAACACCTTGATCTCAACACTTGCCTGATGGCGGGCTCCAGCTTCATCACTCCTTTCCACACAAGCGTATATATTGTCAAGGTGTGGGCCTGTGGGCCATGGCTCGACAGCCACAGCCTATGTGTGAATCCTGCCCTGTGTGGATCTGCAGACCCAGGTTAAGGCATTGGAGGAGGGAGTGGCAGCGGCAGCACGGGACCGGCAAGCCGCCCTGGATGCCCAAGAGGCAGCAGCCGCCGGCTGGGCTGCAAAGGTGGGTCATTGCCACCATCGTCATCACATTGTCACATCAGTGCATTGGCATGCACCCGTCGGCATTGCTGCTATACACTTCCTCACGCCACGGCCAAGGCTCTATGTAGCTGGACAGCCAAGGTGGGTGGCACTGGTGTATCAGGGCCCCTCTGGCATTATCAGTATGCACGTAGCATGGCAGTGTGTCCTGATGGTGGTGGTATGAGGGCTGTCAGCAGCGCCAGAGACGGATCAGTACCTCCACTATGCCACAGCTGCTGACCCTTGTGCCCACCGCACCTGCAGCCACTGCCTGGTGTATTGCTCATGTACTGCTATTGATGGGGTAGGTGCCTGCTGGGTCTGTCTGCACATCGGTTTCATTGATGAGTCTGCACTCAAACACAGACCTGGCCTGCTTAGCCCTGATCTGGCCTGCTTAGCCTGGCTTAGCCTGCTCAGCCCTGTCCTAGCCTGCTTAGCCCTGGCCTGGCCTGCCCAGCTCTGCCCAGGTCAGCAGCATGTTGCTGTCCGTTTCAAGGACGCCCTACCTACCTACTGTCCAGCCTCCATCCTCCCCTTGACCAACTCTGGTCTGGCTGGGCTACATATGCTGCAGCCCCTAGCCGCTGTTGCAGGTGGAATATCTGGAACAACGACTGCGTGCAGCTAAGGGCAGCTTGGATCAGCAGGAGCAGCTGAAGACCCAGGTGGGCCACCTGCCTGCCCCTGCTCGCCTTGTGACAATGGGTTTGGGTCAGGTTAGGTGGCTGGCAGTTTTAGCAGTGCACACACGACTAAACATCACCGTGCTCAGCCAGGGTGAGGTGGTGTAACAGGGCCACGAGGAGGCTGCAGGGGTCATGCCAAGGTAGGGGCGAGAGGAGGTGATGGTGGTGGTGTGTTTGCCACACTATCCACCGTCCCATTGATGGTGATGGTGGTGGTGGCGTTGTTCCTGCTGCTCTTGGTGAGGGTGAGGGGATGGTCAGCGCCCCTGCTGCTGCCCCTGACCCGGTGACCCGGCCTCAGGTGTCGACTCTGCAGTCAGAGCTGGAGGCTGCCTCCCTGGTGGAGCAGAAGCTGCGTACTGAGCTGCAGGCCGCGCGTGCACAGGTGACCAGCTGCAGGGCCAGCAGCACCAGCACCAGCTCAGTGGCAGTGTGAGCAGGATGGAAGTTCCTGCGCCAGTAATGAGGGCTGAGGACTGGATGCCATGCTAACCTTGAGGCTGCAGCCTGCATCCAAAGCTGCAACCAAATGCACTGCCACCTCTGCTGCACAGCCACGCCTTTGTGGCTGTGACTCATGGACCTTGTATACCGTGATGCTGCACTTCCCTGACCTGGTGTGACCTGGTCTGACCTCCCCTGACCTGGTATGACCTGACCTCCCCTTCCCTGACCTCCCCTCCCCTGACCTCCCCTTCCCTGACCTCCCCTCCCCTGACCTCCCCTCTCCTGACCTCCCCTAACCTTCCGTCCCCCGACCTGACCCGAACTCACCTTGCCTGCCAAGCGCAGGCCAGCCAGGCCTCTGCCAAGGTGTCCACCGCAGACTCTCACCTGCAGGGCATGCGCGACACCATTGACCAGCTCACCAGCTCCAAGGTGATGCCCAGGCTCCTCTGCTCACCCGCTGCTGCTGCGACCAGGCCACATGGGGCTGCAGGTCCTCGGGTAGACTAATGAAGCACCAGCAGGGCTACATTGTGTAGGCCACCCCTCTCTTGCGCATGCTGCAGCGTCACCATGCATTTGCTCGAGCAGCATCAGGCTCTAGCTGCCGATGAGTTGGTCCTCATGATAAGGTCCTGCTGCCTTTGAGTGTCATGAGATTTGGCATTTGGGAGATTTGTTTTTCTCTGACTGCTGCCACACACCTGGCATGAGTTCTGTCCTCCATGGCAAGCTTCATCCTGCATAGTGTCGCTTGGCCAGCCATGTTCCCTACTGCCGCCTGCTGCGCCCATTCATTGCCCCCTGTGTCTGTGGCTCCACACACCTCCACACCACACTGCTGGATACGGCTGCTAGCATTGTGAGACACATAGCAGCACTGACGTGGCTGATGGTGCCTTGTCCGCTGGGGTGCTGCCGCCAGGTCAAGCTGCAGACCGAGCTATTGGACCAGCTGGCGTCCATGAAGCGCAAGCTGGCCGAGGTGGAGGGTCACAACCAGCAGCTCAGGTCCTCTGCCTCTGCCGCAGCCCACCAGGATACGTACAGGAACCTGTCTCACTCCATTACGGTGAGCACTGCTCACGGGCTGCTCTGCTCCCCTCCATTGCCTGGGGAAGAGATGGAAGGCTGTAAGGGGAATGCCGCTTAGGGAAGACTTGCAGGGCTGTTAGGGCAGGCACACATCTGTGCAGGGACCCTCAGTGTGCGAGTCTGTGCAGGGACCCTCAGTGTGCAGCCGCCCACTAAGTGCCACTGGGTTATCAGTGGGGGCCACTGTTCCACTTGTTCCAGCACACCTGCACGCGCTTGGCAACGGTACTTCAGTGGGAGGCTACCCCTTGCATCTTCCCCTGTCGATGTGCTTGAAATGCCTCACGCGCATGGTATGTCCCGCCATGCCACGGCCGCAGCTAGCTCCTCCGTCACATCGACCTGTCTCTGCACCCCGGGCGCCCAGCCCATTGCCCATTGTTCGGCCGCCAAGCGCTGGCCTGGGCAGTGCGGCCGTGGCGGGTAGTTCTATGCGGGACCGTGCGCAAGCCCTGTACGACCGGGCGAGGATGGCCAGCCGGGCGCTCGGCTACGAGGACGAGAGCGAGTCGGACGGGGATACGGCCAGCCACTTCTTGCGCGAAGCAAGGCCAGCGCTCTCGTCTGTTGCGACCCGCCTCGCCGGACGGCGATGACAAGCATCATGCCTGCGCGGCCGGGGTGTGCTAAGCCTGTGTATCCAGCTCGACTGGCATGTCATTCATCTCATTCATCTGTCAGGTGTTGCTTGAATGCGCAAGCTGCCCGTTCAGCAGGTGTGGTGCTGTAGACTAATGCAACACCCATGCATCCACTATGCAGCACACTCGAGAGAGGTGCTCGTGTGCAGCCATACGAGCACCTCTCACGATCACGAGCTACGTCTCAAGCAGCCTAGGATCACCCTGGCCCTTACCTCAGCCCAGCGCCTCCCCCTTTTTCTTTCATAGCCCTGGTGCCTTGGTCGGACCATGTCTGGTGTGAGGATGGACCCAGCAAGCCACTTCCTTGGCCCCTTTATGGCTGCTGCCAGTCAATGGTCAGGGCTCGTGAGCTTGCCATGTTGACAATGGCCATGCGGACATTGGCTTGATACTTGAGCAAGGAGTTACATACAGATGACAAATGAAGAGAAAACAGATATCAATAGGTTAATCCAAGTCCTCCTCTACACCAGGACCATTGCACACTGATGCCAAGCATCCCACACATGGTCCCTGACCGCGTGGCCTTGATCACAAGAGGTGGACAAGCACAGGCGGGTGCATGGGGCTTGTCTCAGCCAGCTGCCACCTCATGTGCAAGGAGTTGTGTTGTAAGGCAGTGGCAGTGTGCAAGACTATGGACAGGGAGCAGGCAGTCTCAAAAGGCAGCAGCCTCAATCCAGACATTACTAGACACCACCTTGTGTGAGAACAGTTCAAATACACCGTTGCCCCATGTGGGCTACTGCAAGAATGATCAGTAAACAGCACCTCAGCCTCCCTTAGTGCCGAGTCAGCTGGGCAACAGATCTAAAGCGACAGAACAGATTGACGGGCTATGTACTTGGCACACTGGCCATGTCAAGGGAAGGGGCCAGGCGCTGGAGGGCAGGCCCCTCCCTACTCCACAAACGGGCCGCACTTGGGGCACGAGGCGGGGGCTGCAGGGCAACATGGCGCAAGCCAGCAGCACGTCAGCCCGCAGCCAGCCACAGCGCAGCAGGAGGCAGGCACAGGCGCCAGCAGGCAGCAGGGTGAGGGCAGGGACACTGCAAGCCTCTGAGGGGCGCAGGGCCCTGAGCCGGCTGCCCTCCCACCCAGCCTGTGAGCAAGCTATGGCCCTCACCTGAGCAGACGGTGAAGTCTGAGCAGTCGTCCTTGGTGTACAGGCAGCTCATGCCCACCAGGTGCTGCAGCTGGCCGCAGCCCTTGCCGGCGCTGCCACACACTGTGTAGCCCAGGCAGTAGGGCTTGGACCAGCTGGGCTTGCAGCCGCCAAACACCGGCTTGCACTTGATGGCGTCCAGCTGCTGCTGGCAGCGGGTCCAGGAGGTGGACACGACCTCCCCCCTCCCCAGCACCAGCGGGCAGGCCTGGCGGTCCATCTTGATCTGCCCGCCCAGCTTGTTGTCGTCACAGGGGCACTTGCCCCGGCCCGAGCAGGAGCCGTCATTGCAGCAGCAGCGCGACTCAGCGCAGGCCTTGCAGGACGGTTTGTAGCCATATGAGCAGGAGCAGGAGTCGCAGCCCTTGTGGGGGATGCACTGCAGCCAGGGAGGTGGGGCAGGCGGCCAGGCGATCAGCCCACTGCACCAGGGATCAACTGCCCAGGCACCTCAACCCAACCAGCCTTTGCCCCATCAACCTAAACCAGCAGCCCAATGCTGCCCGACACAGCAGGTCAGAACATGGTGCTGTCAGGTCGGCAGGGCAGGGGTGAGCCGGGATGCGTGTAGAGCGGAGCATGTGCCTATGCTGTGACTTGGATGACAGTGAGCCTTACCTCTGGTTTGGGGCTGGGTGGAGAGGGGCTGGGTGGGCGTGGCGAGGGTGGAGGGGGGCTGGGTGGAGGTGGAGAGGGTGGAGGGGGGCTGGGTGGAGGTGGAGAGGGTGGAGGGGGGCTGGGTGGGGGTGGAGAGGGGCTGGGTGGGGGTGGAGAGGGTGGAGGGGGGCTGGGTGGAGGTGGAGAGGGTGGAGGGGGGCTGGGTGGGGGTGGAGAGGGTGGAGGGGGGCTGGGTGGGGGTGGAGAGGGGCTGGGTGGGGGTGGAGAGGGTGGAGGGGGGCTGGGTGGAGGTGGAGAGGGGCTGGGTGGGGGTGGAGAGGGTGGAGGAGGGCTAGGTGGGGGGGGGTCAGGGCTGGGTGGGGGGGGGTCAGGGCTGGGTGGGGGGGGGGTCAGGGCTGGGTGGGGGGGGGTCAGGGCTGGGTGGGGGGGGGTCAGGGCTGGGTGGGGGGGGGTCAGGGCTGGGTGGGGGGGGGTCAGGGCTGGGTGGGGGGGGGTCAGGGCTGGGTGGGGGGGGGTCAGGGCTAGGTGGGGGGGGGTCAGGGCTGGGTGGGGGAGGGTCAGGGCTGGGCGGGGGGGGGTCAGGGCTGGATGGGGGGGGGTCAGGGCTGGGTGGGGGGGGGTCAGGGCTGGGTGGGGGGGGGTCAGGGCTGGGTGGGGGGGGGTCAGGGCTGGGTGGGGGGGGGTCAGGGCTGGGTGGGGGGGGGGTCAGGGCTGGGTGGGGGGGGGGTCAGGGCTGGGTGGGGGGGGGTCAGGGCTGGGTGGGGGGGGGTCAGGGCTGGGTGGGGGGGGGTCAGGGCTGGGTGGGGGGGGGTCAGGGCTGGGTGGGGGGGGGTCAGGGCTGGGTGGGGGGGGGGTCAGGGCTGGGTGGGGGAGGGTCAGGGCTGGGCGGGGGGGGGTCAGGGCTGGGTGGGGGGGGGTCAGGGCTGGGTGGGGGGGGGTCAGGGCTGGGTGGGGGGGGGGTCAGGGCTGGGTGGGGAAGGAGAGGGGCTGGGTGGGGGTGGTGAGGGGCTGGGCGGGGATGGAGAGGGGCTGGGTGGGGATGGCGAGGGGCTGGGCGGGGATGGGGAGGGAGGTGGAGAGGGGCTGGGAGGGGAGGGGAACTTCTTGCACGAGTAGTCACCTGCACACGCAATGCAGCGCTGGGTTAGACACGGCAACAGCACAGCCTGATGCAAGCCTCATGCCAACCTTGTGCCAGGCATGCACTGCCACATGTGACGTGCTGTTGACCCCACACAGTAGATGGATGAAGGTGTGATCTGGCGGGTGTGAGGTGGGTGGTCGAGCTGGCCACTGACCTTTGCAGACCACGAAGTGGTCACAGTCCCCGGTTGCGACGCAGGTCTTGCCCAGATATCCCTCGATCAGCGAGCAGTTGGCGTTGTCCTTGCACTTGGTGGTGCCGTAGCAGTTGACGAAGGTGGTGGGGTTGCAGTTGGCCACAGGGCTGCACACGACGTTGTTGCACTGCTTCCTGCACTGGGCGCGGTTGCTGCCGGTGCAGAAGTCGATGCACTTCAGCGGCTCGCCCATATTGTTTGCCAGGCAGCCCTGCGCCTTGCACGTCCCTGATGAGCAGCAGCACTTGGTGCCCGTGTAGCCGTAGTGCAGGAAGCCGCCGGGGCACTGCGGGGTAGGGCAGCAGGGCAGGGTCGACAGGGATGGCTCACAGCTGCGGCCAAGATGGCTGTGGACAGGCAGGCTGGAACCGGGGTGGACTACACAAGGGCAGCATGCGCGAGCAGGTGGGCTGGGGAGGAAAGCACATATGGGGCGCGCTGGCTCGGACAGTGCTCAGAAAGTGCAAGCCGACAGCAATGTGGGCGGGGAGGCATAGCAGGTCTCACCTTGGAGCAGTCATTGCAGGCGGAGGCGGCGGAGGCCAGGCACAGCACCAGCGCCGCGACCAGGAGCGACGGAGACAAGCCGCGAGGCCTGCACAGGGCAGCGGATGAGCGGCGGCAAGTCTCGGAAGCGCCGATGCGCCTCGACCCCACCCTTGGCGGGATGCAAGGCGATGTATGCAAGCAGAACAATGCTACGATGCGATGCGGAGGACGCTGTTAGCAATCTATTCGATGCCGCCGCGATGGGTCGTGTGAGCGTGCAAGTCTCGTTAGGTGCCGGCAGGGCTGCGAGGCGCGCTGTAAGGCTCACTCACCTCATCTTGAAGCCTTCACTGGCAGCCTGGTCGACTGCGATGCGCCTCAGGGTCGGCGGGACTCGCTAGGTGTTGTAGCCGGAGCGAGCTGCAGGGCTTTGATGCCTGCGTACTGATGCGCAAGCCTGCAGGTTGCTGAGCCTGCACTGGTCTCGGTCTGCTCTGCGCCTGCTTTTGTAGTCTCGTGAAACCAGATGTCTGGGCCCGGACGATTAAATCACACTTCATCACTGGAGCACGCCTCGAGGCGCATCATGGTGCGACTACGCTGGCGAGCGAGGCACCGGCAGCGCACCCGACATTTAGCCTTGGAACCGTTTCATCGACACTGAAACTTCGCAAGACAACGGTGGAAATTGGCAGAGCCGAAGGCCGGTCCCAGACTGAGCACCAGTTGCCTAGCCCCACCTGCCCTTGCCTTCAACACCTGACCCTTGCCCTCCACATACTCTTCTACTACTACCTTCCATTCTCTGCCACCCCTTCACAGCCCATCCAGCAGGCCTTTTCTTCTGCTTGCCCTACCCCTGCATGCCTTGTCCTTGCTGGCACAAATGCTGCTGGCTGCGGGGGTTACAAGCCTGGTAATCCGCCCAGCTACAACAGCACGGCGCTCAACGTTGTGCTGGTGGCCACAGCCATGCTCACCACCACGTCGTGTGAAGGCCATACTAACCCATCTTTATCACATGCCGTCTTTATTGTGCCTGTCTTTGCAGAGGCACTACTCATGAAACCCAAGACATCAATGCAAAACATGAGGTGTTGACCTGTGAGGGTGTTGACCTGAGAGTGTTGAACTGAGAGTGTACCCTTGATGACTACAACCCCAATCGCTAATGCTTTTGCAGGAGAACACGCGGGGCGGGGCGGGGCGGGGCGGGGCGGGGCGGGGCGGGGCGGGGCGGGGGCGGGGCGGGGCGGGGCGGGGCGGGGCGGGGCGGGGCGGGGCGGGGCGGGGCGGGGCGGGGCGGGGCGGGGCGGGGCGGGGCGGGGCGGGGCGGGGCGGGGCGGGGCGGGGGCGGGGCGGGGCGGGGCGGGGCGGGGCGGGGCGGGGCGGGGCGGGGCGGGGCGGGGCGGGGCGGGGCGGGGCGGGGCGGGGCGGGCGGGGCGGGGCGGGGCGGGGCGGGGCGGGGCGGGGCGGGGCGGGGCGGGGCGGGGCGGGGCGGGGCGGGGCGGGGCGGGGCGGGGCGGGGCGGGGCGGGGCGGGGCGGGGCGGGGCGGGGCGGGGCGGGGCGGGGCGGGGCGGGGCGGGGGCGGGGCGGGGCGGGGCGGGGCGGGGCGGGGCGGGGCGGGGCGGGGCGGGGCGGGGCGGGGCGGGGCGGGGCGGGGCGGGGCGGGGCGGGGCGGGGCGGGGCGGGGCGGGGCGGGGCGGGGCGGGGCGGGGCGGGGCGGGGCGGGGCGGGGCGGGGCGGGGCGGGGCGGGGCGGGGCGGGGCGGGGCGGGGCGGGGCGGGGCGGGGCGGGGCGGGGCGGGCGGGGCGGGGCGGGGCGGGGCGGGGCGGGGCGGGGCGGGGCGGGGCGGGGCGGGGCGGGGCGGGCGGGGCGGGGCGGGGCGGGGCGGGGCGGGGCGGGGCGGGGCGGGGCGGGGCGGGGCGGGGCGGGGCGGGGCGGGGCGGGGCGGGGCGGGGCGGGGCGGGGCGGGGCGGGGCGGGGCGGGGCGGGGCGGGGCGGGGGCGGGGCGGGGCGGGGCGGGGCGGGGCGGGGCGGGGCGGGGCGGGGCGGGGCGGGGCGGGGCGGGGCGGGGCGGGGCGGGGCGGGGCGGGGCGGGGCGGGGCGGGGCGGGGCGGGGCGGGGCGGGGCGGGGCGGGGCGGGGCGGGGCGGGGCGGGGCGGGGCGGGGCGGGGCGGGGCGGGGCGGGCGGGGCGGGGCGGGGCGGGGCGGGGCGGGGCGGGGCGGGGCGGGGCGGGGCGGGGCGGGGCGGGGCGGGGCGGGGCGGGGCGGGGCGGGGCGGGGCGGGCGGGGCGGGGCGGGGCGGGGCGGGGCGGGGGGGCGGGGCGGGGCGGGGCGGGGCGGGGCGGGGCGGGGCGGGGCGGGGCGGGGCGGGGCGGGGCGGGGCGGGGCGGGGCGGGGCGGGGCGGGGCGGGGCGGGGCGGGGCGGGGCGGGGCGGGGCGGGGCGGGGCGGGGCGGGGCGGGGCGGGGCGGGGCGGGGCGGGGCGGGGCGGGGCGGGGCGGGCGGGGCGGGGCGGGGCGGGGCGGGGCGGGGCGGGGCGGGGCGGGGCGGGGCGGGGCGGGGCGGGGCGGGGCGGGGCGGGGCGGGGCGGGGCGGGGCGGGGCGGGGCGGGGCGGGGCGGGGCGGGCGGGGCGGGGCGGGGCGGGGCGGGGCGGGGCGGGGCGGGGCGGGGCGGGGCGGGGCGGGGCGGGGCGGGGCGGGGCGGGGCGGGGCGGGGCGGGGCGGGGCGGGGCGGGGCGGGGCGGGGCGGGGCGGGGCGGGGCGGGGCGGGGCGGGGCGGGGCGGGGCGGGGCGGGGCGGGGCGGGGCGGGGCGGGGCGGGGCGGGGCGGGGCGGGGCGGGGCGGGGCGGGGCGGGGCGGGGCGGGGCGGGGCGGGGCGGGGCGGGGCGGGGCGGGGCGGGGCGGGGCGGGGCGGGGCGGGGCGGGGCGGGGCGGGGCGGGGCGGGGCGGGGCGGGGCGGGGCGGGGCGGGGCGGGGCGGGGCGGGGCGGGGCGGGGCGGGGCGGGGCGGGGCGGGGCGGGGCGGGGCGGGGCGGGGCGGGGCGGGGCGGGGCGGGGCGGGGCGGGGCGGGGCGGGGCGGGGCGGGGCGGGGCGGGGCGGGGCGGGGCGGGGCGGGGCGGGGCGGGGCGGGGCGGGGCGGGGCGGGGCGGGGCGGGGCGGGGCGGGGCGGGGCGGGGCGGGGCGGGGCGGGGCGGGGCGGGGCGGGGCGGGGCGGGGCGGGGCGGGGCGGGGCGGGGCGGGGCGGGGCGGGGCGGGGCGGGGCGGGGCGGGGCGGGGCGGGGCGGGGATGCTGCCAGGGATGTTAGAGCCTTGTGTGTATGTCAGGCCTAGACATGTGGTCCCTAGTGGGTGGGGGTGTTCTATTCCTTTCTTCTTCCAGATAGCTGGGAGGTGCGTGGGGGTGTTTTGGGAGTGCAGAGCGTCTTTTGAAATGTGGGAGAATGCTGAGGGCTATGACGATATGTTTCAACGGATGGTGGTGACCCCAGGTCTTTCTTTATACTGTCTCTTCCTAGTTTGGCTTCGCCTTCCTCCCCAGACGGTGCTTTTCCTCTTCGTAGCCTCTATCTTTATATAGAAAAACAAAGATTGCGAGATCACTGTATGATGATCTTTAGATGGGTTAGTATGGCCTTCACACGACGTGGTGGTGAGCATGGCTGTGGCCACCAGCACAACGTTGAGCGCCGTGCTGTTGTAGCTGGGCGGATTACCAGGCTTGTAACCCCCGCAGCCAGCAGCATTTGTGCCAGCAAGGACAAGGCATGCAGGGGTAGGGCAAGCAGAAGAAAAGGCCTGCTGGATGGGCTGTGAAGGGGTGGCAGAGAATGGAAGGTAGTAGTAGAAGAGTATGTGGAGGGCAAGGGTCAGGTGTTGAAGGCAAGGGCAGGTGGGGCTAGGCAACTGGTGCTCAGTCTGGGACCGGCCTTCGGCTCTGCCAATTTCCACCGTTGTCTTGCGAAGTTTCAGTGTCGATGAAAACGGTTCCAAGGCTAAATGTCGGGTGCGCTGCCGGTGCCCTCGCTCGGCCAGCGTAGTCGCACCATGATGCGCCTCGAGGCGTGCTCCAGTGATGAAGTGTGATTTAATCGTCCGGGCCCAGACATCTGGTTTCACGAGACTACAAAAGCAGGCGCAGAGCAGACCGAGACCAGTGCAGGCTCAGCAACCTGCAGGCTTGCGCATCAGTACGCAGGCATCAAAGCCCTGCAGCTCGCTCCGGCTACAACACCTAGCGAGTCCCGCCGACCCTGAGGCGCATCGCAGTCGACCAGGCTGCCAGTGAAGGCTTCAAGATGAGGTGAGTGAGCCTTACAGCGCGCCTCGCAGCCCTGCCGGCACCTAACGAGACTTGCACGCTCACACGACCCATCGCGGCGGCATCGAATAGATTGCTAACAGCGTCCTCCGCATCGCATCGTAGCATTGTTCTGCTTGCATACATCGCCTTGCATCCCGCCAAGGGTGGGGGTCGAGGCGCATCGGCGCTTCCGAGACTTGCCGCCGCTCATCCGCTGCCCTGTGCAGGCCTCGCGGCTTGTCTCCGTCGCTCCTGGTCGCGGCGCTGGTGCTGTGCCTGGCCTCCGCCGCCTCCGCCTGCAATGACTGCTCCAGGGTGAGACCTGCTATGCCTCCCCGCCCACATTGCTGTCGGCTTGCACTTTCTGAGCACTGTCCGAGCCAACGCGCCCCATATGTGCTTTCCTCCCCAGCCCACCTGCTCGCGCATGCTGCCCTTGTGTAAGCCACCCTGGTTCCAGCCTGCCTGTCCACAGCCATCTTGGCCGCAGCTGTGAGCCATCCCTGTCGACCCTGCCCTGCTGCCCTACCCCGCAGTGCCCCGGCGGCTTCCTGCACTACAGCTGCGACTACGGCTACACGGGCACCAAGTGCTGCTGCTCATCAGGGACGTGCAAGGCGCAGGGCTGCCTGGCGAACAATATGGGCGAGCCGCTGAAGTGCATCGACTTCTGCACCGGCAGCAAGCGCGCCCAGTGCAAGAACCAGTGCGACAACGTCATGTGCAGCCCTGTGGCAAACTGCAACCCCACCACCTTCGTCAACTGCTACGGCACCACCAAGTGCAAGGACAACGCCAACTGCTCGCTGATCGAGGGATATCTGGGCAAGACCTGCGTCGCAACCGGGGACTGTGACCACTTCGTGGTCTGCAAAGGTCAGTGGCCAGCTCGACCACCCACCTCACACCCGCCATATCACACCCTCATCCACCTACTGTGTGGGGTCAACAGCACGTCACATGTGGCAGTGCATGCCTGGCACAAGGTTGGCATGGGGCTTGCATCAGGCTGTGCTATTGCGGTGTTTGACCCAGCGCTGCATTGCGTGTGCAGGCGACTACTCGTGCAAGAAGTTCCCCTCCCCTCCCAGCCCCTCTCCACCTCCCTCCCCATCCCCGCCCAGCCCCTCGCCATCCCCACCCAGCCCCTCTCCATCCCCGCCCAGCCCCTCACCACCCCCACCCAGCCCCTCTCCTTCCCCACCCAGCCCTGACCCCCCCCCACCCAGCCCTGACCCCCCCCCACCCAGCCCTGACCCCCCCCCACCCAGCCCTGACCCCCCCCCGCCCAGCCCTGACCCTCCCCCACCCAGCCCTGACCCCCCCCCACCCAGCCCTGACCCCCCCCCACCCAGCCCTGACCCCCCCCCACCCAGCCCTGACCCCCCCCCACCCAGCCCTGGACCCCCCCCACCCAGCCCTGACCCCCCCCCACCCAGCCCTGACCCCCCCCCACCCAGCCCTGACCCCCCCCCCGCCCAGCCCTGACCCTCCCCCACCCAGCCCTGACCCCCCCCCACCCAGCCCTGACCCCCCCCCACCCAGCCCTGACCCCCCCCCACCCAGCCCTGACCCCCCCCCACCCAGCCCTGACCCCCCCCCGCCCAGCCCTGACCCTCCCCCACCCAGCCCTGACCCCCCCCCACCCAGCCCTGACCCCCCCCCACCCAGCCCTGACCCCCCCCCACCCAGCCCTGACCCCCCCCCCACCCAGCCCTGACCCCCCCCCACCCAGCCCTGACCCCCCCCCACCCAGCCCTGACCCCCCCCCACCCAGCCCTGACCCCCCCCACCCAGCCCTGACCCCCACCCACCCAGCCCCCCTCCACCCTCTCCACCCCCACCCAGCCCCTCTCCACCTCCACCCAGCCCCCCTCCACCCTCTCCACCCCCACCCAGCCCCCCTCCACCCTCTCCACCTCCACCCAGCCCCCCTCCACCCTCTCCACCCCCACCCAGCCCCCCTCCACCCTCTCCACCCCCACCCAGCCCCTCTCCACCCCCACCCAGCCCCCCTCCACCCTCTCCACCCCCACCCAGCCCCCCTCCACCCTCTCCACCCCCACCCAGCCCCTCTCCACCCCCACCCAGCCCCCCTCCACCCTCTCCACCCCCACCCAGCCCCCCTCCACCCTCTCCACCCCCACCCAGCCCCCCTCCACCCTCGCCACGCCCACCCAGCCCCTCTCCACCCAGCCCCAAACCAGAGGTAAGGCTCACTGCCATCTCAGTCACAGCCTAGGCACATGCTCCGCTCTACACGCATCCCCGCTCACCCCTGCCCTGCCGACCTGACAGCACCACACCTCAGTCACCAGGGCTGAAGCCTACCGGTGATGCACAGACCCTGCCCCACCTTGTGCCGCCCTTGCCCCGCAGTGTGTGCCCCACTACACCAAGTGTGGCTTGAAGTCCAAGTGCTGCAGGCCCCCCCACTACGGCGAGGGCAAGGGCATCTGCAAGCACAAGCAGTGCTGCGACAACCACCTGGGGGAAGATGTGCTGGTGTGCCAGGCTGGGGCAGGCGGGGTCGACATCAGTGTGCTGACACGAGGCGGCAGCAGCAGCGGCTGTGCGGGCCTGGTGTGCCATGTGGCGCCTGACTGCAAGGGCTACTGCCTGGGCTACACCACCTGCTCCCCCTCCTACCCGGCCAGGCAATCAGGCGCCCAGTACTGCAACCAGGCCTGCGTGCTGGACACCAGCTGCAACAAGTTCACCGTCTGCTCAGGTCAGTGAAACCGCAGCTGACTGTGCGGCCTGACGGTCAGCCACACCGCCCGTCACACTGCCAGTCAGCCACACTGCCTGCCTGCCTGCTTGCTGGACACGGCCAGCCTTCTGACTTGCCAGCATGGGACCTGCACCAGGACCACCCCCCTCTAGGCCAGTCCCAGCCCTGCTGCCACCCACCAACAGCCATGTGCTGCTGGTCGTCCTCCTTGCTCCCTCCTCTCCAGCCAGCCCTGACGGATGCCTTGCCTTGCTTGGGCCTCGTTTGGGGCTCAGTCCTGCTGTGCTGACACAATGGTTGAGTGCAGAGAAGTGCCTGCCCCCGCCCCCTCCCCCCAAGCCGCCCTCACCACCCTCACCATCCCCACCGCAGAAGGTAAGCACCGCGCCTGACTGAGCACATGCAGCACATGCAGCACATGCAGCACTAGCAGTCAAGCAGGCACAATAAGGGACCCCTCCAGTGCATCGGGGGACAGCCTGCTGGTGGTGCAGATACCCTGCCCCAACCTGTGCTGCCCTGCCCCTGCCCCTGTTCCATGTCCTGACCTGCTGTGTCGGGCAGCATTGGGCTGCTGGCTTTAGTTTCTGGGGCAAAGGCTTCTTGGGTTGAGGTGCCTGGGCAGTTGATCCCTGGTGCAGTGGGCTGATCGCCTGGCCGCCTGCCCCACCTCCCTGGCTGCAGTGCATCCCCCACAAGGGCTGCGACTCCTGCTCCTGCTCATATGGCTACAAACCGTCCTGCAAGGCCTGCGCTGAGTCGCGCTGCTGCTGCAATGACGGCTCCTGCTCGGGCCGGGGCAAGTGCCCCTGTGACGACAACAAGCTGGGCGGGCAGATCAAGATGGACCGCCAGGCCTGCCCGCTGGTGCTGGGGAGGGGAGAGGTCGTGTCCACCTCCTGGACCCGCTGCCAGCAGCAGCTGGACGCCATCAAGTGCAAGCCGGTGTTTGGCGGCTGCAAGCCCAGCTGGTCCAAGCCCTACTGCCTGGGCTACACAGTGTGTGGCAGCGCCGGCAAGGGCTGCGGCCAGCTGGAGCACCTGGTGGGCAGGAGCTGCCTGTACACCAAGGACGACTGCTCAGACTTCACCGTCTGCTCAGGTGAGGGCCATAGCTTGCTCACAGGCTGGGTGGGAGGGCAGCCGGCTCAGGGCCCTGCGCCCCTCAGAGGCTTGCAGTGTCCCTGCCCTCACCCTGCTGCCTGCTGGCGCCTGTGCCTGCCGCCTGCTGCGCTGTGGCTGGCTGCGGGCTGACGTGCTGCTGGCTTGCGCCATGTTGCCCTGCAGCCCCCGCCTCGTGCCCCAAGTGCGGCCCGTTTGTGGAGTAGGGAGGGGCCTGCCCTCCAGCGCCTGGCCCCTTCCCTTGACATGGCCAGTGTGCCAAGTACATAGCCCGTCAATCTGTTCTGTCGCTTTAGATCTGTTGCCCAGCTGACTCGGCACTGAGGGAGGCTGAGGTGCTGTTTACTGATCATTCTTGCAGTAGCCCACATGGGGCAACGGTGTATTAGAATTGTTCTCATACAAGGTGGTTTCTAGTAATGTCTGGAATGAGGCTGCTGCCTTCTCAAACTGCCTTCTCCCTGTCCATAGTCTTGCACACTGCCACGACTGCCCATACAACACAACTCTTTGCACATGAGGTGGCAGCTGGCTGAGACAAGCCCCATGCGGCCGCTTGTGCTTGTCCACCTCTTGTGATCAAGGCCTTGAGGTCAGGGACCATGTGTGGGATGCTTGGCATCAGTATGCAATGGTCCTGATGCAGAGGAGGATTTTGGACTGACCATTTGAGATTTTTCATTCATCATCAGTTATCAGTCGGTTGCTGTCAATTTGCTAGATTTTACGGGGAAACTGCAATTCTTCCTCCCCCCGTAATGTATAGGGATTCCAATGTAAAGCTCTCTGCCCCATTACTGAGGCAGTTGGCCGCGTGGCCCTTATTCACATGGCAAGCACATGGGTCACACTGCGCCCTGTACCGCCTCCCAGGGGCGCAAACCCAGCATACGGAAGGCTGCTGGTAAACACCAGCACCAACACTGCTCCTCGTGCACGGAATTGTCATGCAAGAAAAGGAAAGGGTGCTGGCATGTGGGTAGTCTACCTCTTCTTTACATCCTCCAACATCCATGGGGCACCCTTGACCCTTGATGAAGCAAGTTGCAACTCCTGAGACTGCTGGTCTCCAGTGCAACGCCATTCATGCCAGCTTGCCTTGGAAAGTCCCACACTTCCAGCAGAAGGAGAAAGTAGTGCGCATTTGGTTTCACTCGCCCTCGATCTTGTACATATAATGTTTGTATCGCTGCCTTGTACAAGTAACAGCATTCACTGCGCTCTGTACTGCTTGGATTCAATGCTAAACCTCTACTAGGCATTGCACGCTATCCTTGCTGCCATGCAGCTCTGTGTCCTCTGGCTGAGTGGCCAGGGCTCGCTGTGAAGTGTCAGTCCTTGCCCTACCCATAGGCCCATTCGTAGTCTGAGCTGTAAGTCTGTGAAGTGTGCAGAGCATGGCGTTGCCGGCCAAGTATGGCCCCGCACGATGAAAGTTACCTTTGTCCCATGCTCATGCATTGCAAATGTGAAACCAGCATCACATCCTCAAGTACAATTCTTTGCAGGCAACACTGAAGGCGCTTGACCGCGATGACGGAGTACCATACCATCTACCGCGGGCTTCCCGGTGACACCACCCAGTGGGGTGACATTCAGAGGAAGCTAGGAAACTTGCCCCAGCGAGCACCGGTATGGAAGCCTGCGAAATGGACGCCAGAGGCCGATGAGCCCCAGGGCGCTGCGTTGATAGATAGCAAGGATGCTGGCGAGCTCAGCGACCTGGACGATCAATTCTCAGATGACCGTTTTTTGGAAGAGTACCGGTGGGGCTAAGGCTGGCACATCGGGTGCATGGCAAGGCATGCTGCACAGCCGTCTGTCTCCTAGGAATGCAACATAGCACAACTTATAGCTTAGGTCATGTGCACGCGCCACTCAACTTAGCATGCCTGCCTGCAAGCTTTCCAACCCTTCTTAACCCTCGTTTTCCATCCAGTGCGACAATGCCAGCTCAAGCAAACCAGTGTCTGACTTGCCTCCTGCTCTGCTCTCAGACAGCGGCGTGTACAGGAGCTGCGCACTGCTGCCTGCCGCCCTCGGTTTGGCAGTGTGGAGCTGATCCGCGCATCAGAGTTTGTGCAGAAGGTTACGCAAGCCAGCGCCGGCGGCTGCAGCAACCGCAGTGCATGCGCTGCTATGCACACTGACAGCAGCAGCTGGGTAGTGCCCAGCGCCAGCACGGGAGCTGCAAGGAGTGCTCAGGTGCAGGGGTGCTCAACCGATGAGCTAAGGGGCAGTACCCAGATGGCCTCTGCACATGTTGCCCATGGCAGCTCGGCCCAGCCTCAGGGCCCGTTATGGGTGGTTGTACAGCTGTTCAAAGATGGGTGGGTGTGGGCTGGAGGCTGGGCGGGTGAGCGATTTGGGGTGCGAGCAGATGGGTGGGGCAGGCAGCCAGGCAGGCAGCGTGCGTCCTAAGGTTTGGTCTAGGGCTGCCACCTCTTCCCCCTTACAACTGTGATCAGGTGGTTATGGTTATGGTCAGTGGTGGTGGCGGCGGCGGATGGAACCAGCTGGATGTGCACACCTGAGCCCTGCACCCTGGCTGCTTTGCCCTGGTGCTGTCACCTAGCGGGACTTCATGTACATCATGTACATCATGGACTTCATGAACACATCACACTTTGTTTACCGAGAGCCAAGTACCACAGACCCACACCCAATGTGCTTGCATAATCTGTGCCACTACCCCATGAGTAGGAACTAGGTGGTGTGAGTGCCACGACCAGCATAGACAGGCCAGCCACCATGCATTAAGGTCAGCAACCTTGCAATACGTCTACGTTCTCACTCCCATGCCTGTCTCGCTCTCATGCCTCTCTTACTTTTCAGCTCCCATGCTTCCCTTTCACCGGCATGTTTCCATTCTCACCCGGAGGCTTACTTCTAGACATGCTGACCTGTGACAGAGACCTATGTTTGACCGCCACCTTCCCGCCTTCCCTGATGCCAAGCATAGCCTAGAGGTACAACCGCCTGCCTTGACTTCGCAGACACGGTCCCAGCGCTCTGATGTCCAGCTGCATTGACGAGCTTGCTGCCCGCTACCCCAACACCAAGTTTGTGCGCATCATTTCCACTGAGTGCATCCCCAAGGTGAGGCAGGGCGGTGAGGGCTGCGGGTCAAGTGTGAAGCTCTTGGTACGTTGTGTGACGTACAACATGCCCATGGCGCATGGCCACCATCTTTTAGCCGCAGATGGACTGTTTTTCAGATGCTGTATTGCAAAGGAGGGAGGTTTCATGCAGTTGGGTGTTCTGCATGTCAGCAGCAGCAGTGTTCACCTATGCAAAAGTGCATGGCGGGGGGATGCCCGGCTGTGTTGCCGTGCTGCTGGATAAAGCAAAAGTCGGATTCTTCTGGGCCTACTTAGCAGTGTCACCTCGTATATCATAGCGCAAAACATTAGCACTGCTACTTATTGACAGCCTGCTCATTAAGCCGGGCAGGTGTTAGAGCAAGTGTCAGGTGGAAGGGGTACAGCCGGCCAGCAGCATCCAACCGGGGTCAGCCAGCAGCACAGGCAGGACATGGCCTGCCTCTCCTCCCCAAATGACGGGGGCAGGCAGGGATGTGATGAGGACGGGTAGGCAGGGTGGAGGGAGGCGCATGCCCAGCCAGTGGATGCATCTTTTGGTGACAAGGCTTGGGCTGGTGATGGGGATGTTACAAATGGTAGAAACAGACCCAGAATTAGATCCTCAATTTGCAGAGGAAGAAAGGTTAATATTATATCCATAGTTTGCAGAGGAAGGGAGGGGAGGGCGGTCAGAAGCCCTCCCACGCTGATGATGGAAACGCTGTGGCACCCTGGTTCTGGTCCTGACCCTGCGCACCACTAGCACGGTCGTGACCACGCCAACTAGGCTCTCCACCACCCCCACCCCTGCCATGCCCACCACCCCTCCCTCCCCCTGACCCTGCAGTACCCTGACGCCCACCTCCCCACGCTGCTGGTCTACCATGCGGGCGAGTGCGTGAAGCACTTGGTGGGCCTGGCAATGCACGGTGGCAACCGGGCCACCCCTGAACGTGAGTGTTAGCAGCCACTGCCCAGCGCATGCACTGCAGAGGCTGCTGCAGCTAAGCCGGCGGTAGCTACGTGATGATAATGATTGTGATGATGGTGACGATGATATTGGTAAAGGTATCAAAGCCGTCCACACCTCAGCTCCTATCATTCATCCTCTCCAGCTAACAGCCTGGTGGCAGGGTACACATGAACCAGCCATACACAGATAAGCACCTAAGTTGAGACACCCCGTTTCTCGTGTTCTCTTGATTCTTTACCGAAAGCCCCCGTTTCTTTTCCGCGCATCGCGTTCTTAGGTGGTTACTAGGGTGGTTGTCGGGCCGTGTCATGTTTGCGCATTGTGGGAGGAGAGATCTCAACACTGCCGGGACCGCCGGTTTTAACCCCATCCGGTGTTAAAGCCCGGCCGCGACTACCAGGAGCGTTTCAGGAAGCTTCCTCAACGCTCCTAGATACCTTGGTGAGCAACAAAGATGGTGCAGTCGGTGCGTTGTGTCAAATGTGCGGCTGTCCGGCGGTAGCGCTTGCCATGTTGGGCGGAAGTTCTCGCATGTAACAAATAATCAGATGATCACCGCTTCTGCCACACGCGCTAGGTGGTTTAGCAAAGCTTCTAACGGGGCACGCCACAGGGCTAGCATGCTTGCAGCCGCCGCTCGGGCCCTCTCCAAGTTCAAGAGGGGGGCTGCGCGCCCTTCTGTGCGTGCTGTGGCAAAACAGCATGGCGTCCCCCGCTCCAACCTCAACGACTTTATCAACATGGGGGGTGGGCTGCTACAAGGGGGAGACCGACAGCTTTGACTTAGGCAGAGGAGATGCAGCTGGTCAGCATTGTCAAGGGGGTATAAGCGCAGGGTAGGGGGGTGACCAGATTGGACCTCCTTGGAGCAGTGCAGTGGGCCTGCGAGGTCCGTGTGAGCAAGGGCCTGCCACACCTCTTCCGTGATGCAAGCCCGAGCAGCAAATGAAGCCATGGAAGTAAATTGAAATTAATAGTATGAATTAATAATAAATTATACCATACTAAACGAAGTCATTGAAGCAGGCCTTTGCCAAGACAGGCTTATACACCCCCAACAAGGAGCAGCTGCTGGCAGCTGCTAAAGCCTCCATCCAAGCTGGCAAGAGCACGGCGGAAGCACCATGGAAGCGCCTAAATGTGACCAATGATATGATGGATGAAACTTTTAGTTGCTCAATGGAGGAGCAACCTCCGTTGTATTTTCGGGCAGTGGACCAGTTATACAACAGGCAGGAGCTGGAAGAGCAGCTTTCCATGAGGGCAGCTCAGTATGGCAGAGGGGCTTGCGTGGAGAGGGGGGTGCACATCGTGATGCTTTAACTTTCGACTCACAACACAGCTTTTATGTGGAGTTTTGGTGCCATCTGGCGCTAGGACATATAGTGATACAGTGCCGAAAAGGGCAGGACCAAGTTTCTACTGAAAAATGTTTATACTTGAGTGTCTCAACATAGGTGCACATAGTTTGAGAAACCGAGTCCCAACTTAGGTGCTTATCTGTGTATACCCTGGAATATCCATTGAGCTCTCTCCTCTCTGCTGCAGCTCTTCAGACTCACCCCTGCTGTCTTCGCACACTGTCTCAGCAGAACTTGCGGCTGATGTGAAGTTCAGCGACATGTTGGCTCCATCCACATCACACCATCACACTACCACCATTACCAACAGTGACATCATCAAAAACACCCCTGTTGGCGACCAGCATGAGTGCTGTTGGAGTGGCTGTAGTCGGTTGCCAACCCGCCATTGACGTGCATGCTGACTTGTCATTGCATGCTGACCTGTCATTGCATGCTGACCTGTCAGTGGATGCTGACCTGTCATTGCATGCTGACCTGTCCTTGCATGCTGTCCCTGCAGAGGTGGCGCTGGTGCTGAACCAGCTGGGCTCGGTGTGCAGTAGCAGCGCTGATGGCGAGGAGGGAGAAGAGGAGGGTTGCGGCACTGTTGTGAGGATAAGGGGGCCTGGCGACAGAGCGGAGGACGCCCACCTGATGCGTCAGCTGGTGAAGAGGGTGGTGGCTGCCCAGGAAGAGGGGTCTGACGAGGATAGCGACTTCGATTGACACCTTGTTGGGTTCTGCCGCTCACTCCAAATGAAACATATTTTTTCTTACAGAATGCAATGGGACCACATGTGCCACATGCAACAAACCCACACACACGAGGACAAGCACATTGCAAGGGCAGCTAGACCCAGTGTGTCTGATGCCGTGCCCACCACTAGGCCTGGTCCTGGTCCTCTTGCATGGGGGCAGGGCGCCACACATCCGAGTGTGACTGTGCAGAGTGCGTGACGACAGGAGTGGCATGCAGGCCTGGCATTGTGTCCTTGTCACATGCTGGCATGTCTCGTGACGGGCATATGCTATATGCTCGCAGTTGTGCCAATTACCATGCTACGTGACAGGGACCATGTAGATGTGCAAGGTGCGCAAAACCGTGCATAGTGGACTGCGGGTGCCGCCAAAGACTATGCCAAACCAGCTACAGCAGAACACGGCAAGCATGTATGGCTGCAAACGATGCATGGCTGCTGCATCAAAATCGCTACCTGAAATAAGCTTAGATAAGAAGCAAGGCGCAGGAGGTAGTACCTGAAATGTGAACTGAAACATGACATTGAAACTGTGCATGCGCGGACACCTCGGCAGTACAGAATAATTCGTGAAGTAAAACGCCAATGCGGCGCAGCACAAGGCTGTAGGGGGTGCAGGAATTGCCAGGCGATGGGCCAACCTATGCCACGGCTGCCGACTTACACACGGCAGTTTACCTTGGCTCTCATAGAACGCTGGCTGCTGGGCCAGGATGGCCTCCAGGATTTGGCTGTCGTGTTCGCTGATAAAGCGAAACAGCTGGGAAACTCACCTTGCGTTCTAGGCAATGACATCCCTCAGGTTCGCACCGGGATCGGTGGTGTATGCTCTTGGCAAGACTGCGAAGCAAATCTGCTGATGTCCCGCACCTCGCAGGAGCAACTGCATCAGCACCTTATGAACGCAGTATGGAGCTCCAGCGGGCCGGACGAGGCTGCCAATGCGGGTTACCAGCAAGTTCGAAGTGAGCAGTTAGTTGCAAGGCGGTCAAAGGTTGCGGTGCTGATTCACTCCACAAGGATGTTGTCTGCTTGGCTTGCAGATAACATTGCCCAGGCCATTTCCATGATGGCAGGGCAGATTGCGGAGCATATGGGTGCTAGCCTTGCACCATCCGGTGCAATGCTCAACCTCCTACAGCTTCCCAGCTTCCCACCCATGCCTCCAGCACTTTCCAGTGGCCAGCAAGGTGTATTGCTTGCAGCAGGCAGCTCCCCCTTCCAGCCACCATCGGCCCTTCAAACAGAAAAGCCACATCAGCAAGCCAGCCCGGATGACGAGCCTCAGTGTGGAGCAGGTTTGGAATGCCAGACTGTGCAGACAACACCATCCTGTACTGCACAGCCAAAAGCTCGTCATGACAGCAACCAGGGGCCGCAGGATCAGCATGAGGCGCAGGATCAGCCAGACAAGCCAGATCAGCCAGACCAGCCAATCCTGGACAGGCAGCAAAGTCAGAACCTAGACCAAGGCCCCTGCAAGCCTGCGGCAAGTGAGGCATGCACTGCTCCTATGACCGGTGACACCCTTGACGCAGACCAGCCCATGCTGTCGCCTCACACAACTCAGCCATGCAGCATGAGCGAGCAGCCATGCCAGCCACCCGCACAGGGGACAGCACCAGCTGCAAGCACAGCAGTTCAGGCAGCAATGGAGGAGGACTCGCCTGAGAGTGCGGCCCACCCGCCACCCTCCAGCCAACCTGACACCGCAGACCAGCACCCAGCCTCCCCAGCCGGGCCTGCAGCAGACCCACCAGGGACAGCAGTTTCTGCAGTGGGCGCTGGCAGAAGCAACCCCTTCTCCTCAGCTGTGCAGCTGCCCACCTCTCATGCATCTCCACAGCCCCAACAGCTGCCCCTGCTTGACACTGCATGTGGCAGCGGCCAGTTCACTGTCTCCCACCTTCTGTCAGCCGACACAGACGCAGGCGACCACCTACCCTCCCCCAGCAGCCATCGTTCTGCCTCACCCTCTGCCACCGCCTCGCAGCAGCCCAGCGCCAGGGAAGCCAGTGCTGCAGCTGACACGGCTGCAAAGCCACCTGCGGCCCACATCTCTCCCAACAAAGCCATTGTGGCTGCTGTCCTGGACGGCACCAAGGCAGACCCTGTGCAGCCCAGGCTGCGGGACACCAGCCATAGAGGCGATGCAAGGCGTGGGCGCAGCCCCAGCAGCCGCAGCAGTCACAGCAGTCCCAGCAGCCGCCGCAGCAGCAGCCACAGCGATGACAGCCACAGCCGCAGTGGAGGCCGGCCAGGGTCTAGGCCCAGGTCTACGTCCCCCTCTCGCTCCCCTCGTCGCTCCCCTGCCCGCCGCCCCTGCACCAGCGGTGAAGGCGCTGGGCAAGACAGGGGTAGGCGGGACCTCAGGAGCAGTCCAGAGGGCAGGCTGAGGGGCCGGCCCACCTCCTACGGTAACGGCAGGGACCGGCAGTGGGGAGCCAGCTCCCATGCTGACCCCCCTCGCCACAGTGAGGGGGGCAGGGACCGGGCCGGCTCAGTCAGGGATGGCAGCTCAGGCCGGGAGCGCAGCGAGGCGCAGAGGGAGGGGCAGACAGGGAGCCTGGGACCCTGGAGGGATCAGCCCCGCCGCAAGTCCTGGGGCCCTGAGAGGCCTCGGGCTGCCCTCCCTCCCGCCTCCACCCAGCACCAGCGTGGGGAGGCAGACGAAGGCTGGGAGGGTGGCGAGGCTAGGGGCAAGGGGCAAGGGCAGCGGGAGTGGGAGAGGGGCGGCAGTGGCCAGGAGCAAGGAACAAGGGACAGGCAAGGGGCTAGACGCCAAGCCCCGGGTGCAGGGGAGCAGGGCGGGGAGGGCCGGCGCCCTCCTACATATCTCTACAGCCCATGTATCCGCCCCCTGCCTTCTGGGCGGGGCGGTCAGGATCGGGGTCCACCTGGGGGCAGTCACGGCCAGCGGGAGGGGGGCAGGGAGGAGAGCAGGGAACAAGAGCGAGACAGGCCAGAGCGTGGCACTGACTGGCGGTCGGACGGCAGCAGGGGCGGTCAGGAAGGCAAGGTGGGCCGTGGAAGTCATGCCGAGGGTGATGGCTGGGCCAGTCGTGGGGAGCGAGAGAAGGAGCTCGATGACCCAGGTGCCCCTGCTGCAGCCAATGGCGTCCACGCCAAGGGGCCAGGGTCGAGTGAGCCTGGCAGCAGTGCTGCTGCGCCACCTCACTTCAAGGGCGGCAGCAGGGGCTGGCAGACGGCTCAGGGTCATCAGGGGCGCAGGCCGGGATATGTCAGGGGCAGGGAAGCGGGCACTGGGGCCAAGGACAGCTCGGGCTGGAGCCCTGGTCGCCGCCCCCGTGGCGGCCCTGCAGGCTGGGATGAGGGCGCTGTGAGGGAGCAGCGGGGGGGCGAAGATGGTGAAGGCAGGGAGGGGCGGGGCTGGCAGCGAAGGGGTGGTGGTGGGGAGGGCAGGGAGGGGCGCGGCTGGCAGCGGGGGGATGGGGATGGTGAGGGCAGGGAGGGGCGGGGCTGGCAGCGAAGGGGTGGGGATGGTGAAGGCACATGCCTGCCTAGCCGTGACGACTGTGGTAGTGGCGAGGGGGGCCGCAACGGCGGCCAGCGTTCCCCTGCAGTCCCCCCCCCAGCCCCCAGCCTGCCCACCCCCTCTGGCCCAGACGCTGCCCAGCAGCCATCCCATGCCCCAGGGGAAGAGAAATGCAGCCTGGGCCATGCCCTGGGGCCACCAGGTGGCGAAGCCTCAAGGTCAGAGCGGCTGATCCGGGACGAGCATGGCCTGCCTCACAAGCCTTGCAGCAGCTTGGCCCTGCTGGGGAGTGTGGCTGATGCAGTGGCGTGTGTCACAGCATCACAGGCAGTACACGGCAGCCCCACAGAGCCAGCCATGTCTGCTGACACGTCGGGGCAGCCTGGCTGCAAGGAAGCAGGGGGTCCCAGGCGCCAGCAGGCTCCCAAGTATATAATAGGCCGGCAGCCCCCCCAACCCCATGAGCGCTCAGGCTCAGGCCTCACCCTGCGACATGGGGAGGGCGAGGAGAGGGGCAATGAAGACGTGGCCCGGGCGCCCCGGCACCGGGAGCGGGAGGAGAGGGAGGAGAGGGGCTGGGGCAGGGAGCAGGAGCGGGAGCGGGAGGAGGGGCCTGGCTGTGTGGGAGGCGGCAAGGAGGGGGCTGGGAGGGAGAGGGAGAAAGATGAGGGGTCCTGTTGGGGGGTAGGTAAGGAAGGACAGGGCAGGGACAGGGAGAGGGAGAGGGAGGGGGGTCAACGCTGGAGGTATGGCAAGGAAGAGCAGGGCAGGGAGAGGGAGAGGGAAAGAGAGGAGGGGCCACGCTGGGGGGGAGGCAAGGAGGGCCAGGGCAGGGACAAGGAGCGGGAGCGGGGCTGGGAAGCGGGCAGCAGGGGCCGGCAGAATGCCGGTGGTGAGGCCCGGCGAGGGTATGGAGGAGGAGGGGAGGCAGACGGCAGCAGGGCCAGCCTGCTCCAGGGGGCTGCTCGGGTCCCTTATGATGAGGGAGGGCGGCCAGCCAAGAGGGCACGGGAGTAGCTTTCAAGCTCAGGGCGGAGCTGCTTGTGTCGTGCTGTACCCCTCCCCTGACCTCACCTGCACCCTTCACCCGCATCTCGTACCTCCCTCCCTCCTGTTCACCTCATTCGGCAGCAGGCTGAGCTTGGCTGCTGGGGTGCCGGGCTGGAAGAGCAGCAAGGCCACAAGGTTGCTACCGCCGCTGGGATGCTGTTGCAGCTGCGTTGCGGTTGCTGTTGCCCTGGTTGCGTCACTGTGCGGACTTGCCCAAGATAAACGGGAGGCCTTGTGTGTCTGCCCTGCTGCACCGGAGCTGGAGCTACAGCTCAGAGAGCACAGCCCTGGCTAAGGTGTAAGAAACATGTGCACTGGGTGATGCACTTGCCTCATTAGTGCATTGCATCTGCACACCACATCAGCTGGCTGCTGCATAGAGACAGGACGGCTGCAGCCCCAGCCCTTGAGACCATCTAGAAGCACACGGCTGCCCTTAGCTCCAGCCAGAGCCACCTGAATAGCGAGGTGTGCTGTGCTACAGCCAAGCCAAGTTTGCGGCATTCGCATCGCATGGCTTACACTAGCCTAAGCGCCCATCACTCCGGACCTCACGAGCGCCATCAGCAAGGCACAGGCAGCAGGCTAGGAGTGAGGGTTGGGGGCACTGCTCAGGTCTGCACATCGACAGCTTGCCAGAGCATCAGGGCGTCAGACATCAGGCTTCCAGCTGCTACTCGTGACCTTGACCAGGACAATTCAAAATCAGGGTTGCTGGGGCCACGATTGCATGGCAATACGGGATGTAGCATGCAGGTTGTTGCCAATTACATGCCTGGCAGGGGTGGACATGTGTAGGTGCTTGAGGCTGCAGCACTTGTGAGGAAACAGGCAGGGCAGTCACAGGTACCCCTTCATTGACAGGCTTATGTTTTGCATCTGTGTGCGAGATTACATCAAGGTGTGAGCCTATTGACCTCAGCACTCATTACATGATCTGTCATGAAGACTGGCATGGTGCTGTGATGGTGTGGAGGGCAAGCTGCATGGCGGTTGCTAGTGTGGCCCTGCTTGCATGCAAGGCCATGTGAGACAAGGAACTTTCCCAGGGCGAAGCACACAGCCTGGCTGCCATGAGCACTGTGTAAACGACATTTGTCGTTCACCATTTCCCAAATAAAGCCCACTACCCCACCTTGCTCTATTGTGGATTTGATGTTGCAAGGTCGGCAGGTTCTTACCGCGAGGTCAAGCGACAGTGAACAGCCTGGGACATAGTCGTGCGTAACACCATTTCCGCCACCACGATTGTTAAGGGACACAGTTATTATTGGTTCTGAATATCTCCTGGGCTAGGATTGGCCCAAAGCGACCTAAACAGCTGAGTCAGCCTCATCCAAGCTCTTATCCAAGCACGGGGATCAGCCCCACTGATCCCCTACAACGACTGCCCCAAGCTCGTTTGACGCACAATGACATCTAAGTAAGATTCATGATGGCCACACCTCCCATGTTCAGCTGTGACACGCCTGATAAAATGTTCGCTTGGGTCACACAGGCCACCTCAGGACATCGCGTTTGCACCAGCCCGCTCTATAGCTCAAGCCGTGTCTGTGTCGCTGGCCTCTAGTTCGGCCGCGATGGTGGTGGGCGAAGATGTTTCCCCGCGGATGAGCCTATAGTAGTGGTCTCTATCACTGGGCATCGCACAAATTGTTCCAGCGACGAGTTTCAAAATCACGTGACTGTCCAGTCGAGCGCAACAGGAGCCGGAGGTGCATCTATAGTCCTAGTTTGCTCAAGTACGTGGCGTAATACCAATAAACGCGACATGCCCCATGTCTTGACTGACCAGATTTCGGTGTTTCTCTGACTGGCGCCAGGCACTAGCCAGGGCTCCATCCGCGACCATTGTCACACACATGTGTCCGTAGCAAGCACATCTACACAACAGGTAGGGTTACTGCAGCATGCAAGTGAGGTGTGAGTGACAGCGTCTCAGCAAGCACATGGCACGCCCAGCCATGCCACAGCCATGGCAACTAATAAAATGGTATGCCTCTTAGCTTGTGGCCTGTTTGCACCCAAATGAAAGTACAGCCCAAGTTTCATGTGGCACTGGCGATTCGTTCAGCACTAACATGGGTATGCAACCCCACAACCTCATGTCCTCTCACTACCACCATGTGCCATCCTATTTGGCTGCAGGAAGGCATGCCAAGGTTCCAGCACCCCAACCAGGGCTAATGCGTAGCAGCGAGTAGCAGTGAGGGGCAGGGAGGGGCAAGGCTGCAGGGGCAGGGGGTTGGGCTGGCGCATGTGGCTGCAGGTCCTGCCCGGCGTCCTTCCACCATCCTGGCAGCTGGCAGTGCCACATGAAACTTGGGCTTTACTTTCATTTGGGTGCAAACAGGCCACAAGCTAAGAGGCATACCATTTTATTAGTTGCCATGGCTGTGGCATGGCTGGGCGTGCCATGGGCTTGCTGAGACGCTGTCACTCACACCTCATTTGCATGTTGCAGCAACCTTACCTATTGTGTAGATGTGCTTGCAGCGGACACATGTGTGTGACAATGGTCGCGGATGGAGCCCTGGCTAGTGCCTGGCGCTAGTCAGAGGAACACCGAATTTTGGCAAGTCGAGGCATGGGGCATATCGCTCTTAATGGTGCTGCGCCACTTAGTAGATATAACTAGGACTATAGATGCACCTCCCGCCAGCGTCGCGCTCGACTGGACCGTCACGTGGTGCTGCTCGGTGTTGCGATAGGCATTCAGACCCGTTCGACCTTACAACAACTAGCACCCAATAGCAAGCTTGCGTCTCAAGCACATTTATTGTGGAGGGCGCCACAGGCTTCAGGCCAGGCACAACCATCAGCGGGATACAGCGCAAAAGTACGATTGCAACGCACCAGGCGCAATTGCTATCCGTGGCCTATGGGCTCCGTTCGTCAAAATTTGAATTTTCCTCAGGGCGAGTCACAGCTGACCCATGTTGACACTGATGAGGGCTGCATCTTTACAGAGCCCAAGCTGTCAATCATATGGCTGCTTCCCCCATTCATCTTTCCACGTCTAATTAAAAAAAGGGAATTGGGGCCACCATGCACTCCCATCTACACGCCAATTTTACGTTAGACCGTCTAATCTAGTCTAAAGTTAGATGGGTCGGGACGATCCCTAAAGATATGGTTGAGGACCCCGGGGCCCAGCTCCTCTCGAGCTCGATCCCGGAAGATATGGTTGAGGACCCCGGGGCCCAGCTCCTCTCGAGCTCCGAACTCTAGCCCTGGTGGGTCACGACACACTGTGGGTGCATGGGCTGTGGCGGGGTTGTGGCAGACGAGCTGCCTGTGGCTGTGCAGCAGCGTAGGCATGGGTGCTTGAAGCTAGAGGCGGTGGTCCACGGCAAAAGTGTAGAGGAGGCGCGGGGATCGCATGGGGCATAGAACAAAGGTGTCACACACTAAAAGTGTGATAACCCAGAGTACCCAGGCATGCTCCAGGTCAGGGCGAAGCGAGGGTACAAGGCCAGCACCCATCAGTACATGCCACGCCACAACAACAATAATAATGATGGTGGTGATGTTGATGACGATAATGAAGGTGATGATGGTGGTGCAGGGGCAGGCTGGCCCACTTAGGCTGCGGTGAGGGCGCAGGGCTCCAGCTCCCCCACTATGGGGCTGGAGGCCACATGCCAGGTCAGGGGTGCCCCTGGCTGCGTGCTGTTGGGCTGGAGGCTGCCCCGCTGCAGCAGGTGGGAGGTGGAGAAGAAGTAGACGCCCTCGTGCTGCACACACGGGCAGGTCAGAGCAGCAGGGCAGGATGGACAGTGCAAGGGGTGGGCAGCAGGACAGACAGACTGGGTGTCACTATCATCATGAGCACAGCTGCTGGCTTGTACTGGGACTGGCTTACTGGCTAACAATAATAACAAAACAATTACAATAATAATAATACTAAAATGGGTTACTGGGTGACATAAGAAACAGTAATGCGGATTAGGTTACCTAACGCCACGCTGGCCAGGGTCCCAGCAAGCCTCGCAGCACTCACCCAGCGCACCCCCAGACTGCCTGGTCTGACCCTGTCTCACTACACGGCCAGGTCTGACCCTGAGTGTGACCCAGAGTGTGACCCACCAGGGAGCCACCCCCACCCACCCACCGGTTGCAGCCCGGCCTTGAAGCTGCCCTGGAACATGGAGCCGTCCCGATGCACCCAGTGCCCACTGGTCACCCCGCCCTCCTCCCACTCGCCCACAATCTGGCAGCCCTCGTGCTGGTAGTGGTAGGTCCCCTGCGGCGCAGCACTCTTTCCTGAGCGAGGCAGTGGGGCATGCTGGCAAGCAGCGCAGTGAAGGCAGCAGACACCGCAATGGCGCCACACTCCAAGTGTGATGAGAGAGGGTGGAGCAGCGTCCACCATGAATGCGGGTTGTTCGGTGATTGAGTGCCATGTAGCATGCGGTTTGGTAGGTGATGGATGATGAATGGGTCCCAAGGCAAGTTTTGGTAGGTAGGAGGTTTGATAGATGGTTGGGTTGTGGCGCCTGGTGCAGGGCCGCAGACCAAGTGTGGTAGAAGAGCCTGGCGGGCTTTGTACCAGCGCACAATGGCCCGGTGAGGTGTGATGCAGTGAGGAGGCTGAGCAGCAGCAGTGCAGCAGCGGTAGGGTGAGCAGCGCCGCTGCCACAAGGAGGTGGCGCAACACAGTGTGGTGGGCTACCAGGCCATGTCACTCATTGTGGGTGGACGGGCTTGGATGCTGAGACAAGGAACTTTCCTCCCAGGGCAGAGCACACAGCCTGGCTGCCATGAGCACTGTATAGGGCTGGGCAGGGCTAGGGACTCCGGGGGTAGGGGTAGAGGGAGGCAGTGGGGGGGGTAGGGGGGTGAGCGGGATGAGGAGGTTAGGGTCAGGGTCAGGGTCAGGCTGCAAGCCTCGTCATTGCTGCCCCTCTGAGGCGTATACTGGCTCATCATGAGATGGTGGTTGCATGGCTTTGGTCCTGTTGTCATCTGCAGCAGGACACGGCTCTTGTGACCGTCCTGGCAAGGACTGCCACTCTGCAGCCTGCTACAGGTGCTGCTGCCCACCGTGCCGTGCCGCTTGCCAGCCTTGAAGCTGCCATGGTACAGGTCGCCGTTGCCGTACACATACCTGCCCGTCCCTTCGTGCAGGTCAGCAACCCAGTCACCTGCATGAGAACAGCATCATAAAACACAACATGACAATACTAAATAATAAACCATGAATCATGAATTCATCATGGAATGTGAGGCTGAATGTGTGAGACAGGTGGTGTGCGGCAGCAGGTGTGACGCAGGTGGGGTTTGCAAGCCTCCCTGGTCACACCTTCATACACGGATTTGTCAGGGTAGGTCATGCGCCCCTTGCCCTGCTTCTTGTTGTCCAGGTACTGCCCCTCATACACTGCACCAGACACACCCCAGGTGTACTTGCCCTGGACAGCAGGGAGGTAGCAGTGGGAAGAGTGGGTGGCACGGGCTGATGGGCTGCACGGGCTGCTGGGCTGCTGGTGCGGCCTGCAGAGATTGGGCCACTCAGGCCTTGCTGCAACAAGCTTCAATGTACTAGATGCATCAATTGCAAAAACAAGTGTTGCAGGCGGCAGTCAACCTGACCCTTACCTGACTCCCACATATCTGTTGCTTTTGAAGGCTGTTAAGGGCTCAGGCACAAACTAGACTAGCACATGTTCACGTGCAAACACCGTGTTTGAGCATGGTTTCACCAGGGAGGTGTGAAAGGTCATCTGTTGGGTGTGCCGGTCCAACCTGGACTGAAACTGCCGTGCTGCAGGCCTGCTGCAAGGTGGTGAAGAGACCCGGCAGCAGCAAGTCAATGGACAGGCTGCCTGGCAAGGTGGTGACGGTGGATGAGTTCTACACCAGCCCTGTGGGAGGTGCTTGAACCGCAACAAGCCCATCAAGCCTGTAGGCTGCAAGCCCCAGCCAGGTCAGATCCAGCGCCCATTGGAGCTGTGCTGGTGGTCAGGCCAAACAGTGGCACTGGCCTTAGGCAAGAAGTACCCTGGCCTGAGCTTCATGAAGCTGCAAGACTGCTCACCCAAGGCCCAGGCCCAGCAACAACAATATGTGCACTAGGTACTATTCATGCTGTTGCCTACATATAAGTCACATAGCCCTAGCTGTAAGGCTATTGTGCTGGGCCACACAAAGGATAAGGGGATTGAGTTGCCAGTATGTAACTGGCTCACCTTGCCACAACGTTTCCCATGCTGAAAAGCCCCCTCGTATGTGTCCCCTGGTTTCTCCTCTTCATCTTCCCCTGGGACTGGCGCTGGGTACTTCATAGTTCCCTGAGCAAGGCCCCTCGCATTTGTCATGGTTGGTGTTCAATGACTGCACCGCAGCGGACACAGGGCACACCTGGCCATGAGGCAAGCCGTCTTCATCGTAGGCTCCCTCCCATACCTGCACACAGGAACGGACGAGCGCTACCGCAAGCAAGTAAGAGCGTGAAGCGACATGTAGGTTCAAATCTTCGATGCTTACTGGCGTGGGAGGCGCATCCTCGTCTGACATTGCTGTGATAAGCAATCACTTTTCAGCAGCTCAGCCTGTGTATCTACTCTTGCGATATCTCGCGTAGGACACTTAAGACTTGTCCGTGCCCTGCTAACCGGAGTTGCACTAGTGAAGCGAATGCAGGTGCAAATTGGAAAGCAACTTCGTACATGCCGCAGTTTCTAAACATCCTGTCAAGGTTGAGAGAGGCAATGAGAACCCAAAGTGACCAGCATATCCCCCAAGTCTGCGTATGAGATCGACATGATCAGCACAAAAGACTGATGCCATCAGCCTTTTGGGCTGATCATATGACCTGGTCATCTTCTTTCATGTAAAACAATAGACAACTGTTACCAGGTCGCCTACATAGCCGGGCCAGCCTGGCCACCTACCCAGGGTGGGCCTCGTCAGGGTCACCAGGTCAGCCAGTGCTGACCGTTTGCCTCTGCCCTCACCACTGGGTTTTGCTCACCACCTGCATGCCTACCTCCTGCCTGCCTGGCTGCTCCTGGCCTGCTAGACTGCTGCTGGCCTGCTGCTGAACTGCCTGGTTTTCCTGCTGCCCATGCCCCACCCAAGAGGGAGCTGTGGGCTTAGTCAGTCAGTGGCCCAGAGTGCTTGTCCAGAGCACTCTCCTCATTCACCAGGGCACCCCTGGCGCTTCAAAGCTGAGGGTGGCAGCTGTGGGTGAAGACTACTCTGGTGTTGTGCACAGCCTATTCCCTGGGCTGTGGCTGGGAACCCTGCCGCTCAATAAGCTATGGTTTGCTGCTGTGAGGAGGCTGCACAACCATGGAGCCGCCAGGCAGCTGGCAAGCCATGGAACCCTTACTGTCGGAAGTGACTTCTTGCCCGTACATGGCTTGCATGTAGAAGGTTGCAGCGGCCAGCTTGCCATTATGCCTGCAGCCTGGATAGCTGGCAGTGCAGGGGTGGAGGCAAGCACAGCTGGCTGGTCTAGCTCTGTCCGGTCCTGCAGCAAAGCCACCTACCCACCTAAGCCAGCTACTCAGCACCTAGCTAGAGGTGCACGCTTGAATGTAGCTCACTTTCATTTGAGGGCCTCCACCCCTGTGCCTGCAAATCCATGCCCATCATCTGTTACTGATGGCCTAAACGCCGCTGCATCAGCCCCCTTGCCACTGCCAACAGCATTTGTTGCAGGAGCCTGAAGCATTGCCCCTCTTCGGACCCCTCTTCAGTGGGAAAGGGCAGGGGACAAGGTGCTCAGGAAGGGCGCGGCCCACCCAGTTGCTACAACCCTGAAGCAAACTTTCCATTGCCGCGGCCGCGCTGCTCAGCCACACTTGCGCGCCACCTACTCGCACCGCTGCCGCGCGAGTGCTGCCGTTTACGTCATCTGCGCTGCCTTGCATGAGAACTCGTGCCGGTCGGCGCTTCGTTCAACGCTCCGTCGCTATAAAGCCCATGCCGCCCCCTAAGCTCTCACAACACTCAGAGCGCGCTCACATCAGGAAGCAGCGAGACGCAAGGAAGCAACCATCGTGCTCGCTGGTTCGCGTTATCAACCATGCGGTGAGACCTTGATGGCCTTGTGCGCTCGAGCTGGTGCTGTCTCTCGCTTCCGCTCCATCCATCGCGCGCGTCGCATCATCCGCGCTGTCATATTTGCCGCGCTGCAGGCAGTCCAAACGCCGTGATTCGATGGCCCCGCTGCTGGTGGCCCTGCTGGCTATGTCGCTGTCTGGCTTGGCAGTAGCAGACGGCCGAGGCTCTACTGGGACAGCTCCTTCACCACCACCACCACCACCACCCCCTCCAGCTGGCAACCTGAACCCTTCACCTCCTCCCCCTCCTCCACCCCCTCCTGCTGGAAGCCAGCATCCTTCGCCTCCCCCCCCACCCCCACCCCCCCCTGGAGGTGTCCACCCAATGTCACCACCTCCCAGCCATGTCTCTACCTCCCCCAGCCCCCCTCCCCCTTCTCCCAGCCCTCCTCCCTCTCCTCCTAGTCCCCCTCCCTCTCCCCCCAGCCCCCCTCCCCCTTCTCCCATCCCCCCTCCCTCTCCCCCCAGCCCCCCTCCCCCTTCTCCCAGCCCCCCTCCCTCTCCCCCCAGCCCCCCTCCCCCTTCTCTTAGCCCCCCTCCCTCTCCCCCCAGCCCCACCCCATCTCCCCCTAGCCCTCCTCCAACGACCCATGTCCCTTACCCTAGCCCGCCCCCCTCCCATGGCCCCGCTCTTTCTCCACCCAGCCCGCCCCCCTCTCCACCAAGCCCTCTTCCCCCTTCTCCCAGCCCCCCCTCTCCCTCGCCTCCCAGTCCTCGCCCACCAAGCCCCCCTCCGCCCTCTCCCAGCCCCCCCTCTCCCTCGCCTCCCAGTCCTCGCCCACCAAGCCCCCCTCCGCCCTCTCCCAGCCCCCCCTCTCCCTCGCCTCCCAATCCTCGCCCACCAAGCCCCCCTCCGCCCTCTCCCAGCCCCCCCTCTCCCTCGCCTCCCAATCCTCGCCCACCAAGCCCCCCTTCGCCCTCTCCCAGCCCCCCCTCTCCATCCCCCCCTGTGCCCGCCTCACCCAGCCCACCTCCCAGCCCTGCCCCCGCACCCCCCAGCCCAAGCCCTGCTCAGGTAAGACCTCACGTCTGTTACCAAGCTAGGCCATGCCTGACAGCCCCCATCCTTGCCTCGTTCCCAGGCCCAGGCCTTCCAAAGGCACAGTTGGCACCAATGCATGCTCATCCTCACCGCTGCCTTGCCCTAGCCACAGCCCCTGCATCCAGCACCAGCCTGCTCCACCCACTAGTGGCACGCACAGCCAGTCCGTCAGTCACAGCACAGACAAGGAACCGCAGGGCCGGTGCACAGCAGCTGGACACAGCAGCTGAAGCCATGTCGCGTTGCTGGCAGCCTATGGTATGGAAGTCAGGAAGTCAGGAAGTTAGGAAGGAAGGAAGGAGAAGGGTCAAGTTGCTGCCAGGGTCCTATGGCTGGGTGTCCAGGGCCCACTGGCAGTCCCAGGCTGCCAGCTGCAGCTCAGCCACACCTCCCACACACTGCCCTGCCTGACCCTGTTGTGCCTGCTGCTGCTGCTGCTGCTGCTGCTGCTGCAGCCCTCCCCCCCAGCTGCTGGATGCCCTCCCCCACCTCCCCCAGCCTTCATCTGCCCGCCCGAGGAGCCCTGCGACTGCTCCTGCAACTGCCAGGCCCCGGTCTGCCCACACACTGGCCCGCTGCACGGCCCCAAACCCAGCAAACCCAGCCACGGCAAGGACTTGTGAGCACACAGGCGTGGCGCCTGGTCCTCAGCTGGCGCACTGGGCTGATGGCAGCTGGGGCCTGGCAGGGGGCGGGAAGCACAGCCCTGCCCAACCCAGCTGTCAGGTGTGGCAGGCGAATGGCGACCCAGCGCCCCGGCAGCTGGAGCTGTGTACGGAGTGCTGCAGTGGCCTCGGCCTATGTGACAGGATTGAGGTGCCACGGCACCCAGGCTGTCAGTTGTGTCAGTTGGACAGTCAGCTGGCTGGCGGCAGCAATGAGAGGAGGACAGCACTGCTGTGGGGGAGTTTCTGCAAGGAGATTTGTCAAGTTTCTGGAAGGAGAGGGTTCTGTCTGGGCCGTGCTCACGCTGGTGGCCCTGGGGGCCAGGAGGACATTTGGAGGTGTGAGAACAAGAAGCTCAAGGGTAGCTGATGGGAATATTTGATTCAGTAGCACAGCCCAGGGCTAGCTTGATAATTGTCATGACTCGGCTCGTGGACGGCAGGCGGGCGCCTTGTTGTCACAGTCGAACCAAGCAATTGCGGTGTTGAGTGTAGCTGACACGGATCCCTTGCAGGGTGACAGACAGCCGAGTTGCCTGCTGCGAGGATGTTTCACGGACATAACTGTGGCAGATGAAACTGTGGCATCGTAGTGTTGTCATGAGCTACCAGGGGAGCTGTGGCTACAAGCACACGCACCAGAATGGCTGAGCTGAAGTGGGCATTGGGCCCTCTAGAAGTAGCCTTTACAACAGTGGTTTCGCAGCCTGTGTTTCATTACAGCTCGTGCTTTGTATTGGTGTAGCATGAGGGCTGTAGGGATTCAAGGTTGTAGTGTTGTCATTGAGCAACTGAGCAAATCATGTAAGGCAGTTCCAAGGTCGAAGGATGCCCGGTGCAAACCGCATTAGACGCAAGAGGTGCGCTTCACGAGTAGAGAGTGGTATATAAGGCAATCTCTAAACCACTACACCCCCCCTCCCTGCGGACACAGTACGAAGGGGGTCTTGTCATGATCAGTGATGCATAACTCCAAAGTTATACTGTCATTTTGTTACTTACGCCGTGTACTCCCGTAGTAGTTGAGTACTATTACATGTAATTCTGCATCACTGGTACTGATGCTTGTATTAACCTTTGTAGACCAGAGTGTGGTAGGCACCGCAGTCTAAGCGCACACAGACAAACATGCCATTCAATGCAGAACATGCCTGCTCTCCAGGTGTTACTGTGCCGATGCTTAGGCTCCCTTTTGCGACACGTGTTGACATTGGTGCAGCATTGCACACCAGGCCAACAGTTGCAAAGCAGGCATGCACAAAGTGCCTGTGGGCAACTGCACATGGACCAGGCAGGGGGCTCGCCGCAGTCTAAGCTATGTTGAACCTAGCGCAGCTTACCATGCGGCTAGACAGCAAACCGTGGCCTATCTATATCACGAATTTGTCGGCACATGTGCATACGCTAATGCAAAAGATGCCACATGCGACTCGCTCAGTCTCTTTACCATACTAACGCTCAGGCCTGATGGGCGGCGGTCCCAGCCGTAAAGTTGGGTCTAACAAGAAGCATCAGCAAAACCCAAACAAGCGCCTGACTCGCCGAAAATTCCAAGCTCGCCACATCGACCAAGTCTGGGAGGTACGAGAGGTGCTGACCGTCGGTGCCCATTCCAACACTTGCTAGGAGCTTGGCCGTGTCGTACGCACAGGACGTGCGCAAGCCCGTTGCAGACGTGCACCAGCCAGGCAAAACAGGCCCGCAAGGCACAACTGCGCAGTACGTGACGTCAAGGCTGCCTTGTACCCAGCAGCCCCGTCTTTCACTACCTGACACTATACACTGCAGCTACATCTCTCATGTCCACCTGCAGTGCATTGCTGGACGAAGACGTCCCTGGGCATGGTCGTCACTACTGTGTCCCATGCGCGCGGTACTTCCAGACTGCTGCAGCTCTGGTAGACCACGAAGCCACCAAAGGCCACAAGAGAACGTGGGTCATGCTTTCCCTTTGTTCTTCCTCCCTTCTTCACTGCCAAGTGCTTGCCCTGTTTCCATGTCTTTCGCGGCCCATGTGATCCGGCCCATGTGCTTTTCTATGAGCATGCAGGGTTAAGATGCTGATGACCAGCGCAAGACCACACCGCCAGGCAGACGCAGACACAGCAGGCAACATGGGCGCACCTGACAATGGACCACGCCTCCGCTCCGCTGCTGCAGCAGCTATGGAGGTAGCCTAGCTGGCGATGTGGTACAGCGTGCCGCTGACAATTAACACTGCCATGCTAGCTCTGACACTGCACCCCAGCCTAGCTGGTCTTACTGTTTTCTCTACAGCAATGACTGAGCATCCACTTTGTACAGCAAGGGGAATCACCTCAGCTTCATGCGGCTCCATACAGCTCCATGCAGTTCCATGAAGCTCCATGTGGCAGGGAAATGGGCGGGTGGGATGTCCCTTAGCACTGTAGGCGCTCAACGCCAGTAACATAGGCAGCGCCATCATCTCTCAGTGGAGGTTGGGGAGGGTTAATGGCTGACTGCCATGGGTCATGGCCACCATGAGGGCAAGCCCAGTCATGGCAGCATAGTCATTTGGGCGGCGGTTGGGACGCTACTCCCCAACCTGACAGGAGAGGTCTAGCAGGCAGGCAGACGCACAGCCGCATGCAGCGTTGCAGTGAAGGGTCTGCGGTGCCCACCTGACAGGCTGGTGCAGGCGAGCATGGCACCACCGCCTCCCCTAACCGCCCTCCGCCACCTCCAACTCTTCATGCAATCAGCGGTCTTTGCAATCTCATGTGTCAGGCCAGTCCCGTCGCCCATGATGTGCGCCCATGCTGTGGCACATGATGTGTGGAAAACAAAGGTGCCCAGACGAGTGTGCAAGCTTAGTCGCCAGCTCTTCTTTTCTTTCTGTCGACGGAAGTTTGCAAGCTGCACCCATGATGTTTGTGACGACGGAAAACACCCATGATGTTTGTGACGACGGAAAACACATGAGCCATGCTGAATGAGAAGGCACACGCATCCAGTGCTAAAACGCAAACAACGACATCCACCATCACGAGCATGAAGCCCACGCCGCACCGGTTGAGTATCACTACACTGCCTCTACTGTAGTTCTTAGGGGTGTTTTGACGTCGCTGTAAAGGCCCGGCACCCAATCCTTGCCACCCACTCTTTGCTGGCCTTAGGGAGAGTGTGGCCTTGCCTAAGAAGGAGTGGCGTACAGAACAGGCGAAGGCCAATCGCAGCCCTTTTCACATTTCTATCTAAAACTTTGTGAGATTGTGTGAGACGTTGTTCTCAATCGGTGCTACGGGCCTGCGATGGTGGGCATTGACGTGCCCCGATCACAAGTATGGTGGTCGCTCTTGCTGTAGCACTGGGGGACTTGGGGACCAGGCAATCATCATCAGAGGGCCACCACACCACGCCAAGACCGCAGGCCCATACCTGCCGCAGCCATCGCGCCGTAGCGCCCGACACCCCATCCATCGTCATCGCTGTCCGGAGCGGGCGACGGGTTGGTCGGAGGATGAAGCAGGTCACACAGGTCATACAGGTTGCAAACCAGCAGAGCCACGAAGACTCCCACAAGCAGCAACGCCATGATGAGCCCTCTCCGGCGGTCGCGCACGCTGTTGCCCACCAAGTAGCGATGGTTCTGGGGACTGGGACTGCGGCCAACAGTAAGAGCGGGAGTGCCATGCAGCGTGGGGTTCCCGCGTCATCGAGCAGCGCTGTTTGACGACAGGCCGCAGGCCAACACACCTTGATCATCACACCCACGACTGCACTGCGGGACTGCCAACGACATTACACCATCATCACACCCACGACGCGGCGACACCAACCTGCGCGACCAGATGGACGCGATGCTGAATGCCGCGGCCACCACGCCGCAAGCCAGCAGGGAAAAGGCGGTGAGCTCCAGCAGCATGGAGTGGTTGACCTGCGCGCGCACATTAAGGATAACTGTCTCAGTCAACCATCCGGCTGCTTTCCCGCTGAAGGACCGCAGAGATGGCAGGTGAGCGGAGCTGGTTGTGGAAGGGCAAGCAGGAGCAAGCAAGGAGGGAGCGGCAGGCTGGGTCGGCATCACAAGGGAATGGCGAGCATCAGCTGGAGGGGCTGGCATGTTGGTACGGCATGCACATTTTGGGTACACAAGGGGGCAGTGGTTGCCGTGGCCTTGGAGACTTTGGGCGAGAATGCTGGTCAGAGGGGGGGCTGGCGGCTGTTGAAGTCTTGAATGCATTGAGGGCAGCGATGGCTGCAGGACTGCAGCACCTCCTCTCTCAGCCCTCCTCTCCTCAGCTCTGACCCTATGGCTGCCTCCTAGCTCCCTGCCTCCCAGCTTTCCTCTGATCCTATGGCTGTGGGCTCTAAGGCCTGAACTACGTAGCCTTCTTTGCACAGGTCAGGTGCCATGCGCTCAGCATTGAGTAGGTAGTGCGCTGCCTCTAGGCCTCAACTCGCTGCAGCAGGGTGCAGGTCTGGTGGGGGCTGGGGCAGGTTGTAGGGGCTGGGACAGTGCTGAGCAGAGGCAGGTGGTGGTGAGGGGTGGGCCGGGGCGTGTGGGCCAGGGGGCTGTGCAGCTCACCAGGTTGAGGTCCCGGTAGGCAGTGGCCTGGAAGCCCAACACCACACAGGCCAGCCCACTGAGGGTGATGCTCATGCTGCGGCCACACCACACCATATCACACCACATCACACCAAACCATACCACATCACATTGTACCACACCACGTCACACCATACCACACCATTTCCTACCACACCACGTCACACCATACCACACCATTTCCTACCACACCACGTCACACCATACCACACCACGTCAAGACACATGCAGGGGGTAGGCGGGCAGCAGGGGGATCGGGACGACACCCAGGCAGCACGCTGAAAGGATTCATGGGCAGCACCGGGAGGTAAGAGGACATGGAGACAATCAGGGGAGCGGGGGGAAAGAGGAAGGTGGGGCACCACCACAGCAGTGGGGCAAGAGGGTCGCAAAGGCCAGCATAGTAGGAATGGAGGGTCCAGCACATGCAGATGGAAGGAGGTTGAGGCGATGGAAGGGGTGAGGGCAAGGGGGAGCTGGTATTGAGGCAGATGTGAGGAGGCGGGAAAGGAAAGTGTGAGGGAAGCGTATGAAAAGGTGAGGGGCATGTGCGAGGAAGATGGCGAAAGATGGGGGCCAGGTGAGGAGCAAGTGAGTTTTAGGGCCCAACCTGACCTGAGCCAGGCGATGAACACTGTCTCATTGTGGGCGATGAGGCTGCCCTCCACAAACAGTTCCTGAGGTGTGTATACGCTGCGGCTGCCCATCTGCCGCCGCTCCAGCAACTTCAGCTGCCAGCCCTGGGGTCAGACCGGGCCAAATCAGCCAGGTCTAGATCATGCCAGATCAAATCAGACCAATCACATCACCTCGAATGAGACCAGATTAGGCCATATCAGGTCGAACCATAACATACCACACCAAAGAGGGTGTGATGGGTTCTTACTGATATCCCTTTACATCACGAGGAAAGTTTTCATTTCCCCGTAAAATTAACTCCAAAATGTCTTCGACCTCGCGTTCCGAAGTGGTTGCGCTGCTCGCCATAACGGCGAGCAGGTTGTGTGCGTAGCTGTAGGATGCCGAATAATGCTCCGCGCTTATACCCTGGAACCAACCCGTCATGAATCCGACCCGGCTGGCAGCAGTGCAACAGGGACCCTTATGATGAGCGTCTCCAGGGGTCGGGTGCAGGCGGGCGGCTGGATGGGCAGTTGTGCAGCAGGAGCTATTGTGCGGTGGGAGGCCTGGGTCAGCTGGCCACTGCGCCCACCTTGACACTGGCGCCCTGGCTGCTGGAGCGCAGCAAGCCCTGCAGGCCTGCCAGGGGCCCTGCCTGCTTCTGGCCACGCTGTGAGGTCACTGCTGCGCACGCAACACACAGGTCACACAGCCTCACACCCTGTTGCCTCACACCCTGTTGCCTCACACCCTGTTGCCCCTGAGCCATGCGATCCATACACGGTGGGTGGCTGTCAGACCACATGGCGTGCTCTTGAGGGGGCCTGGGCAGACAGTCATGGACATGGTGCTCAGGGCCGCCTGCTGTGCCTCGCCGCCATCAAACCTCCATGAAGCAACGCACTGACATGATGGCTTTGCTCTGATTCAGTGTGTGATGATCAGCCCTGTCAGTCTGCCCAGCTGCAGCTGCAGCCTGCCCAGCTTGGGGTCAGTTTGCCCAGCCATGCTTAGGGTCAGTCTGCCCATCCCTGACACCTGCTGTGGTGGCAGGGGCGTGGCAAGGCGTTGGCCTAGAGCCGGGGGGCAGGCAGTGGAGGGGTAGGGGGGTAGGGGGGGCGGTGAGGAGGGGGGTGGCAGCAGGGGGCACCTTGCCGCCGGTTCAGGGCCGTGAGCTGACTTGACCGGTGGCTGCCTTGGTGGCTCAGGCCGGGTGCCTAGGGCCACAGTGCAGGGGCAGGCGGGTGAGGGGCAGGCGGGTGAGGGGCAGGCAGAGCAGCAGGGTTAGGATGTTGAGGGGCAGGGGATGAGGGGCAGGGGGGGGGGGGCAAGGGGGGGAGGGTAAGGACCCCTTGATGAAGCATGACCCACTTCGGAACGTGCAGACCATACTGTGCCTAAGCTGCAAAGTAAGTAAGTCTAAGCTATGCTAACTGAAACGGCTAGTGCTAGCTAGTTACAGCTATACTTGGTGAAACGACCATCGCTTCTTTGCCACACTCCACGCCTTAGCCATGAGAGTTGGGTGGATCTACAAGGCCACCAGAGTCAGGAAGAGTACGACTCAGGCCCAACTATCCTGACACCTTGACCCAGCCATCTCGACACCTTGCCAACCTGGAGAGAGCTGCCAGTCCCAGCTACACTCATTGCTACGCCCACCCCTGATTTGCCCGATGAAAGTCTGAGTCATGAGGGATGGGTGAAGAAGCTGAGAGGCAGGTAGAGTAGGGAGGCAGCAAGGTAGGTCAGCTCAGCCATGCCCCAATGCCCACCACAACAGAGCCTGCAACTGGAGCGAGCAACTGACATCACAACTTCGCGATGAGTCATTGGGTGCGTTGTTTTCACTTTTATACATTAGTAGTGTAGTATGATCCAAACATTCCTGGTGCCTGCATGTAGCGAGCAACTGACGTCTTGACTTTGCATGACCAGCGTGCCCACCTTGGCTTTCATGCCGCCCATCTCAGTGGGGAAGGCCTGACCCGGGGGGTCAGGGAAGAACTGTGAGGCTAGGCAGCGCTGCACCAGCGGGTCGTCTATCCACACAGGCACCGCCCGCACCTGCAACACTTCCACGCTTTGGATGCCACAGCTTTGGATGAGGTGGCTGCCAGACCTCCCCCTCCCCCTCCCCCTCCCCCTCCCCCTCCCCCTCCCCCTCCCCCTCCCCCTCCCCCTCCCCCTCCCCCTCCCCCTCCCCCCTCCCCCTCCCCCTCCCCCTCCCCCTCCCCCTCCCCCTCCCCCTCCCCCTCCCCCTCCCCCTCCCCCTCCCCCTCCCATCCTCCCCTCCCCTCCCCTCCTCCCCTCTTCCCCTCCTACCCTCCTCACCCTCCTCCCCCTCCCCTCCTCCCCATCCTCCCCTTCCTTCCCCTCCTCCCCCTCCTCTTCCCCCTGCATTTTCTGCGTTTTGCCCAGCATGACATGCCATTACTCAGATGATAGAGTCCCTAGATGCTGCTCACCATGTCGGGCAAGAGCCCAGCACAGCCAAACAGGAACTTGGAAAACTCTTCCATCTGCATCAGCACAAACACAGCAGGCTCCTGACTGGGGGAGTCAGGGTGCTAAAGCACATCAAGAGGAGGCCCCTGGCCCTGCCCCATAGACCACCACCCTGCATGAGGAGGAGGTGGGGGACATAGCAAAAGAGGGCGGGTGCACAGCAGGAGGGGGAAGAGCAGGCCGCACCTCTACGAGCCGACCGTCGTCCACCATGCCCTGCAGCCAGGCTGGCAGGGGGGCGGGGCTGGGGGTGGAGGACTGAGGCGCCCCGGACAGGTACACCTGAGGCAGCAGGGGCCTGACAGGGGCATGGCGGGCAGGGCAGGGCAGGGGCAGGGGCAGGGCAGGGCAGGGGCAGGGGCAGGGGCAGGGGCAGGGGGCAGGGGCAGGGGCAGGGCGGGCAGGGGGCAGGGGCAGGGCAGACCTTGACGCAGGCGTAGGGGAAGTCCACCGCGTCTGTGTGTCGCGTCTGGCGCCACAACCCATTGGCAATCCTGGTCTGCAATTGGCAGGGTCACACCACACAGCGGTCACACTGCCATCAGTCACACTGTCAATTGTGACACTGATATTTGTTGACAGGGCCCTGACGGGAAGCATCGGAGCTGAACTCTGCCCCGTCACCCCTGACCATGAATTCCCTTCCCTGCTGGACCCCTGGGCCATGGGCACCTTCATGGACCTGAACACCTCCACCTAAACCCTTCACCCCTGCACGTCAAGTCCCTTGAACGCTTAACACAGCCCCCCCTGGCCCCCCCCCTGGCCCCCCCTGGCCCCCCCCTGGCCCCCCCCTGGCCCCCCCTGGCCCCCCCTGGGCCCCCCCTGGCCCCCCCTGGGCCCCCCCTGGCCCCCCCTGGCCCCCCCTGGGCCCCCCCTGGCCCCCCCTGGCCCCCCCTGGCCCTCCCAGCCTCCAGGCCAGAGCCCACCTGGCCGTCATAGCTGTACTCCAGCAGCGCCCTGATGTCAGTGTCCAGCTGCAGCCGCACCACCACTGGCTCGGGGCACAGCTGGAGCAGGGCGGGGGAGGGGAAGGGCTGAGGGAGGGGTTGAGCCCCCTGACCATCCACTGCCTGCTGGTCTGACATCTGCTGCGGCTGCTGGAGGATGAGCTGCTGCTGCTGCTGCTGCTGAGTAAGCTGCTGCTGGTGCTGCTGCTGCTGCTCAATAAGTTGCTGCTGGATGAGTTGCTGCTGGATGAGTTGCTGCTGGATGAGTTGCTGCTGCTGGTGCTGGTGCTGGTGGAACTGCAGCACGGCCATGCGGGAGGCGTCCCCTCAGCCGTCTGTCTTCAAACACAGTTTGACGGAAGGTGACCCGAACCACTGGCCTCAGCGCCTAGTCTCCACCACCCTCTGGACCTGCAAGGGCAGCAGGGCAGCACAGCCCGCCCTGCACCGACACAACGTCACAAGATGGCAGCGCTGCATGCTGTGCACTTTGACACACGCCTGGCCATGCTGCTGATTGCGCTGATATCGCTGATGTGTTGAAGATGCTATTTCAACTAATGTGTTAAAGGGTGTTCCCACGGACATGACACGGTGACATGACAATAGATGCGAACAGCATGTCCAGCATGACGTCACAAAAACAAACTCTACTAGCCGCGACCCTGCCGCTACCAGAGGGATCTATCTGCGCCCTGATCGCTCCCTCCGCCGCCACCCCGGCCGGCCGACTCGGGCCCGCGGACGGCACGCGGCCCACTCTTCGTCACACCTCGGTAAAGGTTTTAAACAGCGCGAACTCTCGCTGAGTGGCTTCCATCTCTTCCGCCAGGT